>QEPC01003596.1:373071-428099 GCA_003113815.1 Sphenodon punctatus
AACTTCGTAGTGGGAATTGTAGGAGTACAGGTGGGTGCGTGGGAGGTGTGGGAGTTGGGCACTGCCCCCCCCCTCACGGGGTCTACGTCCCTCAACTTCTGTACCCTTCCTAGTGTATCCTGTGTGTTTGGTCCTCCCCCCTGCGCCCTGGTCCCTGAGCCGCACGCTGCACCCTCACCCCGTCCCCCCACGATCGGCACGTCCCCTTACCCTGTGTGCATACCCTGACACGTGTGGGAGTGGTGTATATAGGGGAGTTAAGGGCTGCCTTTGCAGCCAGCACGCTCGAGTGGGGGTTCACTCAGGGCCTCGCTGTCTCCCCCCCTATGATGATATAGGCCGCCGCTTCTCTGGAAGCCAGCGGCCCTATAAGAACCTGAGGGGTGTCTTTCGTTACCAGAATAGTGTCCCCCACACGAGCGTCCCTGGGCAGGTAGAATACGACTCGCCGTTGAGCCAGGTTCATTTCCCCCCTTACCCCCCCTTCCCATAACAGGAGGTTGCCTTAAAGTGTTTGTCATGCTATCAACCCTGTGCACAGCAAACCTCTTCACACAACTAATCCAGTGGTTCTATCACAAGTTAACAAAACAAGATTTACTCAGTCACCTGTGGTATAGGATATTGATGGAATTATGCGGTTTGGGTGCCGTGTTGGCTCATTTTATCGCTGGCGGTTGTTGGGGCTTCCTCACGGACCACCATTTTACTGCAACAGATTTGAAAGAGTTCCTAGATTGGAATGTTTGGCTCCTGCGCAAGGGTTTTTTGGTTTTTAAAATTTATTATTATTATTATTATTATTACTACTACTACACAGTCGCGTCTTTTAATATTTTTCTCTATTTGGTAATTTGTTCAGGGTTCTGATATCAGTTGACTTTATTTTTGATCTAAAATGCTGGGTACCTCGGTGCCTAAATGTCTCTGGTATTGTACAAGAGAGTCGCTGTGAGAGTCGGTACTTGTGAGAGTCGCTGTCCAGCTATCTGCCAGGATGTGGATAGTGTTCTCATATCTGATTCTATTTGTTCAATGACTATACAATTGTATGTAACTCTACTTTAACAATAAAGGTGAAAAGATTACAAAAAAACAAAAACAAAACTAATCTAGTGGTTCTAAAACATTTTTGAACCATGCACCCCTTTCAATTGTGATAGTGGAGGCCCCTCTGTCACCATACATATACACACCTCTCTCCCTCACTCCTGTTGCTTCCCCAGCCCATGCTCTCCACCTTGTTCTCCAACTCTCCCCCCTCACCTTGTAGCCCCCATTATTTTGGAGATTTCCTCTGGCTCAGTCAGAATGGAGGTAGGCATTTGCCAGCTGTGCTCCTTCTTGCACCCCTTCCCCAAAATATCTTCCATGCCCCCAAAGTTTGAAAACCACACTCTAACCCACAGGGGAAGCCAGCCCAGGCTGCCCTTTCCATAGGATCCAGGTTTTGAATGAATGTGCCCCAAGTGCTCTCATACAATAGCCTACATCAGACTTGCTGCTATTCAGTGTCAGGGTAGTTTTGTAATAAGAACTCTTCTGTAATAAGAACCCTTGCCTGTAACTCAAGCGGGATTTTAAACTGTGACAGGCCAGTGTCCTACCTCCCCTGCATTGCTTCCCATCTATACACAGCAGGTCTATGCACATTGTCAACCTCCACCCAGGGCTGGTACCCCTCCAGTCTTTCACTCTTACCCATCAGAAGTCCAGTGGTAGCCAGGGCTCCCAGGCTCTGCAGACTGAGAATAAACCTCCACTTTATCAGCCACCATGAAGACAGAGTAGAAGCCCACTCCAAATTGGCCTATAATCTTGCTGCTGGCCTCTGTTTGGCTCTGCAGGGCATCCAAAAAAGTCTGAGGGACAAAGTATGAGCATTATACCTGACTGGCAGAATATATCCACGCACTTGCACTCCAAAGTGGTATGCACCTTGCCCCTCCATCCTCTGGACCCAGTCAAGTACAAGTCTAGCACACAGGAGCATATATCCATGGGGGATCCTTCTTCCTCAGCTGACACTGGATAGCAGGCAGAGGGGCTAAGCTGATCCTTGCCAGGAGAGCTGAGCCTGGCCTCCAGGAGGGGAAGTAGCACCAGCTGCCACAGCCTTGGAACAAGAAACTGTTGCCTTTAGCATAGGTCTAGGAGAGGACTAAGAGGAGCTGGGAGTACCAAGTAGCAGGTGAAGGAAGTGGCAGGTAAATACACATAGCTGACGTGATGGGTTAAATCAGCACTTAGACACCATGTCCTAGTATGCCAAGCCCCTCTGGTCTCCTCAAGGTTCTTGATTAAGGTTGATTGGGAGTGGAGTGGAGGAAAAGGGCTTTTCTTTTGGAGAGCAGGGTCAGGAGAAGTTTAACTATATTCAGAGCCTGGATTTACAAAGACACAGGTCACAAAAGCAGCTGTGAATGACAGGACTTTATGTTGCCCTTGGACCAACAACCCTGAACACCACTGATTAGACACCAAGAGCTGCTCAGGTAGGCACAAACAGGAGCCCCCCAGCAGGTTTCCCCATCCAGGAAAAGACCACAGGAGAGAAAGAACGGAAAGGGAACTAGCCATGATGTGGATGATGCAACAAGGCAGAGGTTCCTCTCTTACCTTTGAGCCAGATCTCGCGATGATGCCTAGGTTGGAAACAAGCTCCTCATGTGTCATCCCAACTCCAGTGTCCTGCAGGGAGCACAATGATGAAACATCATCAGACACATGGTGAAACATCATTGCACATTCACTGCTTGCTTACTTGGCCCATGGTAGAAAGGGTTAACTCAGTGACCAGGGAGCATGGAGGCATGTGACTGGAAGTGGGCGACTGGGTCACATAATCTGGATGGGGCTTAAGACAGTCAGCCCCATCAGAAAATTAGTTAGATTGGAGACAGCAGGGGAAAGAGGTCCAGAGCCAGCTGGAGCCGCTCCTGGCTGGGGAGGAAGGAGGGAACCCTCACCATGCCCTAAGGAAAGGGGTGCAAGAAAGGCCTGGAGGGCAGGACCTTAGTAACACCAAGGGCTGCTAGAGGGAGAGATCAGGCCACCTGGGTGCCTCCAGTGGATAACGGGGCATTCCTTGAGCCAAAATGAGAGTAGGCCAAAGGTATAATAGCTGGTAGTCTGCCTGATGCTGTGGGGGAGGAAAGTAGCCCAGTCAAAGGGACATGGGCCAAGGTACCAGTGAGGCTCCGGGGGGAGTCTAAGGGAAGCCCCATGAGGAGGCAGACTGAGGGCTTGGTCAAGGGCATGGGCCCAACAACGATCCCAGAAAGTGCAGGGGACGGTAACTAGCTCAGTCCCTGGAGGAGGGAGGCCAATAAGGTTGAATCCTAAGACCATTGAGTGAGCCAGTTGCCTGGGGGCCCACAGCAAATGTGGATTTGCATAGGGCAAGGGCACCCTGGGGGAGATGGGGGGTCTGACAGAAAAAGGAGCAGGCCAGGATTCCCAGTGACTGAGGTAGGGCAAGGGGGCCCACGTGAAAGAATCCCCAAAGCAAATAAAGTGACACACCCAGTGATGATGGGACAAGGGTGCAGATCCCACACTCACAGTAGAAGTCAGGAGAGTGTCACCTACTGCCCAGTTGGGGAGAGGGAGGCCTGTGGCAAGGAGGATGCCCAGCCTTCAGGAAGATCCATCCCTCCAGAAGAGGGACTACAGAGCCAGTGCACCATAGTTGGAGGTCCATAGCAGGGCTATCCCCACCAGGAGCTCATTCCCCAATACCAACTACCAATGAGTTACACCCATGATTGGTGGCAGAGACGTCTCATGGGACAGGGTGGAGAACAAGCAAGTGCCAACAAGAGGAGAAGACTTACTCCCACATTGCGAGAGGAACAGCCAAAAGATCAGGAAAATCTGTGCGTGGTGCTAGTCCTGCAAGGACTTATGGTCGAGCTGGTCCATTGTGTACCACACAGGGACATCAGCAATCAATGGAGACTAGGTAAAAAACCCACTTAGAAGGTGGAGGAAACACCTTAACGGGAGTAAACAATTCAATGTCTCCTTAAAGAACTTCTTTTCTAAGAGGAGGCTTCCCAAATAATACAGGGAAAGGAGGTTGACAAGGCTGCGGCCAAAAACTTGACAGAAACCAGGGATAGTCCAAACAAAGTAGGTGAAATCAGTTAACTACGATAGTAAGAATACTTGCCAGTATAGGGAAAACAACCCCATAGGCTGGGCCCAATGGGTAAACCTATATCACTCAGCTGTTTAGCAACTCCTAGTAGAGCACTTCTACTAGCAGCTCATTCTTTGCACGCAAGGAACAAAGACCGCATGTCTGTCATTGGAACAAGACTTGGAGAGACTGTAGGTGTAGACCAGGGGTGCTCAACTTGATTCGTGCCGAGGGCCGGAAAATTTGGTTTGGACCCAACTCTGAGTCGCGTGTGGCCCCGCTCCCAATTTGCATAGCTTGTAAAACTAATGTTAATTTGATCCAATTTCAAACCTGCATACAAAGAACCAACACATCAGATTACACTGGGAAGGGGCATCCGGGCTACTCCAAAGTTGCACAAATAAATGTTCAGCAATAATTAAATGCAATTCAATTTCTAATTAAGTTTATTTAACAAACAAGTCCTGTGCTCCAAAGAAGTTCCACTGTGAGCCCGACAATTTAACTGCCCCAAGTCACATGGTAAAGCAAAGCTGGCGCGCACACACACACACACACACAAACCTAGAAGACAGGGTGCACATGCAGGGGCAAACCAGGATCACATGGCAGGGGCAAACATGACAAACCAGTGCCCTAAGTCACATAGCAAAGCAGAGCTTTGTGGCCAGGGGGAGTTGAGCTGCAGGAAAGGTCCTTGTGGGCCGCATGCTTTGTGCAGCCCTGGTGTAGACATACACTGTCTCCACCTCTCCCTGAGTTAATCAATCTAGGACTCGTGAAAGCAAGACCTAGAGTGGTACCCATGCTTTTGAGAACTAAAACTGACATGGTCATTCTGGAACTATTATTAATTAATTTATTATTATTATTATTATTATTATAAGCATTTATATAGTGCCAGTGATGTACTCGGCGCTTTACAAAAAATAAGATAGACACGGTCCCTGCCCGAGAGCTTACAATCTAAAGACAGGGGGAGGGGAGACAGGGAAGCGGGAACAGAAGGAGAGACAAGGGATGCAACATTCATGAGGATGCGAGAGCTCAGGTACACGTTCTTGGCTTGGTTACAGTAAATTGGGAGTTTGCAGATAACGGGTGGGGAATAATCCTGGGTGGGGGTGGTTAGCAAGAGTTAGGAAGGGTGGAGTGGAGCGGAAGAGATGGCTTTTGAGGAGCGACTTGAAGGTGTGGATGGTGGGGGCCAGGAGGACGAGGGCAGGGAGGTAGTTCCAGGCATGCGGGGCAGCGAGGGAGAAAGGACGAAGGCGGTTGGGGGAGCAGGGGAGGCATGGGAGGGTGAAGGAGGGGATTGAAGAGGAGCGGAGTGCTCAAACAGGGGTTCGGATGGAGATCAGGGCAGAGAGGTAGGGGGGAGAGAGGTTGTGAAGGGCTTTGTAGGTGAAGACGAGGAGCCTGTGCAGGCAGGGCCGGCCCCAGGGCTTGTGAGGCCATGTGCAAAGTCTTGGTGTGGGGCCTAATTTGCATAATTGGGCCTGACCTAATTATGCAAATGTATAAATTTACAAAAAACTTACTCCCTCTGGACAGGAAGGATTCCCATTCTCCACCCCTCCAAGCAACTATGGAGAAGCATGGTCTCTCAATGCTTCCCCCCCCTCCCCAGCCGAGTGTCTACCACCACTCCCCAGGAGTGGTTCCACTGCAGGGGCAGCCGGGCAGGCAGTGAGGCAGGCACAGAGAGACTGACTGTGTCCACTACCTTAATGGGGGAGGGTGTGAGCTTGGCCAGTCTGGCCTCTAGGGTCTGTTGCTTCTTGCTGCCGGTGCCGCCTGTGCCTTGTGCACGCATGCAATGCAACCAGTCCAGAGGTGCTGCTATCACACACACAAGACACCCAAAATGCAGCTAGCTTATTAAGCGCATTATGCCATGAAAAGAGACATATAACCAGTTCAGTTGTGCCCCCATAATCAGTTCATGCTGCCCCCACCCCATAACCAGTTCATTTCTGCCCCCGCCCCCATATAATCTATTCACGCTGCCCCCACCCATAACCATTTAATTTGTGCCCACGGGGCAGCGTGAATTGATTATATGGGGGTGCAAATGAACTGGTTATGGGGTGCGGGTTTAAAGACAGTATTCCTGTTAGCAATAACTTCATTAAGAAGAGTTAGTGAAATAGCAGCCATAATAATCTCAGAACCATATTTGCAGATTTATTTTCCAAGACAGAATAGATATTGCTTTACATCCTAAATTCCTACCTAAGATAGTATAAGTAAGACAGTTGTGAGAATGTGGCCCTTTTTACACGGGTCTCTCCTCCCAGCCGTAAACACGCAGATTTCTGTGTGTTCATGGGTGGGGGAACCCCATGTGAATGACGTGGTGCACGCGCCCATGGTGAGTGGGGGTGCGTGCGCGCTCGCCTAACACGCATCCCCACTCACCCCCCCACTCATCCCCACGCACGGAGCAACCGGGGGAAATGGTGGTTACTATGTGGGTGTGGATGAGTGGTGGGTGAGTGGGGATGTGTGTGCAGCTGTGTGCATGCCCCATCCATGCACTGGCGCGCCCACGGACTCCCCACCCGGCGGAGCCATGTAAAAATATCATGTGAGGAGCCACTCGAAGAAGAACAGAAGGTTGCTACCTTGCAAACAAGGTTCTTTGAGATGGCTCCGAACATTCTCAAAACACCCACCCTTCCAGCCCCGCATGGAATTCTTTTCTTATATTTCTAGAAAGGGTTGAAAGGAACTGTCATTCAGAGGGGGAGGGTTCTTTTTATACTAGAGGAGCTCGAGACCATCATGTGGTCTATTATTTGAATAGGGTGAGCATGCACAACCCAGTTGTGAGAATGTTGGGAACCATCTCAAAGAACCTTCTTTACAAGGTAGCAACCTTCTGATCAACACATGGGGAGGAGCTGTTTGTAAACCAAAAGCCTTATCTCCCAGCCCGATCAAGTGTCCTGCTACTAGAAGGCAGAGGCAGGTGAGGGATGGGGTCTGGAGCCAGGGAGGGGAGGAAGAATCACTTACTGGGGGAGAAGCTGGCTGCAGTCTGCAGCCCCGTCAGGTAAGTGCGGGGCCCCAGCTGGCCGCGGGGCCATGTGCGGCCGCACATATGGTGCATGCCTGGGCCGGCCCTGTGTGCAGGATACGCTGAGGAAGAGGGAGCCAGTGGAAAGAGGAGAGGAGAGGCTGCACGTGGTCAAAGCGATGGGCTAAGTGGGCGATCCTGGCAGCAGAGTTTTGAACAGAGATAAGGGAAGAAAGGTGAGAGCGGGGAAGGCCAGCAAGGAGGAGGTTACAATAGTCGAGGTGTGAGATTACTAGGGCGTGGATGAGAGTTTTGGCAGAGGAGACAGACAGAAAAGAGTGGATCTTGGCAATGTTGTGGAGGAAGAAGCAGCAGGATTTGGCAATGGAGTCAATGTAGGGTTTGAAGGTGAGGTGCGAGTCAAAGATGAAGCCCAAGCTGCGAGCTTGGGGGACAGGGAGGATGGAGACCCCATCAATGGTAATTGACAGGGAAGAGGAAGAGGAAGGATTGGGAGGGAAGATCAGGAGTTCAGTTTTAGCCATGTTCAGTTTGAGTTGGCGTTGAGACATCCAGGGAGAGATATTGGAGAGACAGTTGGTGAGACGAGCTTGAACAGAGGGGAGAGGAAAGGAGTGGAGAGAGAGAGAGTTGAGTGTCGTCAGCGTATAGGTGGTATTGGAAACCATGGGAGGCAATGAGTTTGTCTAGAGATTGGGTGCAGATAGAGAAGAGGAGAGGGCCAAGAACCCTGGCTGAGAGGGAGAGGGAGGAGGAGGGGGAGGAGTTAGGAAGAGATACACTGAAGGAGCGGTCAGAAAGGTAGGAGGAGAACCAGTCAGGACAGAGTCCCGGAATCAAAGGGAGTGGAGCAATTCAAGCAGGAGCAAGTGGTCAAATGTGTCGAAGGCAGCAGAGAGATCAAGTAGGACAAGAATAGAGTAAAGGCGGTTGGATTTAGCCAGAAGATCGTTGGTGATCTTAGCAAGAGTGGTTTCAGTGGAGTGAAGGGGGCGGAAGCCAGATTGGAGGGGGTCAAGGGAGGAGTTGGCGGAGAGGAGGTTGAAGCAACAGGAGTAGATAACGTTCAAGGAGCTTGGAAGCAAAAGGGAGGAGGGAGAGAGGACAGTAATTAGAGGGTTCAGAGGGATCCAGAGTGGGGTTTTTGAGGATGGGGGAGACAGTGGCGTGTTTAAAGGCAGAGGGGAAGGAGCCGGTAAAGAAGGAGAGGTTGATGATGTGCAGGAGGGAAGGGGCGACGGTGGAGGCAATGGAGGTCAGGAGGCGGGAGGGGATGGGGTCCAGGGGGCAAGTGGAGGGGTTGGAGAAGGAGAGCAGGGAGGAGATTTCCTCAAGGGAGGCAGGAGGGAAGGAGGACAGGAGGGGGGGGAGGATGGTGGGATGGAGGAGTAGCAGGGGGAGAGGACTTGGAAGCGATGTCCAGGCAGATCTTGTCAATCTTAGAGGTGAAAAAGAGAGCAAGATCCTGAGCGGAGAAGAGGGAGGAGGAGGACAGGGGGGTTTGAGAAGGGAGTCAAAGGTGGAAAAGAGGCGGTGAGGGTCCCAGGAGCAGGACTCGGTGTGGGAGGCATAGTACTGCTGTCTAGCAAGGGAGATAGAGTTGAGGGATGAGAGGCAAAATTTGAAGTGGAGGAAGTCGGCGTGGTAGTGGGATTTGCGCCAGAGGCGTTCAGCAACTTGGATGGAGAAGAGGAGATGGCGAATAGTGGGGGTGAGCCAAGGGCGAGGGTTACAGGAGTGAGCTGGGTGGGAGGAGAGGGGGGCAAGGGAGTTGAGGGTGGAGATGAGAGATGAGTTGAAGGCGGAGATGGCAGAATCGGGGAAGGAGGAGGAGAGGATTGAGGGGAGAAAAGGAGAGAGGGAGGAGGCAAAGTCCTGGGGCACAATGGCCTGCAGGTCATGGAAGGGACGGGGAGGTGAGGAAGAGGAGGAAGAGCAGTGGTAAGGAAGGTAAGGAAATGGTCAGAGATGGGATGGGGTTTGAAGGAGAGATCGGAGACAGAACAGTTCCTAGAGAACATGAGATCAAGAGAGTGACCATCACTGTGGGTGGGGGAGCTAGTCCAGAGGTGGAGATTAAAGGAGGAGACTAGGGAGAGGAAGTGGGCGATGCCAGGCTGAGAGGGTGCATCAACATGAATATTGAAGTCGCCAAGGATGAGTGTGGGGATGTCGTCAGAGAGGAATAGGGTGAGCTAGGACTCGAACTTGGAGAGAAAGCAGGAGAGGGAGCCAGGGGGCGGTAGATGACAGCAGCACGGAGGTGGAGAGGGGAGAAGAGGTGGACGGAGTGAGCCTCGAAGAAAGGGAAGGCGGGGGGAGGGGTTGAAACTGGCAGGAAGTGGAAAGGAGGCCTATGATGCAGGGCTGGTGGGAGGAGAGACTGTGATGAAGAAGAAATGCATGCTCTGTGTTATGCACCAGGTATAGCTGGAAAGATTTAAGAACCACAGGGGGAATGAAAGCTGGCAAGGCACATAAACGTTCTGTACGATCTGCAAAGCCCTTTGTTAGCAGAAAGGCCATCCTATCCTTTGGTCTCACAGACCATATATGGGAAAGGTGGCATGGTTCACATGCATCAATGTGACCTAAAGTTACCCTTCTATAGTAGCCATTATGACTAGTAATTCCTTAAATAGCTGCAAGTCATTATGAAGTAGGAGGTACTCTATATTACCTTTAGGCAATCATCCTCATCATTATGCCCCCTCTTCCAAATGGAGCATCCTGCCTAGAGCTGCAATCAGATACCAGGCAAGTTGGGCACCCCATCGAATCTGGGGTGCCTGACTCACCCCAGTTGCGTATGGGCACCAAATGTTACCCAAACACGACCCTACAGGCTACCCGACTCCCCAGGCTGACTCACCTCACTGCGGGACGGCTGTTCTTCTAGTCCAGTCCCTGTTTGCTGCTTCTTCAAAGCCCATGCGAGGGAGGGGGGAGCGAGGAGGCCTCTTCCCACCTGCGTGACCCCCCCTAGTGGAACTCCTTGGGGAGTGCAGCCATGCGCATCCCTGATATAGGTCCCCCTGGAAACAGGGAACCCATTAGGGGAGTGCATGCAGGTGGGACAAACCCTCCTGGTTCCCCCCTCACCCTCCACTCAGAAAGAGACAAGTGGGGAAAAGTCCCCAGCTCAGCTGAGCAGTGGGTGAGAGGAGCAAGGAGGAGCAAACAGCGACCAGGCCTGGAGAAGCAGCAGTCCTGCAGTGAGGGGAGTCAGCCCAAGGAGCCACAGGTGCTGGACTGACGTCCCAGGGTGCCCCAGTAATACCTGAATTTTGGGGGGCTGAACACCCGATGGGGGGCCAGGTGCCCCATCGGGTGCGTGAAATTGTAGGTATTACCCGTGAGCAGCAAGTGCTACCTGCTGCAGCTCTAATCCTGCCCCATGCATCCTGATCAAAGAGCGCAGTAAGGTCAGTGTTGAGACCCTCCTCAGCAATGTTCAGTAACCCCTTACAAGGCCCCAGCCAGGGGTTTATGCTGGAATGGAATGATAGCTGTGGTCTGGAACAGAAAACAACTTGATGGTGCCATCCTGTTAGCAGTGGGCTGCCTTGACAGGGCAGCTACCCAGGAATCCACAGAAGGAGGCAGCATCACAGGGAGTGGTCGCCACTGGATAGTGACAATCGAAGGCGTTTTCAACAACTGACCCCGAACTGAAGCATGCTAATGGTACTAAGTCTGGCTCTTCCCCGGTCCATGGCTGAAACAGTCTTGGCCATCTCAGGGAAAGGAAAAACTGCGGCTCCCTGAGCTCCAGTGATGGGTGAGGAGATGGGGAAGGAAAGTGCTTGGGACAATTCTTACTAGGGCTGAAAAGAGAATCCCGCACAGAGATTCTCATAGCTCCTTGTGAGATCTTGCTGAGATTTTCGAGAAACTTGTGAGATTCTTAAAAATCTCAGATGCACTCTGTGCATGTGAAAAATGGCTGCTACCATTTCTGTGCACGCGTGGGCCCTGGCAGTCATTTTGTGCATACGCAGACAATTTTTTGAGGGTTTTCAAGGATCTCACAAGAGTCTCAAAAAACTAAAAATGCTCTGCACATTCACAATTGGCCACTGGGGGCCATGCATGTGCAGAAATGGCTGCGACAGTCATTTTGCACATGCGCAGTGCTGGTTTTTGGCCACGAGAACAGGTTGAGAATTGGCTGATTCTTGACCTGTTCTTGTAAATTCTCGCTGAGATTTAGCAAGAATGTGAGGTTAAGTTTCAGCCCTACTTCTTACCTGGATCTTGGTCCAATGCTGAGCGTTTCTCAGAGCAGGTGACAGCTTCTGAACACTCCTCTGGCCCTGACATAGCAGTCACAGTACTGAGTGGGGACTCTTTTTGCCCTGGAACCTGATCCAAGTGTGTAAGGAGGAAGGTATGAATGCCTAGTGTAGGCCCTCATAAAGGTGTTTCTTGTTGATGTGACTAGAAACAGCAGCAGAAGCAGGATCCATTTTGGGGAAGGGAGAACCTGCAGCTCCCTGAGATTTGACAATCAGTGCTGAGGCAGGGATGGGGAGCACTTGGAATGCTTCTTCCCTGGAGCCTTATCTGGATCTTTGTCTGGTACCAAGTGCTTCTTAGAGCAGCTGACTGCTTCCGGACACCCCTCTGGCACTGACATAGAAGTCACAATATTGAATGGGGAATCCTTTTGCACTGGTACCCGAGATGGGGGTTTAAGGAGGAAGGCACAGATGCCTGGTCTACACCCTTAGAAGGGCACTTCTTGTCAGCATGACTGGAAGCAGCAGCAGCAGGAGGATCTGGCTGATCCTTTTGTGTCTTCAGTGTCAAAGTGGAGGGTGGTATCAATGACATCTTTGACAATTCGTAACCAAGCCAAGTACGTGCACTTGAGACCTCGCATCTTCATGAATGTTAGACCCCTTGTCTCTCCCTATGTTCCCCTTCCTAAGTCTCTCCCCCAGCTCCTGTCTCTCAGATTGTAAGCCCTAGGGGCAGGGACCGTGTCTATTTTATTACTTTGTAAAGTGCCAGGGTCACTGCTGGCGCTATATAAATGTTTGTTAATAATAATAATAATAATAATTCCATGGACTTTCTGGTGAGGGATTTTGCAAGGGGTCAAGTCCTGTTTCTAGTACATGGATCGAAGGAGCAGCAGACAGCACAAGCAGAGGAGTTATTCTCAGCCCCAAGGGAAAAAAAACAAAAACAAAAAACTCCACTGAAAGTGTGAGTCTGGCATCTTCGTCAAGATACAAGGCGTTCTCTTTTAAAATGCTTTGCCATACACTACAAAAATACATCTTACCACTAAGTCAGTAATGGTCTGATCTTCGAGTGGAAAAATAAATAACTGAGGGGAGCTGGGGGCAAGGGGATATTTATACCCCTGTGACTGTGTGGTCACAAGACTTCTGTCTGTAGCCACTAAGCTAATCAAAGAAGGGATAGGCTTTTGCCAGTGCAGAGCCACCATATTATGGCTTCATGGAAGAGGAAGGGACACAAGGAAATTGGAAGCTACAAGGAAAATATTATGTCACAATATAAATCCATGGTGCACCCACACCTTGAATACTGTGTGCAGTTCTGGTTTCCCCATCTCAAAAAGCACATAGTAGAAGTGGTAAAGTCCAGATAAGGGCAACAAAGATGATCACAGGCTTCTGTATAAAGAAAGGCTCAATCGATTAGGGCCCTTCAGCTTGGAGAAGGGACAACTGAGGGGGATATGACAGAAGTTTACAAAAGCATGAGTGGTGTGGAACCCCTTCTCATAACAACTAGAATTAAGAGACATCCTATGAAATTAACTGGCAGCAGATTTAAGACAAATAAAAGGCAGTATGTTTTACTCAATAAACAATAAAACTGTGGAACTTGTTGTCAGAGGGTACTGTGAATGCCAATAGCATAACTTGTTTTTTAAAAAAGGACTGGATGAGTTCTTAAGAGGATACATCTACCAATGGCTAGTAGCCAGATTGGTCAGGGGATGCAACCTCTGACTGTCAGGGGCTGGGAGTGAAGAGCAGGAAATGGATCATTCCATTATAACCTGCTGAACACCAGTGGTAGCTGGTGGACTTTTAAGCTAGTGGGGCACTGGTTGGGGCCATTGTTTGGGAGCAAAGCATGTCAACCACTCACCAGACCACCACTGTAAAGGAATACCTACTGTCTGTTGCCATGGGAAGGGTGCATTTAACGATCATTCACCAGGAAAGATTGTGATGCTGCAACAGTTACACAATTTTTGATAAGAGAATATTATGTTGGATAGCACACTCACTTTCTTCGTAACTCAGTTTCTTTGGCCGTTTTTAAATGAGCATAGCTGTGGAGGAGGGTGTCCACGTGCGCTGAGTGAGATGGCCACGGACCACCCACTCACATGGGGTGAGTAGGGATGGGAATATCGGAATCCATTCAATACGATTTGCTCAATTTGGGGCAAATCGTATTAAACCGATGAATCTGATCCTGCTAAGGGATACAATCCAGAAGGATCACTTCCCCAGGCAGGGTCTAGAAAGCTCCTTGCAGCAGTGCTGGTGCTGCTCCAAGGATCTTTTAGGGAACCCTAGCACTGACTCCTCTGCCTCCTAGCACTCAACTAGGTGCTACGAGGCAGAGGTGCCTGGGAGGGGAGGAAGAGCTGGGGGTTTAACTTACCTTTCCCCCCTTCCAGCGGTGCCCTACAGTGCCCGGTGCGGCCTTCTCAGAGCCATGCTGAGCAGAAATAATAAGGGGGGAAAAAACCTGCGCATGCGCAAAAATGGCCACCATGGCCATTCTGTACATGCATAGCTATTTTCCAAAATGGCGCTGGCAGCGTTGGTGCCACATTTTGGAAAATGGTCATGCATGCGCAGAATGGCCATGGTGGCCATTTGCGCATGCACAGGTTTTTCTTATTATTATTTCTGCCCGGTGTGGCCCTCAGAAGGCCACGCCAGGCACTGCAGAGCACCGCTGGAAGAGAGAAAGGTAAGTTAAACCCCCTCTCAGCCAACTCTGAGTCCTAGCATCCCTGCCAGGTGCCGCACACCTCCCCCAGACCTCTGCCAGGCAATTCACCCCAGTGCTGCTGCAGCAGGTGCTGGGGTAGGCAGGCAAGGGTCTGGGGGGAGGTTGGTGCCGGGTAGGGGTCCTGGAAGGTAACATCCTCCCTCCCCACCCATGTGGTCCCCTCTACCCTCAGCTCTACCTCCCCTGCACCCCTGCCCAGTGGTTGGGCCCAGCAGGAGTCCAGGGAAAGCAAAGCTGAGGCAGACATGGAATTTAGGCCGTATTAGTCGGAATCCAAACTGATCCCAATTAATACGATTTTGAACTGATCCCAATTTTCAATACTATTTCCCAACCCTAGTGGAGAGGCATTCAAACAGGCCAGGGATGAATATGTGCCCCTACCCATGCATATTTTAGCTTTCCCCTGCATGGAGCAGTCCAGATTTTTCTCCAATGCTCTGTGAGTGGCCATGGGTGAGTGGTGCATGGGTCACGGGGGCGTGCATCCCCCCATGTCACCTTCAGATGGGCATCTGGTTGCGTGTGGCATGGGTGGACCTGCGTTGTTGTATCTCGTTTAAATATGGCCCAAATCTGAGGAACAGGAGTACCTAACTTTCACATAAGTGACTGGTAAGGAACTACACTCCCCGGGGTCCAGGTCTCTATGTGGCTGAGTCAGTCTGCTTTGGTTTTGTCCATTCCTTTTATGTGTACCGCCCTGATGGAGCAGATCCCAAGTTCCACCCAGTGGAACAGTGCCTCGGCTTCCTTCTGGAGGGTTACAGAGCATAATCTGTTTTGGTGGTTGACATAGGCCATTACCACCTCCGTCTATCTGCCCTGTGTCTTCTGGGGTCCTAAGCAGGTGCTCCAACTGCTCAGGCTCATGTACGTCATTATGGTGACCCAAGGGTGGGGGTTCTGACATAGGCACCCCTGGTTCGATGTGTGGCCTTTGGGTCTACATTCAATGTGTGCCCTTTGCGTTCACCAGCCCAGCCCCTCCACTACCCTCTCTGGCAGGAGGAGAAGTTTGTTGTGTCCCCTGATGATGTCCATCTGAAGGGCCTTAGGAAGTTCTGCGGCGGTCTTAGATGTAGGCGGGCCCAAGGCATGATCAATGTACACAATCAGCATGCCTAGCAGTTGCGTCGGGACGCATAGGGAGACAGCGGGATAGGGATTTGACCAGGGCCCCTATGCTCGTTTGCCTTTCATGAGAGACCATGTCTTGGAGTGTGTCTATCTGGACTCCTAAGTGTTGAAGGCAGAAGGTCAGGGTAAGCTAGTTCTCGGGAAGTTAATCATGAACCCGTAGTTCTGGAGGCACACCATTGTGGACCTCAGGTCGGATGCTGTGCTCGACTGTATTCTTGAGCACACTAGGATGACATCTAGGTACAGAGGTGTGCCACCAGAGGTATCAGCACCTTGGTGAACATACAGGGAGCCATGGCCAAGGCAAAGGACAATGCAGAATACTATTCAAATTTACAAACACTGGCTCTAGCTTTTGCCATGGCTGCAAAATATTACAAAACAATTATACAAAAGCAATAAAAATATTATACAACACATTACACTCAATGATGTGTAATAGCAATTGATGGATAGGATCATCTACACTGTTCCACTTTAAAAACAAATAAAGGAACTCACAAAATTATGTTACGTTTCTCTTGCAGAAAGAGCCACACAAGTTTTCCAAGATTATTAAAAAAAAACTTGAATGATCTAAAAATGACTGTAAATAAAAAAAAACTTCTATCTTTATACAGTGAACATTCCATTAAATAATAAACAATGTCTTCAACAGCACCTGACTGGCAAGGGCATAATCTCAAATCCCTAGGTATATGTACTCTCCTTCCCATGTTAAAGGCGGACATCATTTGACCTGTTCAAAACCTACTAAGTGACAAATTCTAATGGAAGCCAAATCCTCCTTTATAGCAAAGTCTTTTATTCTTTGAAAGGTAATAGCCTTTTCTTTAGCGGTAAAAATTCTTCCGTTGTAATTTATATAAAAGCCCAATCCACTATAGTTAAGCGGACAAAGGGAATGAGGACGATCTCTGTCCTCTAAATAACACATCTTTGGTAGCCTTGTTGGAGAGTAAGACAACATCCTAAACCAATAGGCTACTACTCTGGTGGTTATATTATACCCATTATATCAGAATATTATACCAGTTTCTAATCTAAGAATTGGTGCCAGTGTAGAAGGAGGAAGGCCTAGAAAATAGCAAGAAAATTATTTTGGGGAATATCAATATCTGTTGACACAGAATAACCCCAAGTTGCCATTGCATATAACATTTGTGATGCCACTTTAGCTTGAAAAGCCTTGCGTACATCTTCCTCTGCATGGAATCGGAGGTATCTAATGCCCGCTGTGACATGTTTGGTGATTATTTTGCAGAGAAAACTACTCGGATTCACCATAACTTCGACGTCATACTTTTTGCAGTGGGTGAACTAGAGATTGTGGAAGCCCCGCCTTGTCCAGTTTTGTGGAATCAATTTCAGTTGGTGTCATCCGCTGGGGCGGGGAATGTTCTTGGGGCTGTTAGGCCCAACTTTTGTGAACTTGACCCATGTCCGTCCTGGTTGGTTAAGGCCAGCCAGGAGACAGTGGAGCTGCTGCTGGCGGGGATGATCAATGCCTCCCTTCAGGAGGGCAGAGTGCCGGGCTGCCTCAAAGAGGCGGTGGTGTGGCCTCTGCTCAAAAAACGATCACTTGACATTGATTCCCTTGCCAGTTATCGGCCTAAAAAGGGAAGGTTATTGAGCGGGTGGTGGCCCAGCAGCTGCAGGGGCATCTAAATCACACTGGTTATCTGGATCCCTTTCAGTCCAGCTATGGCATGGAGACTGCACTTGTGGCCTTGGTCGACGACCTTCCCTGTGAATTAGATCAGAGTCGTTCGACCCTGCTAATTTTGTTAGATCTGTCAGCTGCTTTTGCTACCGTTGACCATTAGATGTTGGTGACTCACTTGTGGAATCGAGCTGGAGTGGGCGGGATCGTTCTTGACTGGTTCTGGTCTTTGGAGAACTCAACGTGTGGTGCTTGGGAAATGTTCTTCACCTCCACGAGACCTCACATGTGGTCTCTCGCAAGGTTCTCTTCTGTCCCCCCTTTTGTTCAATGTGTATATGCAGTCACTTGGCGAGGTCATGAGACGGTATGGGGTGCAGTGTCATCAATATGCTGATGACACCCAACTCTACCTCTTGTTTTCATCTGACCCAGACCTGGCAGTTTCTGTGCTTACCTGATGTTTGGCAGCTGTTGGGGACTGGATGAGGGCGAGATGACTGAAGTTGAATCGTGACAAGATGGAGGTGATGGTGGTGGGAAGGGCAGTGAATGTGGTGGTTCCCATCATTGATGAGGTCGGCCCTCTGCTGGTATCCCAGGTTCGCAGTCTGGGCGTGCTCCTCGATCGCAGCTCCGCCTGGATTCCCAGGTGGAGGCTGTGGCGAGGAGTGCGTTTCGCCAATTACATCTGGTGCAACAGATTCGGCCGTGTGTTTCAGATAGTGTCCTGGCCACCATCATCCATGCTTTCACCACCTCGAGACTGGACTACTGGAATGCACTCTAAGTGGGGCTACCTACGGTGATGGTCCAGAGACTGCAGCTAGTGTAGAATGCTGCGGCCCGTCTCCTTATGGGGACAGGACGCCGTGAGCACATTACATTGGTGCCCCAGGCTCTGCCCCAGCAGGCCTGTAGCGGGGGAGGGGGGGGGTCTTCCAGGGCCCAATGGTCTAAATGAAGAGAATAACTGGTCCGTATTTTATAATATACATGTCTTGCAACACAAGTTTGCATGGTTTTTTGTTGATCCATGATGCTTTCTTTTATTCCCAGGTGACAGAAAAAAGTCTTTGTGCATTCACATTTATTATTCTCCTAGAAAAGAGAAATAAGGGAGGTTGGATTGGGATTTTTAAAAATAGTCTAGGTTTCTTTCAAAGTTGTTGTTTGGTATGAACCATTATAAGAATGTATCATTAGTTCATATGTATTGGATTTATATGTTTGTGTTATTCAGTGTGCAGGAACGTACTATATATTGTATTGCACTTGGGAGAACTTGCCATTGTGTATTAGGTATTTTTGGCATTCAGCTTTGATGATTCACTCCATTGGCACCCTTTGCACAGCTGTATGGAATAAGGGGATTTTCATCAGGGAACCACATCGTGTGGAAGGGATGATTTCAGATCATACTCCAACCTATCACAAGTGACTACTGCTGATCATCTGCAGGTGGCAATCTTCAGAAAACAGAAGATCATCACAAAGGACTTATCTAACAGTTGGGTCACACAGAGAGCTGTGAATTGTTGTAATGGAATAGTGTTAAGCCAACCATTTTAAGGAAGGCTGGTCACTTCATATTTTGAGGACAATGATAATGACTGTATGCAGGGGTTTAGGGAACATTAAGGGGCAATGTAATATATGTTTAATGAATTTTCATTTATATTGAGGATGTATGCATTACGGAGGAATTGTGTTTTTCTTCCATGCAGCAAGAGAATATAAGGGATGCTCTGCGATGAGGCCACCATATTAACACACAAGTGGGTAATTTTTTGCAAGCCTAAGGAAATAGTCCCAAGCTGTGGTAAGACTTTTTTTTTATTATATGTTCTCTACACCTCCAAACAGCCTGTAGCAGTTTAAATGAGCAGCTTAAGGTTGGGACAGGATCCTTTGACTTAAGGTCCCAATACCCCTAAGAATGATCTTTCGTCCTTGTTCTGTTTAAAATACACACTCTATAGTAGAGGATCTATACTGATAGAATAAAGTCATCATTAAAAGGTATTATCTTATACCATATATGTTTTTTAAATCCATTAAGCATTCATGTTTTTCATTTACAGATCATATTATTAGGAGTTGATATGAAATAATTTCAGCTTCTTCCAGTTACAGATAGATCCCATAGACTGGTGGTTTTTTCCAGAAACCCCAGGCAGAATCTTGGCCGCTAGTGTGTATCTTAATTATTGGGGGGTCTCCGTGAATGAAGTTTTTTCTTCCGCTGATGTTAAACCTTTGTTGCCATTTGCTAATGGGGGAGGAAGAGGGGGGGACGCCTCAGTGATGAGTGCAAGGTTTTGAGGCAACCTTTACCATCTGGGGCTCGTAATATTCCCTCGACATCTACGAGGCGCTCCCCTTGTGCGAGCAGAAAACGTGTGCCTAATTCTAAACCTATTGCTACCCGGCTATGGGCTATTGCCAACGGCTCCCCGACCCATAGCCAGCTTGATTTGCCGGATTCCCTACCGATGCAGCCTCTTAGCTCTTCCCCAGATGCTAAGTCAGAGGGAATGGAAGTCCTGCCATCTATGCCCCTGCCCAACAATGCTCCCTCTGTTTGTCTTTCTCTTACTCAGGAGCAGCATGTGCTTGCACCTGTCCCTGTTAGTTTTTCGCCAGAGGCCGGGCTTTCCTCCGGGCCTGCACCAGTTTTGTCTGCTACTTTGGGGATTCAGGATTCCATACATAGCCTTATTCAGGGCATTAACCCCACTGTCAAAGGACTTCCCCGGACTAAGGTACCGGGTTCCAGCTGAGGGTTTGAGGGGCCCCTCTCCGGTGGAATTTCGGTCTGTTCATGCAACATTGCCGGTTGGAAGGCCCGTGATAAAGATTCCCTTGTTTATTCTTTTCTGAGGAACTTTAAAATAGTTCTTTTCCAAGAGACATGGTCCAAGGAGCCCATTGAATTACCTGGGTTCTCCTCCTTTTCTCTGCCAGCTGTTTCTATATTTTCCAAGGGTCGTCCTCGGGGTGGGGTTGCCTGTCTCCTCCTGCCTGTCTCCTCTCGGATGAGCTAGACTACGACCTGGTCTGCACATTAAAATTTCCACCTATTGCTGTAGAAGTAGTTGTAAAAATTGGGTCTCTGTGCCTTGCTTGCATTTCTGTGTACATACCCCCCTCTAATACCTATAGAGCCGAGGCATCTTTTTGGGGGCAACTTCAAAAATTGGTGGCTCAGGTTTTTGACTCTTATCCACAAGCCAGATTTATACTCGCTGGTGATTTAAACGCCCGGGTGGGTCCTGACAATGAAGTCTTGGGGGCAGCCTGCAACCTATATCTTGGCTCACCCCCTCCGGATTTGTTTTGGAGTCAGTCTAAGGACCTTGTTATCAACTCCTCGAGCCTAGCACTGGCGAAGCTTTTGGTTTAATTTAATTTGTTTCTTTTGAATAGCTCGATACCTGACGATTGGCCGGGGGAGTTTACCTTTGTCACGCACCAGGGAGCCAGTGTGGTGGATCTGGTTATAGCTTCTCCCTGTATAATCCCGTTGCTTTTCAAATTTTGTGTGAACTACTCCAGTTATGGGGACCATTTCCCAGTACTGTTCTCTCTACATTCTGACAAAACCCAGGCTAGCCCTGAGCTCTTTTCTCCGGCTGCGGGTGGCTTTGGGATAAGGGTTAGGGTCCTGTGGTCTCCAGGAATTCTGGTTGCTATTTAACAGGCTTTGAGCAACCCAGTCTGTTGTAGCTCACAAGACAAGATCATTGGGGGATTTAGTTCATCTGCTGCTGTTGAGGCCTATGACAAGCTTCTTTGTTTTTTGCTCCTGATACTTTCTAAACCTGGTAGCCCTCGGGCTCCTGGTGGCAATTGTCAGGCCCCTGGTCACTCTTGGTTTGATGCTGAATGCCGGGTTGCCAAGTGCAGCTTGAGATCTCTTTTCTTTTCTCTTAGGCCTAATCGGATATGAGAAGCTCAAGCAAACTATGCCCGCATAAATGCCAGTATAGGGCCTTGATTTAGCGGATAAAAATTGCTTACCGGGAGAGTACATAGGGCCGTTTGGTTACTGCTGCCCAGTGCGGACAGTCTAGGACTTTTTGGAACATTGTTAATAAATCATCCAACAAGGGCTTTGGTGTCCCGAGTTTGGCAGTTCCTCCCGCACTTTGGGAAGTCCATTACCGTACCATTTTCCCTGTTCTCCTGAGACATGGAGATCCTTTTGTCTTGCCTTCAGATCTCCCAGTCTGGGATCCAGTTTCAACTGAGACTACTCTTCATCTCATAGCATCACTGAAATCAAGCAAAGCTCCTGGTACTGATTTTGTACCGGCTGAACTTTTGAAGACCCAGGCGGACTGGTGGGCCCCCTTGTTAGTCACCCTCTTTACACATATAAACAACTCTGGCATTATACCTGAGGGCTGGGGAGATTCTCTGGTTGTTCCGATTTACAAGAGTGGTTTAAGCTCACAACCAGGGAATTATAGACCCATCAGCCTGTTCTCTATCATCGCTAAGTTGTACGCCAAGCAGCTTCTTTTGAGACCTGAGGAATGGTTGGACGCAGAGTCCATCATTTTTCCGGAACAGCTCGGGTTTCAGCCGGGACACTCTACGGTGGACCATTGCTTAACCCTTGCTCACTTAGCAGAGAAATATGTCAAGTCCAATAGAAGACTGTTCTGTGCTTTTGTCGATTTCAGGGGAGCGTTCGATTCGGTGGACAGAGCGCTCCTCTGGGACAAGCTCAGTAGGTCGACCATCGATAGAAGGCTTCTAGCTTTGTTACAGGCTTTGCACCATAACACCACCCTGGCAGTCCGTTTAGGTCAGCCCGGCCTATTGTCAAGCCGGATTAGGATTTTTTCTGGGGTACGTCGGGGGTGTGTGCTTGTCCCCACATTGTTTAAGTTTTTTATCAATGATATGGTTCCTATTTTGTCCGAGCGTGCTTTGTTTCCCCCCAAGTTGGGCTCACATTCAGTCGGAGTGCTGCTGTACGCCAACGATGCGGCTGTTCTCTCCCAGATGCAGGTTGGGTTACAGAGACAGCTTAATGCCCTCGATCTATACTGTAAATCCAACAATCTGTATATTAATTCTTCTAAGACGAAGGTCTTGGTCTTTGGTCTCTCTAGAAAGAAATATCATTGGACCGTTGGCAATGCTATAATCGATCAGGTCCACTCGTACAAGTATTTAGGGCTTAGATTCCAAGCATCACTTAAATGGAACCTGCATTTTACTGCAGCCAGTTCCTCGGACAAGGGGTGTATAGTGGCCCTATTGCGTTTCTTCCACAAAAGGGAGAATGGCTTTCTGGTCCCTGCTTGTAGGGGCTTGGATGCAAAGTCAAGGGTCCCGCTGCTCTACGGGGCTGCTGTTTGGGCCATTCATCGCCCTTATGACCTGGGCTCTTTCCAGGTTAGGTTTCTTCGCTCCCTGCTAAGGATCCCAAATTGTGTACCTTCGGCAGCTATCCGTTTAGAGTTCGGCCAGTGCTCCTGGAACATCTACCCATGGCTCCAGGCAATGGTTCTGTGGATTCGTACCCAACAGGCCCTTGAGGCGGACCTACTCTCTTTGTTGAGAGAAGACTTTTTTGTTAGCTCTTGGGACAGGCTGGTTACCTCCAAAATTTCTGCCTTGGGTTTGTCCCTTGTTGACTTGCCCTTAAAGGATCTGAAACTTGCTAAGGCAGAGGTTTTGGCTAGGCTTTTGGACACTGGCCGCCAGGAGGAGTCTGCCATTGTTGCTGAGTACTCTTTTTTGCTCCATTACTTTTCTTTGTCGACCAATTTTGCAATCCCTGCCAGTTATTTGTGGAAGAACTATTCCTTTAGGAAACTCTGTTTGTTTTTTCAGGCCCGACTGAATGCCCTCCCTACTTGGATGCTCGAAGGGCGTTATGAGGGAATTCCATCCCATGCAAGGCTGTGTCCTTTTGATAAGCTCGAGGCTGAGACCTTAGAGCACATTTTGTGCTCATGCCACCTTTATGATCTCCCAAGAGAGCTCTGGCTGTCTAAATATATTTGTCTTTTCCCTGGCCGAACACCTTTAGAGGTTTCTCGGCTTCTTGTCTCAGATACTTCTGACTCAGTGACTTTTGCTGTTATGTCTTTTTTGCTTGATGTTTTTGCAGCCCGTCAGAAGTTCCTTTCTTTTAGAGTTATGTAGATTTTGCATTTAAGTTAATTTTATATTTTATTTTGTATTTGCTGTTTTCTGATGGTTGACTGCCAGATATTCTACCTGATGATTCGGATTTGTTTTTGACCCTGATTTTATCAATGTATCTGGCCTGGTCTTGTATTACATATTTTCTTTGGCTATGGTGTTACCGCCACGCTAATAAACTGAACTGATATGAAATAAGAAGGCTGCATTTATGGGTGTCTGGTGTCAACATATTAGGCATACATTTTTATTGGGGGTTCACCATTTGATTCATACATGAGGTTTTAGATTATATTTGATTATGAACTGTTCCTTTTTTCTTTTAGGTAGTAACCTTTCTTTAAAAAGTATAAAATTATTGAATAATGACCCATTGAGAAAGGGGCAGGTCCCCGAAACACATCTGGGTTCTTTTCAGTTTGTTCCCCTATTTTGGATTGAGGTCTTTTGTGGCCTTTTTAGTTTTGATTGTATAGGAACTGTTCCAGATTCTTTTACAAATGAATGTTTGTGCACACTAACTGTATACAATACTTTATTGGTTGTTTTGTTTTTTTGGAGATATTGATTTATATAGTTCATTATGCTTCACATTAAAGGATATAATATATTTGCTACTTCCCACTTTCGGAATTAGCAACACCCCACTGCCATGCCTAGTTAGCTCTCGGTCGGGCTGTATCCTCCCCTAAGGAGGGGGTACACTATGTGGGGTTCCCCTGTAGGGGTCCCACCTTTGGCCTCCAACCTCCCCTTATAAGCCAAGGCCTATGCCACCAATAGCGTATTCATAGAGGGTTTATGCCCTGTAGGGTCCTCAGACCAGTCTCTTTAGTGGGGTTCAGCCTCACAAGGTCTGAGACCCTCAGAGTTGCTAGTTACTCCGGGTGGCCTATATTAGGCAGATCCCACCTGAACTAGTCCGTCTCTGGTTCTGCCAACAGGTTCAGCAGATGAGGGTCCAGGGGGCATCTCACTGGAGAAGCTCCAGCAACGAGGAGGAGGGAGCTACAGGAGTAAACTCCTTCTCCTACGGCCACCCCCAGCAGACTGAGCTCAGGCCCTTTATAGGTCTTGAGCATGCTCAGTTCCAACTAGCCTTACTGAGCATGTCTGCAGACTTAGAGCTCAGAAGGCTTTCTAAGGCTCTACTGAGCATGTCCCAGGACTTAGACTCCAGAGGGCTTTAGAGTCTCAACTGGGCATGCTCCAAGCTTGATGCCTAGCTATATAGCTGCTAGGCAGCCTACTAATAAGGCTCCTACCAGCTCAGAGGAGCCACCCTATTACAGGGTCACTATGGAGAGGCCATTTTCGGTGGCCGCACCTAGCCTGTGGAACTCCCTCCCAGTGGAGGTCTGGATGGCCCTGGATCTCCCCTCCTTCTGTCGTATGTGTAAAACCTGGCTGTTCCGCCTGGCTTTTGGTGAGGGAGATGGGGTGTAGGGTGGAATGGGGGTGGTTTGCTTTTGTGCATTCTGTTTTTATTGTATTTCTTGGTTTTATGGATTTTATGTGTTTTAACATTGTAAGTTGCCCCAGGTTGCTTGGAGCAGGAGGGGCAGGGTAGGAAATTATTTTATTTATAAATAAATAAATATCTTTGAGCAAAAGCATCATGAAAATACTTTATTGCCAGCATGGACTAACTAACCTTGTTTTTCAAATATTTATCATATTGAGTCCAAAGTATTGAAAATGACAAAGTCAAACCTTAATATATATATAACAATCACCCACAATTTACAGGAATTAATTTGCCAAGTAAAGGATCTGGAAGACTTATTCCAACAAAGTATTTCAGTTTTATTATAACTGATAGTGAAGTTATTATCTTTGATGGAGTTAGCAAATTTGGTTATGGCTCTTCGTAAGCCAATCAGTGTTCTAGAATGACTGCATCATCTGCATACATCAAGATGGAAATGTGAGTATTGAGACTTTTCAGTGGGTGTAAAGCAGAATCTTCCAAAATTTTAATATCATTTACGTACAGATTAAATACGAGAGGAGCTAAAATACAGCCCTGGCGAACTCCATTGTAAGTAGAAAATTTGGAGGTCAGTTCACCTTGTGGCCTGTATTTTATCTGTGCCCATGTCCCCTCATGATAGGCTATCAGAAGCCTCAGAAGGGGAGGGTCAATTCCCAAGTTAAACAATTTCTGCCAAAGAAGTGTCCTATCTAAGGAATCAAAGGCTGTAGAGAGATCAATAAAAGCAGCATATATTGCACCTTATAGACTCATGTGTCTATTGTATTAGATGGTAAACAGATGATCTAAGGTAGAATAGCCCTCTCAGAAACCAGCTTGTTCCACACAAAGTATATTGTTTACAGTGACCCAAGACAAAAGATGGAATAGGAGATGACACCTGAAAAGCTTAGCTGAAATACTAATAAGACTAATAGGGCAATAAGATCCGAGATGATTTCTGGGCCTTCTTTTATAGATAGAGAAAATTGTAGTACTGTTGACCACTTGTTCTTGCTGGATTCACTTTACTCCCTTGGCCTCCGTGGCGCCATCCTCGACTGGTTCTCCTCCTACCTCTCTGACCGCTCCTTCAATGTGTCTCTTGCCAACTCCACCTCCTCCTCCCTTCCACTCTCGGTTGGTGTTCCCCAAGGCTCTGTCCTTGGCCTTCTCCTCTAATCTATCTATACCCTGTCCCTAGGCAAACTCATTGTCTCCCATGGCTTCCAATATCACCTCTACGCTGACGACACTCAACTCTATCTCTCTACTCCCTCTCTTTCTCCATCTATTCAAGCTCGCCTCACCAGCTGTCTCTTTGACATCTCTACCTGGATGTCTCAACGTCAACTCAAACTCAACATGGCTAAAACTGAACTTCTTATCTCCCCCCGCCCCCCCATTCTTCCTCTTCCCTGTCGATCCTCATCGATGGGGTCACCATCCTTCCCGTCCCCCAAGCCCGTAGCTTAGCTTTCATCTTTGACTCACCCCTTTCTTTTAAACCCTACATCAACTCTGTTGCCAAATCCTGACGCTTCTTCCCCCATAACATTGCTAAGATTCATCCTTTTCTCTCTGTCTCCTCTGCCAAAACCCTTGTTCATGCCCTGGTCACCTCTCGCCTTGATTACTGTAATCTCCTTCTCACTGGCCTCCCCTGCTCTCACCTTTCTCCCCTTATCTCAGTCCAAAACTCTGCTGCCAGGGTCATCCACCTTGCCTGTTGTTTCAACCACGTGCATCCCCTCCTCTCCTCTCTACACTGGCTTCCCCCTCCTGAACGAATCCTGCACAAGCTCCTAGTCTTCACCTATAAAGTTCTTCACAACCTTGCTCCCTCCTACCTCTCTGCCCTAATTTCCCACCGTACTCCAGTCCGTGAACTCCGCTCCTCCTCTGTTCCCTCTCTCGCCCTCCCATGCCTCCCCTGCTAACCTAACCACTTTCGTCCCTTCTCCCTAGCTGCCCCCCATGGCTGGCACTCCTTCCCTGCCCACATCCGCCTCAACCCCTCCCTTTGTACCTTCAAATACCTCCACCTCTTCCGCTCTGCCCTCCGCGACTCCTCGCTCCCCTCACCTGACTTCTGCTGATACCCTCCATCCAGTACAATCTGTTACTTAAGGTCTGTGTACTCATATCCTCACCACATGGACCAAGCAGCCATCATTCTCGGTGTAACCAAGCCAAGCGCGTGCATCTGGGGCCTCGCATCCTCGTGAATGTTACAATCCTTGTCTCTCCCTCTGTTCCCCTTCCTCCATCTCCCCCCCACTCCCATCTCTCAGATTAGGGGGGAGATGGGTTGATGGGGGGATTTTATATTATGTTATATTTTAATTGAATTATTGTTATTTTGTTTTTATTTGTTGTACGTCACCCTGAGCCACCTGTGGTTGGAGAAGGCGGGGTATAAGAATTTTAAATAAATAAATAAATAGAATTTTGTTTCAGATGGACTACCAACAGATCTAAGATTTTTAATTTTACAATTTAAGTAAGTCTTCTTTTCATAACATTCTCTATAGAACCATTGAACTTTATTGTTTTCTTTACACTGTTTTCTTACAGAGCTCACAGGGACCATGAATCAAGAATATAATAAGTCCATGGTTTGCTAATGTCTACCAATATCTAGACATTTTACCAATGTCTAGTACCAAATAAGTTGAAGTAGTAGTAATAATCAAACTCCACAAATTCATCAGTTCATCCCCATATAATCTATTGTTCACAGTTGCGGCTAATTTAACATTCCATTTTAATCTCCTAAAATTAGTTGGAGGATCTGTAATATACGGATAAGATACCCAATTTTGAGAAATAGACTTATCAGGGAGGCCCAAGGTCACTGCAAAGTAGTTCTCTTTTCTTTTTCTTTTTATATAGCACCCCCCTGCTATGGCACTCAGAACGCTTTATATATAAAACAACGTTTAGTCCTCACAACAACCCTGTGAGGTAGGTTAGGCTGAGAGAATATTGTAAACTGGTCCAAGGTCACCCAGTGTGTTTCTGGCTTAGGCGAGACTTCAACCGGGGGGGAGGAGAGGGGTCTCCCCCTATCTCCTGGTCCAAGTACTAGTTGATGTCCCAGACAAGATTTAAGGAAAAGTGATCAATTTCAGAACGACCAATTATTTCAAAATGATGAATTGCATGCCACAGGGATGGTTTGATCAAAAAACAATTAATTGTGCTTGCTCCATGTGAAGAAACAAACATAACAGAATCTGAACTTGGACTAGGATAAGAACCATTCACTGTCTGTAAACCAATGGTGGTAATGAAAGAATAAATGTTCCTGCCAGACTTATTGACACCCCTTTGCCTGTACACAGTGGAAGGCATGCCCCAGATCATATTAATTAAATCATACTCCTCCCCCCCGCCCGCCCAATAGGAGTCCTCCCATTCTTGTGTTAAAATCCCTGGCAGTTTAAACAAAACCGACAGGAAGAACAAGAAAAATGAGATATAGGTTCTTGCTGTCAACCAGAGGTTATTCTCACTGTCTCACACCAGGAAGGTGGACTAGAAGTGGATGGATGATCCTGCATTCAATTAAATGGAGCACTGGAAAAGAGAGTGGAATTTGAGACCATAGACGATCGCTGAAAACTCGATCGATCAATCCTGGGGCTCAAAGTATTTAAGAGTTGAGGAAATAAATTTGGGGAACTGCTTGTAGTGGTAAACTCAAGATAAACATCTACAGCACAGTAAAGTAGTACTAGAAGAAAATTCAGTAATCTGAGAAATCGAGGAAGTACAGGAAAAATCAGTTATCTTACGCTGAATAGTATCTCTAGAACTCATAGATGGACTACTCAGAGTTAGAGGGCAAATCCCTAGCTTTAACTTTAGCTTTAGATCTAGTAATTATTATAAAATACAAAGTCACAAAAGGGGAAGATGTTTAGCTAAGTTTAAGTGATCATCTTCAAAGGCGAAGCTCACTTAAACCCTCATCATGAGAATTAACTAGCAGCGGTAATGGTAGGCAGCTACTAAAATTCTAACATCCAGCAACGTAAATCAATAGGGACAATTTAAACCAACCGTAAGAAAGAGAAATATGGTTTCCAAAATAACAGGGGAAATGAATAAAAATGATTTAGACCGACCTTGGCCACAATTAGCAGGGAGAAAAAATCAGTACATTGATGCCAGAATTCCACCTCTACCACAGCCTCAGATTTAAAAGGAGGGATTCTGGATGGGTCCTTTCACCATATGGCGCTGCTTAGACACACAGCCCATCTTGGAGCAAATAGGTGTTTTACTTGCCACCTGATCTCAGAGAAAGATCACTGCTACCACCGTCTTAGAGCATCTTTAGACACAACAAAGATCGGGTGTCAAAACCCCATAGCACGTATTTGGCTGTTGCGTGTAAGCACTATAACAATCCCAACACCAATTTGGCCACCCACTGAACATGCAATGTGAACACCACTGAATCACAAGGACAATTTGCATGTTCCAGCTGAACATGTGGCCAACGTTGTGTCTAATGATAACACGTGGTGTGTTAGCAGGTACAACACAGGGAACGAGGTGGCAGCGTTTGCATGCTGAAATCAGGTGGCGAGTAAAACACCGATCTGAGAGGTGAACACGAGGACTGGGCTCTGCATCGTATGCGATTGGGGCCGACCTGAGCCAAGACAGGAGCGGGGCTGTGCAACAGCCAGGGAGCCGCAGAGCAGAATCCCTGGATGGTGGGAGTGAAGCGGCTGCAGGGAGGCGGAGCCACAGAGAACCCGGAAGCACGGGGCTGCCCAGCTCTTTAAAAGTAGCACTCGCCCTGCGGGGCGCCACAGGTGCACGCTGTGCGCCTAAGAGCTGCGCACGCAAGGGCGCGCCCCTGTGCACGCAACCTTAGGCGTTGGCCAGGAGCCCTGTCTCATCTGTCTGAGGAGTTGGGGTTGTTGGGGCTAATATGGAGAAAAAAAGAGAACATCAAAGGGCATCCCTCTTCTCAGAAGAAGATCTTCCGTTGAAGTATAGGTGTAAGGAGCCACAGGTACTGGCTCTTTATCATTACACAACCGTTTTGCATGTTTGGCTGACCCAGCTGAGGATTTGGATGGGTCATTTAAGTCCACTATAGATATAGCTAAACTAGTATCTCCCAAGAACAGGGCTCAGTCTTGCAAGAACCAAGATTGTTACGGGGAAGAACGACTTATGTCCCAGACTTATCTGATTGCCAGGACAGTGGAGTCCATATTTGCTAGTATCTCAATTTTGGATGACTCTGTAGCCAAAGTAAAGGTTCAGCTGCGTGAGGTACTGGCAAAGTTGGAGGACTTAAGAGAAAATGTTAAGGGAAAAAATTATGTTCGCCAGACTCCTGTAAATAGGGGATCTAGCAGAAGAGAAAGGACTTTTTGGCAATACCAGCCCAGGCGGTTTCTGGGGCTCCAGACCAATGAGGTTTATTTGTATGTTGGGCCGGATTATGATGGGGCAATTCATAATTGGGGATGACAAGAAAATTTAATTAATTTAACTCAGCTCCTGGGTAGGACAATCAAAGGAACTGATATTGATACATTAGTTATCTTCCTTGTTGGGACCGGGTGGCTAGGTTGCAGCTGGGGTTCACACAGGAATTCTAGGTCAGACGTATGCTCCAAGCCAGGAAGATGCTTTTGAGTAGGGGCATCTCTATAGACAGGGTGCCGCGATAGGAGACATCTATTGGGTCTGGGGAGTGTGGAGTCTGACATGGTCCCTGCCCCTCCCCCAGGCATCCCCAACTGGGGTTATCCCAGGTTGGGAAGACTTACCAAGGTACGAGGATGGAGGATGGGGGAGATACCAGGCAGGGGGGGCAAAATCAGCCCAGGGGACTCAATCCCATGGATAGGCAGGGTCAGAGGTAGGGGCCACAAAATCTATTGGAAGGTAACATGCAGTCAGTGGAACCCAAGGTTTTAGTGCCCCAGATTGAGCTCATGGCTTTTGAGATAGGGGTCTCCCAGCCTACGGATGACCAAGATGGGCTGGGTCCAGGAGAGAAACTGGGTACTATGGGCAGCAGCCCCAGCCAGGTGCTTCTGGAAATTGGGGGGGGAGGGGGGAATCTGGACAAGGAAATAGGGGGCCAGTACCCACAAAGGTGGTTGATTGCCCAGAAGATAGGTCTCTTTTTGGCAGGGGATGTGGGTTTGGGGGACCTAGGCGATATCAGTGAATCGAAATTTACCAGTACTGGACCAAGATAAGCTCCTGATGAGGGTTGGCCATATAAAGGACAATATCCAGTGTACTGTGTTGAATTATAGGGCAACTTCTCTGGGCCCAGAAGGCACTGTACCCAAAGCTCAAATCAATTCGGATTATCTAACAGCAGTTCGTTTTTTGGATGCCTCAGAGCTGGGGACTCCATACAAAAGTTCCCAGGCCCTGGACATTACAGGTCAGGCGGTTAATTTTGCCAGATCTGGAGGGGCTATTAATGTGGTTGTAGCCATGTAGCCAAAATCAAGGTTTCCCATATCTCCCCTGCTCCTAGCCCCTTATGATCAGTGGGCAAGGATGGCCCCTTGGGAGTGCTGTCCCCAGATGACAACTCCATGGGTCCCCAGCAAGCGGACTATGGTGCGTCCAGGGAGTTATTGCAGGGCACCCTTAGATTTGCTTCCTGGAACATCACGGGCCTTAGATCCAAATTGTCTGATCCGGACTGGGGCGAGTTTTGGGCAGGCTTTGATGTGGTGTGCTTGCAGGAGACCTGGCTTTTGCAAGACATTTCCTGGCACATAGAGTGTTTTAATTTGGCCTTCCACAATGGCCAAAAGAAGGGCCCCAAGGGGCACCCTTCTGGTGCATTAGTACTCCTTGTAGCTGAACAGTTCGGGGACCATTTTGTTACGTTGCAATCTGGAAGGCCGGAATTCCAGCAAGGCCTCCTTAAATTAGGATCTGGTCAGGCAGAGTGGATTAATGTTTATATACCACCCCCAACCTCGCTGTATTACCAGGCGGATATTTGGGAGGCCCTTGAGGAAGCTATCCTTGGGGTGCAAGATCAATATCCCTTAGCAACCATTGTGTTGGCTGGGGATTTAAATGTCCATCTGACGGCAGGACAGGTAAGGACAGCCCAGGGGGACAGGCTCAATGATTTCTTTCAGCCCTCAGAGGGAGCAAATCCTAAGGAGCATCAGCTGGAGTCCCTTATTTACAATTCTAGCCTCATAATAGTCTGGGAAGATCTGCTCCGGGATCCTGTGAAGGATAGCACCTTTATAGGTCCCCAGGGAAGGAGCGCTATAGATTTAATCTTGATGAACCAGGAAGCCATAGACAGGTTTGGTAAGCTCTGGCTAATTTCGAGGCCAGAAAGTGAGCATCTGGTCCTCAGAGTGGATATTTCAACCCAAGGAACGAGGGGGCTGGATCAGCCCTCTGAGGACTTAGCTGGGAGGATTAGAAGGATGTCCCAGGTCTCACTCTTTATCCAAATTCAGGATCTTTGTGCCACAAAAAAGTTTGAGGAGCTGGGCTCCCAAATCTTGCTTGCTCAGGACAATTTAACTGTCCTGCAGTGTTATGAGGGAATTATTGGCAGCATACAGAGGGTATTCTTGGCTAAGAGGGCAAAAAAATGGCACCGGGGTAAACATCTCTGGTACGATTTGGATTGTAAATTGCTAAAGACCCAACTTACTGCCTCCAAGAGGAGGTGGGTTAGGGATCCTAGTTTCAACTACCGAGAAAGGTTCCAGAAGGATAGAGCATCCTATGCACGAATATTGAAAAACAAAAGGGCCAGCTATTACAATGATATATGGGCTCGACTGGCTGTGGCTCAGAGGTTGGGGGATTCCGACAAATTTTGAACAAAATAATCAAGCCCTACAGGGGTGCCAGCAGTCCCAGGGTACTCAACTCCATTTGGGAGGCCTTCTTTGGCCAATTATATGAGAACCCCCAAGAGCTGGATTTTTTTGTCCAGCCATCATCTAGGGGGGATGGGTTAGCCTTGGATTCTCAGTCTGTAAGGATTGATTTTTCGAAGGACCTAATCGTTGAGCTGATCTTTTCATTGAGAGCGAATAAAGTTCCGGGACCGGACCATGTCACGGCAGAGATGCTGCAGGCGGCACCCCAGTGGTAGGCGCCTGTGCTAAGTAAGCTATTCAATAATGTTAGCATCTACAGTAGGATCCCTCCCTCCTGGCAGCAGAGCTGGATCATTCCGATTTTTAAGAAAGGTTCCGGAAATGATCCAGCTTCTTATCGTCCAATAAGCCTGCTGTCAGTGATAGGTAAACTATTTGCAAGATGCTTACTGAAACACCTAGAGCAGCAGGTGGAAGAGAAATCAATTATCCCCCAAGAGCGGTTGGTTTTGGCAAGGGGAAGTCAATGACAGATTGCTGCTTTATACTCCAGCATATTATCCATAAATGGGTGAAAACAGACATGACGCTAACCACCCTTTAACCACCCTTGGTGGTCATTTATGCATGTTTCAGGGCTACATAGGGCACCAATACAGCCCTGCAACATGCATAAATAACCACCAAGGGTGGTTAAAGGGTGGTTAGTGTCATGTCTGTTTTCACCCATTATCAAAGGATTAGGAAAGGCAAATTATTTCTGGCCTTTGTTGATTTAACCAACATTTGGTTTGGATATCATCCCCCAGCCAGTAATTAAACCTCTGGAGAGGATGCAGGACTCGTTCCTTCGTCGAATTCTTCAAGTGGGGAAGGATGTCCCAGGCCCCATCTTGAGGGCGGAAACGGGTGTGTTTTCCATCAAGCTGCATGCCAAGTTGGTTCTGATTTGATATTGGTTAAGGTTGCTCTCACTGCCGGAGAACTCCCTCCCACGCTTATGCCTGCAGGCGGAATTTTATACGGGCATTGGCGGATACCCAGGCTTGGGTACCTGGCCCATCTTTCCAGAGCCAGAGTTTCTCCTTTGCCTACCTTGTGGGTAGGTCGCTAATGGGGATAAAAAAAGAAATTCAGACCAGGTTGGAAGACGCCGAGCGGCAAGATGATATAGCGGCTATAGGGAGCTGGAGAGTTGCCCCATGGTTCAGGTCAGTCAAGCATGTTTGGGGGATGGAGGCATACCTGGTGGTGGAAGGGAGATACAAAAGGACTGCCTATGCTAGACGATTGTGCACTTGTCCCCTAAGAGTGGTCGAAACGGTCACGCATTTCCTGCTAAATTGCCCTTACTATACTGATCTTAGGGCAGCTTGGCTCCAACCACTTTCCTGTGATCTGCCAGCCACAGAGCCAGGCCTAGGGTATAGGGGTTTCCTTTCCCAGCACAAAAACGAAAATGTTGTGGCCCTTGCAAACTATGTTTGGCTGGCTTCCCCAAAAAGAAGGGGGGGTGACGAATGAGTCATAAGGGGAGCCGTTGTTTCAGCAAGAGCGGGGCTGCTTCCCTTAACCTCAGAGTGGTGGTCCTATAGAGATTGTGCTATTATAGGCTGGGGGCTGTATAAAAACCCTCGTAGGAATTACTAAGGATAGTGATGCACCCATGAGTCACCAGAGGTTGGTGCATTTTATCCCTTCTGATTTCCACATTGTATAGCTAGAAGTATTATGCAATGATGAAGTGTTAGCACTCCATTTCGCACTGTAACACTGGACATTGTATGTATTGTGCAATGTTTTATTTGTTTTTTGTTGGCCATGGCGAAAGCTAGAGCCTAATAAACTAAACTAAACTAAACACCGATCTGCCCCAAGATGGGCTGTGTGTCTAAGCAGCATCACACGGTGAATGCAGGGCCAAATTGGTGTTCATATCAAGTTCAAAACACACATTCAGACTCTCATTGACATTATGTCTAAAGACACCCTTAGTTTCAAAAAGAGGTGGGTCAGTTATAGTCTTTTCCAACATATCAGTAGTCTTCCTCTGCACAATTCTTAGTCCCTTTATTATTTGGCCACTTGCTCATTGGCTGCTTAATGGCTGCATAATGTCCAGCAGCCTTATGCTGTTGTCCTTTGGCTGCCGCCTTTATGGCCCTATTGGACTCTTACAGATACCCAGTTAGGAGACACAGATGGGAACCCTCAGAGCTTGATGGTCCAGCTATTCCACACAAACAGCACAAGTCTAGTTACACCCCCAATGCAGAATACTGCCAGTGTGCTCCATTGAAGGCAAAATGGAGAGTCTATGAGATGTGTTTATGGAGGAAGGCATCTTTCAGTTCTATCGACGACAGGGGTTCGCCCTTCGAGAGCTTGGGGGGAGGGGGGCTGCTGGCAGAGTCATGCTGAAGATTTGGAGTTTGACAGCTTGCTGCCTTCTTTGGGTTTGTAGTATCTCAGTGTCTCCATCCCGAACCTTCTGTACCTCATAAATTGGTTCAGGTGTTTCAGGTCTGATACAGCTCTGGCCTCTCCATTCTTTTGGGGAACTAGGAAGATAACTGAATAGAGCCCTTTTCCACGTTGGGCCAGAGGAACTGGCTCTATGGCACTGGCTTTGGCCAAATGGTCAATAGCCTGTATCATGAGCTGTCTTTTGGACAGACCTATTGGAACTGGAGACTGGATGAATTTGTCTCTTGGCCTGCCTGTGAGCTCTATAGAGTACTCCCGACTTATGATTTCCTGCTCCCGCTTATCCAATGTGGTGTTCTCCTGTGACAGTCTTCCCTCAAGCCAGAGAGTTGCTTGTGTGCGGGGCTGCTGTCAGAGTCATGCTGAAGATTTGGAGTTTGAAGATTTGCTGCCTCCTTTGGGTTTGTAGAAGAAACCTCCTTGAAGGTGGCCTGCCACTGGGGCTTGGTGTAACGTGTGTCTTTTCATTGAGTTCTCCAGGAGTTGCAATGAAAGAGCACTTGGCTGTGTGAGAAGCGTGAATAACTCTGGGAGGCCTTCCTGGAGAAGGAAGAGGCTACGAAAGTTCTCTTTTTCTTCTCTGCTGCTTCCTCCATCCTCTTGTCCAGGGTTGCTCTGAACAACTTGTTGCCTGCATTTAAGGGTCGGCTGCAAGATGAGATGTCTTCCGAGTGGCTGTCTTCCTTCCAGATGCAGAGCCATAGGCACCGGTTTGCTGCCACGTCGACCACCATGATTCTAGAATTGGGTGCATGTAACATGGTGCGGTTTAGCCTGGGGTTAGTCTTGTCAGGAATAGGTCCCAAAGTCACACACTATAGGAAATTTTGCTCCAGTGTCTTTTACTCTCACAATACAGTGTCTCTCCACCAATATAATCACTCTATACACACATTATATATACACATACATATTATCCCTCCTCAGACCAGGTGCCTTTCTCGCTGTCTATATTATGCTTCTGTCTCCCATTACTCACAGCTCTGGTGCCAGGCACAGTCCCTCCTGCAGCCCCCGTTCTTCCAGTCCAGGAAGTACCCTCTGAACTGGCTTAGTGGGGGGTAGTACCCTCTGAACTGGCCAGAGTCCAACTCTCAGCTCCATGAGTAATTCAAGGAGGTGGAGTGGGAGCACTGCCCTATCCTACCCTGGGCCTGAGAGGTGGGGTCTTGTTGAGTTGATTGCAGTCTGCCTTCAGCTGTGGCTCCCACAGCTTCTCTCAAGCAGCACATTGTCAACCCACTGCTCTTCCCAGCTCCTGCCTCTCCTGTAGCCTCCTCTGCACTGAGCTTGGCTCAGGCTTTAACCCCTGGGCTGGCTTCTGCCATGGCCAAGGACAGCTGCCTTACCTTAGGCGCTATCCTCCGCTTTGCACAGTGCCTGAAGCCCCGCTAGCACCTTTAACCAGACTGGTTCTGGCTTTCTTAAATTTCTCTCAGGCTGCGGCCTGCAACAGCAGGCATCGTGTCTGTAGACACGTCAGCAATGTAGGCTCGAGATGCTCTGTTTGCTAGAGCCAAGTGCGCCTTCCGGGTTAACTCAGGGTTCCTTGAGTCCTCCAACCAAAACATTATGGCCATACTGAAAAGGGTAATGGTGTAAGGGTAATCATACTTGCCACTGAGGCTTCAAACATTCTCCTCAGAGCTGCCTTGACAGCTCTGTCGGGTCCTTTGAGAAGAGCTCCCCGCTGGGTGGTGACACCGTATCTCTGGCTAGTGCTGCTGCAGCTGAATTGACCCCTGCTAGCGAGAATAGGTTGTCCTTATCCCCCAGGATGGGGTACAGGCCATTGGGGGTTCTATGGCCCCTCGAGGAACATATTGGGTGTGACCATGCTTATCTGATCACAGCCTCAAATGAAGGCTGTGGGTGGGGTTGGGGGGAGGGGGGGGAGAGTTTTCTTGCCCTGCATAATGTGGGATTTTTAACTGTTTAAAATATTTTATTGTTTTAATGTTTTTTATATTTGTTGTTCGCTGCCCCGGGCTGCCCTGTGGGCAGGAAATTTTTTAATATAAATAAATAAATAAAGTCAGTAGGGGTAGAGAGGTCTCCTGCCATTTCTGTTTTAGAAGGAACTTGTGCTTGACATTAGGTGGTTCATCCTGTTTCTCTTCCCCTGGGAACTGAAGGTCCAATGCCTCAGGAACTTTCAATATCATTTTGGAGAGCATCCTGCAATTCCTTGTCAGATGAGTGGTCCTCCTCTGGGACTTCTCCCTCCTTGAGGGAGTCTTCGAAATCCCCCTCTGAGATCTTGATATCCAGTCTATGCTTCTTGGATGGTGCCCCTTGCCTCCCTGTGTCCTTGCTCCACTTATGCGAGAAAATCCTACACTATAGTTCTTTGAAAAGTTCCAGATCTGAAAAGGGGTCGTATTTCTACCATTAGTCCCTTAAAGGGCTGCTTGCCTTTTCTGCACCCAAAGGGTGTCGGCCATTGGTGAGGCTGTTAGCGGGGCTGTTTGTGGCTAGGAAACTACATGCAAGCCAGAACATCGTACCAGCTGTGTCTCTGCACTTCAGAAGCCCAGAAGAGACTGCAAGTTGCTGGGGCTGTTGCCCATTTGACTGTGGTGTTGCAGCTGGAGTCTGCCTGATAAACCCTGAGAGAAAGATAGCAGGGAGACACTTCACTGGGACGCCAAAGTCCACCTGATCCTTGGAGGGAGAATGGCGGGAGGACACACCCCTTCTGGGAGGGACTTTTGGTGGGAGGGGGATAAGCGGCTGCAAGTTTGGTGGCGCTGCAGGCCATGCGCCTAAGGGCTGTACCAAAGGGTCTTTGGGTGAGGCCCTTAGAGGAGGCCAAGGGGGGAGGAGGGAGGCTACAATACTGGGACAGCTGATTATTAGGGCAGAGGGGTAGGGGTTGTTCTGGGAGAGGGGTAGGTTAGGGTGGAGGTGAGGGGTATGGCTTCCTCCCCCAGTGTAAGGGGGAGGGGGAACTGGGTTGGGGAGGGTTGGGACNAGAGAGAGAGAGAGAGAGAGAGAGAGAGATAGTAGAGAGTTGTGGGAGTTAGCTTAGTGATAGAGATAGCGTTAGTGATTTAGTTTTAGTGTTTGTAGGCATAGGCCTGTGTACTTATTAGATAATCGATTTAGTTCATAGCATTTAGAATAGTTAATAGCAGTTACATTTAGTGTAGATATATATATATATTAGATTAAAAATTTAAATGAAAAGAAAAATATATAAAAACAAAAAAACAAATAAAAAAAACAAAAAACCATATAAAACCAAATAAAAAACCCCAAAAGCCATATAAAAAAACAAAAACAAAACCCATATAAAAACATTTCCCAAAGGGTCGAACCAGAACCGAATGGCCAAACCAAACAGCTGAACCTGAACCTGGCAAATGAACCGAACGGACGAACCCGAACGGACGAACTGAACGCAGCCGAACTGAATGACCGAACCCGAACCACGATCTGCTCGCCCATCCCTATTTGTTACTTGCTGCACCTGCCTTACCACAAGCCCCATTGACTCCGTGCAGCCTAGCTCATGGCCAATTGCAGACTGCGAAGCCAGTGGTCTGAGGAAAAGAGGGATGGTGATTGGGCAGGCTGGCTGCTAGTCCAAGCGTCTCTACCCAGCGCCAGGAAGTTTGCTCCTCAGCTGCCACCCCTCCCCCCTAGCCTGCCAGCCCTGTTTTTCCCACCCAAACTCATCCTAATGTAGCCGAACTATTCAGAGCTTCGGGTGTTCTGTTCAGGCATTCAGTTCGGCCGTCCGAACGGGCCGAGTTTGAGCCGAACACCAAATGGCCGAACCGCATTCGCACATCCCTAGTCCGAGGATCATTATCCCCTGGTAAATGGTGTAGGCTGCGGTCCAGTTGTTCCAATTCCTATTGGCCTTAGGGTGCTTGAAGTGCTCCCTTTCCTTCCTATTCTTCTGCTAGGCCGTGCTGAGTATGGGGTCACTAAACAGAAGGGCGAACAAATTGATAAATTCACCCCTCCATATCTGCTCCCGGGTAGCTGGGAGGAGGTGTGCTTTGATGGGTGCCAACATATCAGAATACCCCACCCCCAAGGGGGGCCTCCGACCTGGCATGGCCCATTGGGTTGGCCTTCCACCCACTGTGGGGTGATGGGGGGGCCATACCTGGAGGGCCTGCCCTGCTGGTGGCAGGGGGTCATGGTGGGCGCTGTCACTGGGATCAGGAGTGGGGGGCAGGCCACTGACACCCATGTCCTATTCCACCATAGGAGCTGGGTGGCTGCCTTGCTGGTGCTCCCTACTGGTGCAGCTCCTCTCTCCCCTACCATACCAGATGGGAGATAGGGCCCTGTGCCTGGGGATTGGGATTGGTCCAATCTCTGGGTTGGCAGTCCAGGGTACCAGACACCAAGTGCCCCTGCCAACCCATGCTGCACGGTTCCCCGCACTGCCCCTTGTCCCACTCCAAGGGAGATGCCCACCTCGGCTATACCTGGCACTCTGACTGCTGCTGCAGCTTGCTCTTGGGGCGGTGGGTAGTTGGCCTATTGCTCAGCCATTGGCCTGATAGCCTGCCCCAATGCCTCAACCCTCTTCTGGAGGTCGTCATCCTTGTGGTCTTGGAGTCCCTGCTGCCTGCCTAGTTCCTGGTATGGTTGCACGTACCTGTGGTCAGGGAAAACCTGGGGGTTCCCCCCATTTGTCCCTGGCCCCCTGAGGGGCTTCAAGGCCCCACCTGAGGGCTTCTCCCTCCCTGGACCAGGGGAGTGGTTCCAGCGAGTGGGGGGGCAGGGGCTGGACCACCTGAGGGGCTGCCAGGTGGAGGGTCGGGGCCAGTGGAGTGGGAAGAGGGGCTGGTGCTGAAGGGGCATTTGCATGCTCCTCCCGCTGTTGTGGTGGGAGTCCTTGGCCTGAGAGGGGCTGCAGAGGTGCCACCTGTGGAGGGGGTCTGCCCTCTGGCGTCTTGGCACCGGTGACTCCTCAATATATCTGACTGGGGGAGATCCTTCCCCCCCCTCCATGGGATCAGGGCTGGAGGCAGCCCTGGGGTGTCCCCCAGGGGTGGTTGAAGCAGGGGGGCTGGCAGAACAATGGGTGCCATCATCAGATGGCCCACTCCCCCGCTCAGGGCCGCCGTGCCCCACAAGAGGGCCTCACATCTGGCCAACCTATCTTGCAGCAAAATGCCCACCACAGCCCTGCCCTTCACTTGAGCCCAGGGACCCAGTCTGGCCACCTGCCACAGCACCCAACCTGCCATGTCCCTGGGGCTGCACACCAATTCCCTGGTAGGGGCAGGTGCAGCCCCACCTGGAAAGGGGACCAACTGTGGGGCCAGGGGCATCGCAAGCCCAACCAGGGCCAGGAAAGTTGGCAGCCATGGAGACATCTGGGTCGTGAGCCCCGCCCAGGCCAGAGGCACCGCAAGCCCTTCTGGGGGTGGAGGTGCTGGGGGGGCACCACGGGAGCTGCAGACCCCGCTGGGCCTGGAAGGAGGGCCACCGAGCGGACTGCCGGCCTGTTACTCTTCTGGGTCCCATGCCCCTTTGCATCCAGGCACTTCTTGGGCCTTCCCATGTTCAGTAGTGGTGGTGGGGGGGTTGTATGTCCTCACCCCTGCCAAGCATCCGTCGCCAGTCTCTGCACGGCAGCTATAGAGGTGTGCACCAGTGGCCCATGTTGTTTTCATTTTCATTTTTTGTTTTCGCTATTTAAATCTGTCGTTTTCATTTTCATAAATATCAAATTGTTGTTTTCTTTTTGCTTCATTTGTTTCAATGGAAAACACATTTATGGCTGTAACCTTTTTTGTGTTTCGCTATATTTGGCTGAAAGTTGGAGTGTGTATACCTCCAATGGAAGGCATTGTGTGTACCAAATTCCAAAAAGATTGGATAAAGGGCTAGTTGCAAAGGAGGGGTGGTGGGGTCAGGGGCTCCCCCTTCTGAGAAGGATGTTCAGCAGGAGGAGAATAAGCGACAGCGAGTCCAGCGCCACTGCAGACCGCGTACCTTGGGTCCATGCCAAAGGGCCCTTGGGGGTGACCGGGGGAGGTTGATATTGGGACAGCTGATTATTAGGGCAGAGTGGTAGGGGTTGTTTTCGGGGAGGGTGGATTAGGATGGGGTTGAGGGGTATGGCTTCCTCCCCGAGTGTAAGGGGGAGGGGGAACTGGGTTGGGGAGGGTTGGGACTGTTCCCCCAGTGTGAGGGTGTGTGTGACCCAACGGGTGGGGGAGTTGGCTCCCCTGTGAGGAGGGTTGGGGGGTGGAGAGATGGGGAGGGGGATTTAAGGGAGGAATGGGGGGGAGGGGATCTCCCTCAGGGGTTTGGCAGGACAGCCACCAGGGGGAGGGGGAATTTATGGTCATTCTGGGAGGCGGGTAACAACTGTAAGAAGGGGCAGGTACTTGATGCCTGACCCTCTCTCAGGCCCCCAGACAGGTAATGTGGTGATCGAGAATGGGGGAGCCCCTGGCCCAGGACTGCTGCTGATTAATGTGATGTTGGTTGTTAATAAATCTACAACGATCCGGGAGTTGATCTTGGATCAATCAACCGACCTCATGTGTATTGCAGAGACCTGGCTGGACACTGAATCGGGGCCAACTTGACTGACCTTGTTCCGGCCAGGTACTCTGTACAACACCAGCCTAGACCAGAGGGGCAGGGAGGCGGTCTAGCTGTTATTTTTAAGGACAACTGGTCTGTGAGAAGGTATCCAGTGCAGACTATCTTGGTCATGGAGGATATCCATCTGGTGATTGATTTGGCTGGAGACAGATTAGAGCTGCTGCTGATATACCGCGCACCTACCTGTACAGCAGCATCCCTACATACTCTAGTTCAATTGGTGTCGGAGGTGGTCTTGCGATCTCCAAGGACCTTAGTCCTGGGCGATTTCAATATCCACGCTGACGCCACGCTTGGGGGAGTGGAGTGTGAGTTCATGGCCGTCATGACAACCATGGGACTGTCTCAGAGGATTGTGGGCCAGACACATGATGGAAGACATACCCGTGACTGGATATTCTGAACTGGCCTTGAAGCAGGGGATCCGGTGGTGGTGGATGTATTAACTATGCCCTTGTCATGGATGGATCATCATCTCCTCCAGACCGCTATCCTGGAGCATGTCTGCCCCCGAAGAAGTGTAGAACCAGTTTGGTTGGTTCGCCCCCTGAGACTTATGGAACCAGAAAGTTTGCGGAATGCCCATTATCTCCCAATCTCAGTGACTGTTCACTCGATGACTTCGTCGTCTTTTGGAATATCTTGTTGACTGAGGCCACTGACTGAACGGCTCCCAGGCATCCACTTCCGAAATGCTAACGGCGCAGGTCCCCTTGGTTTACAGAGGACTTGCGCCGGATGAAGCAGGAGGGACAGCAGTTGGAGCAACGGTGGCGCCATACTCGTGCTGAAGCCGACCGACTGCAGCATAAAGCTAGCTTAAAAGCTTATGCTATAGCTGTGTGGGCAGCAAAGAAAGAGTTCTTTGCTACCCTCATAGCATCTGTGAAGTCACGTCCAGCAGAACATTTCCGGGTGGTGCAGAGCTGGTCAGTCCGGCCTCTCTCCGCCTGGAACTGGAGTCTTCCAGTGCCCGCTGTGACAAGTTTGTTGACTTTTTCATGGATAAAATTGCCCGGATTCACCACGACTTCGATGCTGAACTTACAACAATGGATGAACCGAGGTGGTAGAGATCCCCCCTTGTCTGATTTCATGGGATCAATTTCAGTGGGTGTCGCCTGCTGATGCAGTGGATGTCCTTGGGGCGGTTAGGGCCACTTGTTATGAATTAGATCCGTGCCCATTCTGCCTGGTTAAGGCCTGCCGGGAGACATTAGGGCCGCTGCTGGCAGGGGTTGTCAATGCCTCCCTTCAGGAGAGCAGAGTGTCAAGCTGCCTCAAAGAGGCAGTGGTGGGGCCTCTGGTCAAGAAACCATCTCTTGACACTGACTCCGTGTCACGGGGAAGGGGTGATTTAGGATAGGACGTTTCAAAGGGGAAAACACACGCCCACACGATCTCTCCTACGTTCCCCCGGAGGGACAAGCTCAACACGGCTCCCCGGGACTGCTCACAGGGTGTACGTTGCCCGTCAGGATAGTATCTGTCTCTTATACACATCTAGATGTGTATAAGAGACAGGGTGTACGTTGCCCGTCAGGATAGTATTTTGGCCCTTGAAATCCACAAGGGATTAGGCCTACTTCATCATAGGGCGCCGGGTCACCTGTGCTGTGCAATCCTCCTTTACTACCTCCCACCTGACAAACACACTCCGGGTGCTCCACGGGGGGAAGGGGAGAAACGTGTCCAAGGTGAGGGATACAGGGAGAGGGTCCAAGGCAAGGGGGGTATGGGTAGGACCAGAATCTTACAGGAGGGAAGGAAGGCAGGGGTTCCCAAGGGAAGGGGGAAGGCTGACTCACACCCACTCTGTCCCACAAACAACGCACCAAGGCCATGTAACAATAGGAAAAGGGATACAGGGGAACCGGGTTACACTCACTCACCACTCAACTCCACCGAGGCACTCAGCACAGACGCTCCAAGGGAAGGGAATCAGGGCAGGTAAACTCAAAAACATCAATCTCCAACTCTCTCCTTCAAACGCAGAGGGGCCAGTCTAACAGATCACTGGCGCTGCGTGCCTCACCGCGCCGGTGTTTAAGGTAAAGGCCATGCCTCACTGACATGCCTGCAGCCGTGCTGAGCGGCGGCGTGCTGGAGGCCCCGCCCCTGCGCCCTGTGCAGTATCCAGGGGCGGGGCCTGGGGAGCTTGTTGGGGCTGTCGCTGAGCGGCCGCTGTGTCTGAAGCTGTCTGGGTGGGTGGAGCCTGCAGCCCGTGCACTGCTTCAGCTGCCAGGCATCCCCGTTGCGGGGTTTGTTGCTGGGGCTGTCGGCGGTGCTGCCGAGTCTGACGACGGATCCTGACAGTACCCTCCCCTCGAGGCCCCCGCCCAAGGGCCCAGGTTTCTCATGGTGTCGGCAGTGAAAGAGTCGAGTTAGGCGGGGTGCAGATACGCGAGTGGCTGGTTCCCATGAGCGATCATCAGGGCCGTACCCCACCCAGTCTATTAAATAATGAAGCCGTCCTCAAAGATATTTTGAGTCCAAAATGGTGCGATCCTCATAATCGACGTGTGTAGATGAGCCGATTACTTCTTGGGATGGGGGTACCGGGGGCTCCACGGGGGTTGGAGCTTTCTTTAGGAGGGATACATGCACCGTAGGGTGTATCCGGAGACGAGGGGGAAGTTGAAGTTGGAATGTCACCTCATTAACTTGTCGCTGAATGGGAAAAGGCCCGATGAAACGATCATCCAGTTTGCGCGAGGGCCGTGTGGAGGGATAATGACGGCGATCAAGCCAGACATAGTTCCCAGGTTGGAAAGGATCCGCTGCTCAACGGTGTTGATCTGCGTATCGTTTGTATCACTGGCGGGAGGCGATTAAGGTGGTTTTGGCCTGGTGTTGGACTTGGTGTAGGTGTTGGAGAAGGCTTCCCGTGGCAGGGATGCGTATAGAAGTAAGATTAGGGGTACAGCTGTGGGGGTGGTACCCATATGATATATAAAAGGGAGAATCCCCAATGGAGGCATGTGGGGCACTGTTATGTGTGAATTCCGCAAGCGGAAGCCAAGTATACCAATCGTCCTGGAGGTAGTTTATATAACAATGCAGGTAATGCTCAAAGTCTTGATTTACTCGTTCCACTTGGCCGTTGGCCTGTGGGTGGTAAGCGGTAGTGGGACTTAACTGCACTTGTAAGGCCTTAAAGAAGGATCGCCAAAAATGGGAGACAAACTGGGATCCTCGATCACTGATTATCTCTCGAGGCCATCCATGCAGACGTACAATATGGCGAATAAATAGCAAAGCGGTCCGTTGAGCAGTAGGGAGTTTCTTGCACGTGATGAAGTGGGTCATCTTAGTTAAGTGATCGACCACCACGCATACCGTGGTGTACCCCCGAGAGGGGGGGGAGGTCCACTATAAAGTCTATACCGACCCGTTGCCATGGTCCTTGCGGAGGTTCGGTAATTTGTAATAACCCCTGTGGAGCTTGTCGGGGAACTTTTGTGCGGGCACACACGGTGCAGTTACTTACATACTGGCGGACGTCTTGAGTGAGGGTTGGCCACCAGAAGAAGCGATGGATTAACTGCAGCGTTCGATCACGGCCTGGATGGCCAGCTAAGGGAGCATCATGATGGCCCCAAAGGAACTGGGCGCGACAGGAAGGGGGAACGACAATGCGTCCTTGTCTTCGTAGTAACCCCTGGTCTATTATATAGCTGAAGTCATGAGTGGGCAATAATTCTTGCCGTGTGGCCGGCTCCAATTGTTCAGCAGTTACCTGGGTCATGGCGAAGACCTTGGGTTCGAGAATCACCCCCCTTTGGGGTTTTCCTTCATTTGTGGTTTCCTGATATCGCGACAGGGCGTCTGCGAGAGTGTTTAGCTTTCCTGGGCGGTATCCGATTACAAAGGAGAAATGGGCGAAGAATAGTGCCCACCGAGCATGTCTCGCGTTAGTAACGTGGGCGGTTTGTAAGAATGTCAAATTCTTGTGGTCCATTACTACAGTAACCGGATAGTGGGCTCCCTCTAAATAATGTCGCCAGTTTTCAAAAGCCACTTTAATTGCCAATAATTCTCGGTCCAGAATGGTATAGTTTTGTTCGGCAGGAGTAAGCTGCCGGGAATAATAGGCGCATGGTAATCCTGGTTCTTCTGGTTTAGCGGGTTGTAGTAGCACCGCCCTGATGGCTCGACTGGAAGCGTCGGCTTCTACTTGGAAGGGCTTGTTGAAATCAGGGTGCCGAAGCAAAGGGGCAGACATGAAAGCTTGTTTCAAGCACGTGAAGCTGTGTCGTTGCTCGGGACCCCAGACGAACTCCTGATGTTTTTTTAATAATCGTGTCAACGGAGTTGTTAGTTCTGCATAATGGGGGATATATTGGCGGTAATAAATAACGCTACCTAAGAACCTCTGGAGAGGTTTTACCGCCCTGGGTGGAGGCCAACAGCGGATAGCTTCCACCTTGCGTGGATCCATTTGGACCCCCGTTGGGGTAATAATGAATCCTAGGAAGTCTACTGAGGTAAGGTGGAAGACGCACTTTTCTAACTTGCAGAACAGCTTGTGGATGCGGAGTTATTGGACGACACGTTGAACATGAAGAGCATACTGTTCCCGCGTAGTTGAGTAAATTATGATATTGTCCAAATATGCAATCATTACAATGTCCAGAAGGTCCCGGAAAATATCGTTTATAAAATGTTGGAAGGCGGCCAGAGCATTGGCTAGACCAAACAGCATTACTAGGTATTCAAAATGCCCATAGCGTGTGCGGAATGCTGTCTTCCATTGGTCCCCTTCGCGGACCCGGAGAAGGTTATATGCTCCTCGAAGATCAAGTTTGGTAAAGACCCGAGCCCCCTGCAGCCAGTTGAGGAGTTCCGGGATCAGTGGAAGGGGGTATCGGTTCTTGACAGTCACAGCATTTAGCCCCCGATAATCCACACAGGGGCGGAGTCCTCCATCCTTCTTTGGTACAAAGAATATCGGGGCCCCAGCGGTGGAACAGAAATGTTGAATGAAGCCCTTGCTTAAGGCCTCCTCAAGATAGCACCAGAGGGTCTCCAGCTCCGGCGCGGAAAGGGCATAAATCCGCCCGAATGGAGGTTCCACTCCTGGCTGTAGTTCAATGGGGCAGTCATACGGTCGCCTTGGCGGCAGGGTGGAGGCCGCTTGTTCGTCGAATACGTCTCGATACGCTTGGTATTCAGAGGGAAGGGTTGCGATTTCCTTGTCGGATGGAGTTGGAACCGTGGCTGCCAGAAGCTGAGTCGGGGGAGCCTGAAGACACTGGAGATGGCAGTGCTTGGAATTGAATTGCAGTTGATTCTGGGTCCAGCCAATGCGGGGGTCGTGTTTCCGCAGCCAGGGGAGTCCCAAGACCACGGGAAACAGGGGGGTACATCCCACATCGAAAGCTAGAAACTCTTGATGAGTACCAATATTACACTGCAAGGACCTAGTCTGGGCGACGATGGGTCCTGAAGCCAAAGGGGAGCCGTCAATAGTATGGACTGGTTCTGGCAGGGGCTTAGGGTCGGTAGCAATTCCCAGAGTAGCCACCAGGGTCATGTCCATAAAGTTGCTTGAAGCCCCCGAATCAAGGAGGGCCCAGACGATAAGGGAGTGCTGGGGGGAAATCAAGATGGTATGGGGTACTTGGAAATGGGGCCTCCTGGAAGGTAACATCAGGGAGCTAAAAACTACGGCCGGGGTGTTCCCTGGGCACCCCGGCCGGAGGTGTTTCCCAGGGGCCTTGGCTGCGTGGCTAGGACCGGGCAGGAATTTATAAAGTGCGTCGTGTCCCCACAATAAAAACATGCCTGGGACTTACGTCGTTTTTCTCTTTCTTCTGGGGTTAGGGGCCCTCGAGCAGCTCCCAATTGCATGGGTTCTACGTCGCCCATTTTCACGGCTTCTCCTCCCGCTATTCCACTGAAAGGCGGCCGCGGGAAAAAGGGGCGAGCCCCCTGTCGTCGCTCCTGTCGTCTTTCCACTAGGCGCTCCTCGATCTGCAAAGTCAGGGTAGCAAGTTGCCCCCAGGTATCTGGCAGGGGGGTGAAAGCCAGCTGCTCCTTTAGTTCCTCGTTGAGCCCTTGTCGGAACAGGACCTTAAGCACGTCCTCCGGCCAATGCAATTCAAGAGATAATTGCTGAAATTGAGTAATGTACTCTAATACCCCGCTTTTCCCGTGTTTGAGGGCCATAATTTGAGTCTGGGCATCGCGTGCCCGATGGGGGTGGTCAAAGAGTGCAGCAAATTCTTTGACGAAATTTGCATAGTTGGTTAGTAACGGGCTCTTGTCTTTTAGGAGGGAAGTCACCCAATCCAGCGCGATCCCTCCTAAATTTCCAATTACAAATGCAACCTTTAAGTCGTCCGTGGGGTAAGTAGCAGGCTGAACAGTAAAGGTCAAGTCACACAATGCTATGAACCCCTGGAAGGCCTTTCGATTTCCTAAGGATTTTTCAAGCCTTGGGCCCTTTGGTTCTCGGAGTAAGGCAGCCCCTGCCGCCCGGTGTGCAGGGTCCAGGGGCTGGCCTAAAAGCGGGGCGGCCACAGCGGCTGGGGCCGCAGCCCCCGAGGCCTCTAGGACCGCTTGTGCTAGTTCCGCCTGCTTGGCTTTAACGTCCCTCATGTCCATAGCTAGGGACTGCACCGCCCTCACCAATTCCTGTAACTGACTTGCTATATCCATAGCCAAGGAAGGGTCCTCCTCTACGGAGAAGGCTAGTGTGCCGGTGATACTGTCACGGGGAAGGGGTGATTTAGGATAGGACATTTCGAAGGGGAAAACACACGCCCACACGATCTCTCCTACGTTCCCCCGGAGGGACAAGCTCAACACGGCTCCCCGGGACTGCTCACAGGGTGTACGTTGCCCGTCAGGATAGTATTTTGGCCCTTGAAATCCACAAGGGATTAGGCCTACTTCATCGTAGGGCGCCGGGTCACCTGTGCTGTGCAATCCTCCTTTACTACCTCCCACCTGACAAACACACTCCGGGTGCTCCACGGGGGGAAGGGGAGAAACGTGCCCAAGGTGAGGGATACAGGGAGAGGGTCCAAGGCAAGGGGGGTATGGGCAGGACCAGAGTCTTACAGGAGGGAAGGAAGGCAGGGGTTCCCAAGGGAAGGGGGAAGGCTGACTCTCACCCACTCTGTCCCACAAACAACACACCAAGGCAACGTAACAATAGGAAAAGGGATACAGGGAAGTCAGGTTACACTCACTCCTGTCTCTTATACACATCTAGATGTGTATAAGAGACAGGTTTAAGGTAAAGGCCACGCCTCCCTGATGTGCCTGCAGCCATGCTGAGCGGCGGCGTGCTGGAGGCCCCGCCCCTGCGCCCTGTGCAGTATCCAGGGGCGGGGCCGTCGCTGAGCAGTCGCTGTGTCTGAAGCTGTCTGGGTAGGTGGAGCCTGCAGCCCATGCACTGCTTCAGCTGCCGGGCGTCCCCGTTGCGGGGTTTGTTGCTGGGGCTGTCGGCGGTGCTGCCGATTCTGATGACAGATCCTGACACCCTGCCAGTTATTGGCCAGAAGGTTATTGAAGGGGTGATGGCTCAGCAGCTTCAGGGGCATCTGGATCGGGCCAGTTTTCTTGATCCTTCACAGTCTGGCTCTCGTCCTGGATTTGGCATGGAGACTGGTGCTTGTGGCTTTGGTTGACGACCTGCGCCGTGAATTAGATCAGGGAAGATCGTCTCTTTTAATTGTATTAGATCTGTCGGCTGCATTTGATACCGTTGAACACGAGATGTTGGTGGCCCGGCTGTAGGAGCGGGCCGGAGTAGGTGGAATTGTTCTTGAATGGTTCTACTCATTCCTGGCGGGGAGAACTCAGTGTGTGGTTCTCGGGGAGTGTACTTCATCTCCCTGAGATTCAGTTCTTACCTCCAATCAATGAAAAACTGAGCTCAGGGGAAGGGAGCAGAGTTGAGGTCATGCAAACAAGGATAGAGGACAGATCCACAGCACAAATCCATGATTTAGGCACTCCTTTCCTTGAGAGTGCATCCCTTAAGCAGTCCTACCTCAACTACTGTGAGGACCTCGGAGCTTGCACAAGCTTTCAAATTGGGCCCCGGGAGGGAAAAGGTTCCCCAACCCTGGATTAGGGCTTTAAATGTCAAAACCTTTAAAGATCAAAATCTTTTAATCTTAAAAGTACTTAAAGATTTGATGTCAAAACCTCGAAGGATAGGAACTTACTAGATGACGGTGGGATCAAGATGGGCCCTGATGAAGCTACCTTACAATCTCTAACAGGATACACACACTGGGAGACCCAGAGAAAGGGGTTAGTGCTTTTTCCCTTTTATTTTTGCATCTGGGAATTCCAGAGAAAATGGGTCTTTCAGGAACAGTTAGAGTGAAGAGAGGCAGCTAGCCTGATGCACAGAAGATGAAGAGAGATCTAGGAGAAGGCCAGTATCTGACATTAAGCCATGTACAAATGGCAATTCTCTCCCGTCCCTCCTTCAGTTAGTTAGTAGCAGATATTAGTGCTTCTGTATTCAAACTGACATTACATCTGTCCTGCCTTGATGAAGTAGCAGCCAGTATGCCTTCATTCAGACACAAGCTCAAAGATACTGTGTTATTTGCTTGATTGATCAGGCTGGGGCAAGTGTGAAGCAGAAGCAGAGCTGGACACCACTGGTATACTGAGTACACAGCTGTCCATAACCCTAATAGTCCCAGGAAATCCATATGAGGTATGTCTATATGTGGCAGGCCAGAGTGCTTGTGGGTTGCTGGTCCCTTTAAGGCAGCTAGCACCAGCACAGAAGTAGCATGAGCAGAGCTGCAGGTGCTAGACTGGAAGGAGGATTGCGCCTAATTGCGACGCAGCTGCATAAGGGTGTGGCACTTGCAAGCCCTTGGGAGTCAGAGCTGGGAGCAGCTCAGAGACGTGAGAGGCTGTGAAGAGAGTAGGACCTCTGAGGAAGCTCTCCCTGGAGAAGAGAATGCCAGTGACTTATGGCAAAGCATGGATGCTTGTAAGTGTGGAGAACTGATGGAGGAGCAGAACTGAGGCTGGGAGCCTGATAGCAAACCCAGGGAGGGTTTGGTTGGACTGAGGATGGGGTTTACAGAGGACAAAGTGGGGGGAGCTGTTGGACCTTGAAACTGCTGAGACATTGGGACCTGCTTAGAGTGGGACAGAATTTATATATAGACACTACTGGTGGACATATGTGTAAATAAACTTACTTGTTTGAGCTAATACCCCAGAGAGACTGAGTGATTTGGGCCCTGATCCTGGCAGGACATATGCTTGGCATGCCAAACTCTGCTACGTATGGTGGAGAATGCAGGCAACCCCAACACTGGTCAGCAAGCCAACTGAGTGAAGGGGGTTAGACCTGCCACAGCAAGGTTTGCCTGTGTTGGTGTAAGGAGGATTAAGCCTGAGCAGAGAGTGAGAAATACAGAGAACAAAATCAGAATAACTCTGAGAAAGGATCGCCTGGGACCAGGCTCAAGCATAGTCAAGGGGGGGGCCTTGGCTGGACCCCAGCAGCGTGAGATGCTGACAGGAAACACAATGGTGGTGGTAAGAGTTCACCCTTGCTGGTGACGCCCAGTGTTTAGTTGAGTTTATTTAGGGGCTAGCTTCCACTATGGCCCTTATAAAAATGAAGTACAATAATACAGTAATTCAAAATACAACTATAGTTTGTGACCAAGAGTCAGTCACGCCTATATAATCCCAAAGTAGCATTCGGCATAGACATACAACCACAAACTTGTAAACCATGAATCCTCAGTTAGATCGTTCACTTTGTCAGTCGAGTCCAATCGATTACCCTTCAGGTCATTTTTGGTGTAAGCTTTCGCTATAGGCTGACCTCATTGCCTACATGGCAATACATAATTTGCCACACTTATGCGGCAAAATGTCGCATATGTAACAGAAGCCATACCTGCTGGCTGAGGAAACGAACATGGCTAACTGGGTTATTGAAGTCTGGGGACCCAGATAATACTAGTACTGAGCGGTCTTGCCCCAGAAACATTCCCATTAGGGCCCAAGATTAGCCTCATGTGTAGGGTCGATTGAGCGTGCTAGTAAATTAAAAATTAGGGATTGCCCCTACGATTTTACTACGAATACCTCTAGAAGATCAAGAGCTCCAGAGGTTTCTACTTAAACTCCTGGTCTGTAGGTAGATGCTGAATAGGGAGCAAGAGTGCCCTAAGAGGTGATTTAGCTAATGGGCACAATCTAGATTTAACTTCCTCTGTCTAATTCGGGCCCTTTTTTGTTCGGCCAAACTTAGGAAAGTAGCTATAGCCACAAGCTCTTCGCTTTCCGTCAGAGATAGGAGGTACTGGTAGGTATCCTCGCTCTTAAATTCTCTGCCCTTCTTTAGTAAGGGTGTCAGCCATGCTTCCCGCAAAGTATTGTAGTATGGGCATCTCAGTAGGAGGTGGCAAGTTGACTCAACCTCGACTAGCGAGCACGAACATAACCGTTGCTCATAGGGTATTTGATTTTGCCTTCCCTCGGTAACAGCTGTATGTATAAGTTGAAATCAGAGCTATGTGTACAGCCTGCACAATCGCGGGTTAGTCAACCTATCCAGGTATTGTTCAAATTTTACCTCTCTCTTGAGCTGACTCAGGAGTGGTGCTACCCTCCAGTGCACTACAATTGCCAAATCCTCTTGAAAGGCTATATCACGGATCCTCGTCTTTAGTTCTATCTCTATGGCCTTTAAATTTTTACCCATAAGGTAACTAAATGAAAAGCCACAAGAAGATAGAATATGGTACAAATACTGTAACCACGGATAGACTCTTGGACTCGAAGTGGTAAGCTCTTCTCTAAGGCACGTGAGTGGTAGATCCCCTTCCTTTAATGCTAATAGTCATAACCAGAACCTGACGTAGGTGAGTTTGGCCAAAGCACTTATGGCAATACTTCCCGTCTCGGCACGAAGAATTGCACCTGGAGTGCTTGGGCCTACTTTGAGCAGGCGGTGCAAGAACTTATTCTGTACCCTCTCCAGCAAAATTATATTGGGGGTAGGCACCATCTCCAGCCCAAAAGTCGCCATTGCCACAATCTTGGCATGATATACCTCAAGAAATGTAGAGAGGGACACCCCTCTTGAGATGGCTACTGCCCTCACCAGGGCCTGGGCAGCTTGGCTAGCTCTTAACTGGAGATGTTCATTCCAAGAGCTCCTGCTAGCAAAGATTACCCAAGGTATGTAAATGAGGGTACTACTTCTATAGTGCCCAGCTTGAATTTCATTGAACGAGGATTCCTCCCCCTGCCCAGGACCATTAGCTTGGTCTTGGAGTCATTAATTTCTAGACCATTAATTAAGCAGTATTCATGGCAACTATCTATCGCTCGTTTCATGCCAATCTCTGTCTGCGAACAGATGACCAAGTCGTCCACAAACTGAAGGATGCATATGTAAGTATCCCCTACCTTTGGCGAGTGCGTGTCCTTTTTCTGAATAGATACGACTAAGTCCACAACATACAGACTGAATAGGAGGGGGGCCAACACACATCCCTGGCGAACACCGCTTTCAATAGATATTGATTTACTCAGACTGCTTTCTACTCTGACACGAGCCTCGTTACTGGTGTGTAGGGATCGTATTGCATTTAATAAATTGCCGTTTATCCCCAGGGTCCTCAACTTTTCCCACAACCTCTTCCTTGAGACTGTATCGAATGTATCGAATGTCTTTGTATAATCTATAAATGCCAGATACAATCTCGCCCTCTTGAGCTTTACGTATTTAAAGATCAGGTGGCTGGAGGACAAAGCAGCAATCTAGTGTAGACCTCCCCTTGCGAAATCCGAACTGTTCTATGGGGATAACGTTGCCAGCCTCTGCCCATTTTTCTAGATGCCCCAAGAGAGTCCTGGCGTACACTTTCCCCACAACTGACAGAAGGCTTATGGGCCTGTAGCAGGATGGGTCCTGTATGCTGCTCTTCTTAAAAATGGGGATTATGGTACTCTGGGTCCACAAGGATGGAATCCTACCATCTTTGCTGATGATGAAAAAAAGGCTTGATAGAATTTGCACCCACCAAGCTGGGGCAGCCTGGAGAATCTCCGCTGATATAAGGTCAGGTCCCACGGCCTTACCTTGCTTGGGGGCCTGGATAATATCCACTATTCGATCCAGGGAGAAGTCCTCTCTCCCCCATGGACGGGAGGGAGTGCTATTCCCCCCCGACGCAAGGTCAGCCAATTCAACCTGCCTCTCTGCATAAAGGGTAGCAAAAAATTCTTCCCAAACTTCATTTGGGATAAGCTGAACAATATGCTTGCTCCTTGACCTAATAACTTTATTAAGGATAGCCCAAAAACCCTTAGAATCGCCCGTCAATGCGGCCACCTTCAGCTTCGCCCAACTCTTATTAAAGTATTCCTCCTTCTTGGCAGATAATAGTCGGCGATACAAAATTCTTTGTTCGCCAAATTTAGCCCATGATGGGTCATCCTGGGCTATTGCCCATTTCTTTTTCAGGAGCCTTAGGCGAGCCTTGGCCAGCCTGCACTCAATATCGTACCACAGGTTAGCAAGGACCCTTCTATGTGGTTTAGCTTGTACCACAAACCTTCGTTGCAAGACCTCAATAATATTCTCAAATGCAGCTATTGATGCACCGGAATCCAATGCTAAAGTTAAAGACTGTGCTAACTGAACAATCTCACTTGACATGGACACCTTGCGCATTTCGTTGGCCCATTCAGCAAAAGAGAACTGTTTGAGTTTCTTCAAGGGTGCACCCAGGGAGAGATCTTGGGGAGAACCTCTAACAAGCGGCCGGCGAGGTGGTGTAGCTATTGTTTTTAGAGAGGAGTGGCCTGTTAGGAGGTATCCAGTCCGGGAGATTATGGGCATGGAGGTCCTTCACGTGGTGTTCGATTTGGCTGGGGGCAAGCTAGGGGTGCTGCTGGTATACCGGGCCCCTTCCTGTCCGGCGGCATCCCTTATCGCTCTAGCAGAGCTGGCCTCGGAGGTGGCGTTGGGCTCCTCCAGGACTTTGGTTCTGGGGAACTTCAACATCCACGCCGATGCCGGCCTTGTCAGGGCGGAGCGAGAATTCATGGCCGCCATGGCAACCATGGATTTGCCCCAGGAGGTTATCTGCCCGACCCACGTGGGGGGACATACCTTTGACCTGATCTTCGGTTCTGGCCTTGAGGCGGGGGGTCCGGTTGTGGGGGAGGTTAAAGCAGTGCCCTTGTCATGGACGGACCATTATCTCCTTCAGGCCAGAAGGGGAAGGGACCAGTTAGGATGGTCCGCCCTCGGAGGCTGATGGAACCCCAGCAGTTCCAAGAGGTCCTGAGGGAGTTAACCTTGGACTTGGACGGTCACTCTGTTGATGAGCTGGTCCAGCATTGGAACAGCTTGCTGGAGGAGGCCGTTGACAGGGTGGCTCCGAGACACCCTCTGCCTTGGTCTCGTCACC
>QEPC01003596.1:430688-451813 GCA_003113815.1 Sphenodon punctatus
GGGGGGGTGACTTTTAATCCCCCACCTATGTATTTATTTATTACTGTCCTTTGCCCTGTTTTATTGATGTATTTTATATTTGTATTTTAATTGATTTTAATTGTTTTTACTGTTGTTAGCCGCCCCGAGCTGCATTGCAGGAGGGGGCGGGATAGAAATCTATAAAATAAATAAAATAAATAAATAAATCCTGCCTCTACAAAAATGGCATCGTCTTTACTCCTTCCCTGAGGGCCAATAAAAGTAAACCCCTCAGATGGACCGTGAGTAGAATCCTCTTTCAATGGAACTAACCGAAATTTCTCCAGTATACCTAGTAAGTGCGAATACAAATTAAATCCTTGGAGCCTATACTCCTGTTTCTTGTCCTGGGCTGTTATTGAAGGAGCACCGTCCTTGAGGTGAGTAGTGAAATCCCCCACTAAGACTAAAATTGCGTGGGGAAAAGAATCCACCTTCTTGGAAATCTCATCCTCCAGAGCTGGCCACACTTCGGCCTTGTAGTATGGAGAAGAGTCAGGAGGGATATAGATGTTAAACAAAAGTATCTGATGATTTCGGCCCTTCCCCCGTCTTAGAGTCCCCACTTGGAACTCGGGTCTGGGGGAGGGAAGAGGGGGAAAAAAACTTTGCCCAGGGCTGCGTTAGCCCTATCGCTAGTCCCCCTGAAATCTGGCCCTTAGCTTTCTCCTTCTGGCCCCCATATAAAAATAGCTCAAAGGGGGGGAAATTATGCTATCCGCCTTAGCCCAAGTCTCTTGAAGGCAAATTACATCAAAATCGGCCCAAAATTCGCCGCAATCTTTATCATTCAGCTTTGCTAGGATCCCCGCAACATTCCTAGAGGCCAGCTGTAATAATAGTTGGGGAGCTTTGCTCGGCCCCTTAGATGTTCCCACAACCCCCTCGTGCTGAAGAATAGGATTTAACCCTACCGACTGGTGTTCAGGGAGTTTGTGAGTATCTTGTAGTCAATCCTGTATGGGGCTGGCTCTATACTTAACAACCCTGGATCCAGGCTGCTAAAATTGCCTTTGAGTGACCTAACTATCTCCTCACAAGGAGGAGGTCTATAAATTACTGTATCGTTCAAGAAAGAGCTCTCGGAGCTACTAAGTTCGACCAAACTAAGTTCGGCCGCCAGAGCTTGCAAGATTTCCGGGGATTTTAGATCAGATTCCATGACCAGCAGATCAGAAGTATTTGTAGAATTAATTAGACCTGTCAAATCCAGAGTGCACCACCCTGAGGACCTTTCCACCCCCTCCTCTAAGCCCTGTCTGCAAGTGCCCATGGCCGGGGGTTCAACTCTTCTAGACAGAATATTTCTTGCTAGAGTGTTTTCTAGTCTCCGAATGAATATTGCTGTCTTATGTAGTTTTGTTCTATTTTTCCAGAGCTTATCCCCCATGGCCATTGATTGGAACCCTATTTCTCACCTAACAACGCGTCCTTGATCTATTAAGGGCTTTGTTACTTGTATCTCTATCTCTGGGATGTCGAGGTCCACTTGAATTTGGAGAAAGTCTACAAACCCCTGAGTGTCTAATGCCCCATAGGGTAAAAAGCTATACCTCCTCCTTTTGTTGAAGTGAAAGAAGAGTGCCGGTGCCCATCTCTGCCTGGTATCCAGCGGCCAAATTTTAGGGGATGTTATGTTACTCGGATACGTGAGGTCTGCCTTTTTGGTAGCCCTCTGATGCAGGGGGTAGGCAGAAGTGTTGGGCTGCAAAGGCTCCATCCTCGTTGTTATATTCTCAACCCTTCTTTTAGGTAGCCCCTGTGGGGAAAATCTAAGGCTCCCCCTTACCCCTGGACCCTGTCTTAGCTCTTGATTGTTCTGAGTAGGGGCATCAGGGGGGAGCTCTGTTTGGGTACTCGCCTCCCTCTTGTATAGACTGTTACTCTGACCTGCATAGATTTTACTCGTCCAATTGTTAAACTCCAGCCATAGACCCCCAACTAAGATCTTCATATTAAACAGCAATTCTTGTGACTGTAATAATTTCTCCTCCATTTCTTTAAACTTAGTATCCATGTCCAACTCTACTCTAACGTCGAAGTCCTCGAGCTTACGGTATATGGCAGCCAAATACTGTTCGAGGTAAGATGGAATATCCGAGGAGTAGCTGTCAGGAATGTCTTGGATAAGATTTGTAGATTGTTCAATAGACCTAGCCATCAATTCAGGGACACATACATCACTAGCTGAATTCTCCCCCACAACAGGGAAGGAGGAGGTCAATTTGGGTTGGGTGAGACAGGGGGTTTTAGGCAGAAAGTGAGCCTGTTCTGCTTGCTTAATTTCATCTGCTAAAGACAGGGGTGGGGCCAGACCACGTGATCTAAGCTCCATGGGCAACTCCAGATCTCTTGGGGACAAGGACCCAAGGGTGCTCAGAGCCTCGTAGGGACACCTCCCTGCTAAGTACCCCAGCTGCAAAGTACAACGAAAGGGAGCCCCACGAGGCTCTAAGAAGGATTCTTGCCGAAACTTCTGCTCCACCGAAGGAAAAGTATACAGTTGTACAGACCCAGTGGATCCTCTGGGCGCAGCCCACTCTCAGGTGTTCCCCAGTTCTCCAACAGTCCCTCCACAGGTAGGCTTCCGCTTGGGGCAGCTATCTACTACGGGTCCCTTCCCACATCTCCAATCTCCCTTCTCAGCTCCTGCACGCTCCTGCTCGAGAGAGCGCCGACGGCCTCTGTTGGCTTCACTTCCTTGCTAATCCCAGGTTCCGCACTGGCTCCCTCTCTGCCATAGCTGTGAGAGGGGAGAGAGAACATGCGACCGGCCCAGTACCCAGACAAGCGGACAGACTGCAAACCCGTTGCCTGGAAGGACCGCCTCCACCTGACTTCCATTTCCTGCTTCTCCACCAATTTCCCGCTCTTGGTAGGCACCTTGGATTGGCCGTCTCGGCTTCCCTTGATGTGTATCTTTGCTTCTCATGGAATGGACAGAGAAACTGTGTGACTTAATCATCAAGTCTGGGATTTACATTCTCCTGCCAACAGCTGTAGCAGCTGCTCCCTCAGTCTCTGGGACAAGCCTCTCCAGCCCTTCCCAAATTCCTTACAGCCAGCAACCTTAGGCTTTGATCTCTCTCAGAGGTCCTGCTCTTTTTCCTGACGCCCAGTGAGCCTCTGGAGCTGGACTGCATCAGAGCTACAGCGACAGAGCCTGGGAAGGCAAGAACACTGTACGCAAGCAGCAAGGAGGCTGATGACCCCTCAGAAAAACCTGTTAAGATCGACAGTGTGGGAAACCAGGTACCGAGTGCCCCACATGGGGGTTGGGAATGTGGATACTGGTGACATTTATGGAGATGATGCCACTCCCCAGAGAAAAGAGGACCGTGGACTCTGGGTTACCAGAGATGGGTACTGGCTGGGTACTAGGGCAGTGGGAGGAATGGGACCGCACAAAAGGTGGAAATATTGTGGGGAGTGTGGGGTACTGGTGTTTGTATAGAGACTATATCAATAAGACTGGGAGAAATTATGAGAGAAGAGTACAATGGGGTTAAAGAAACCCTGAAACGGAATAGAGTCCCCAAGAAAGAGCAGAAATGGTGCTGAATATGTAATAATAAGTGGCACCTGATGTGTGCTTGCCCCTATAGGAAGCACCAAGGAGTACCCAAGACCCAGAGACGGACATTTAAGAAGGGAATGCCCAAATTGGATGGCCCAGAGATCTAAAGAAACCCAAGAGGGGTTAAAAGGACAAGAAAAGACAAATAATAGCACCAAAACGAGTCTAACCTTAGAAGGGCTAGGAAAGATAATGAAAAACCTAAAGGAAGTAGTTAAATAAGAGGGAGAACTCTGTAGGAGGGTGCAGGAGGTGACACAGGAAAGAGACACTCTAGAGAAAGCCTTTGAGAAAAGAGGGAAGTGAATGGATAAACAGAGAAAATGATGAGCTAAAGGAAAAGATGCTAAAGAAAAAGGGGCAGACATGGGACCAGAGGGAGGATCCAGGGTCAGGAGAGTCACAGGAACTTTATTCCCACACTTGAGAGTTAGGATGAGGAGCCAGAATGTCTCGCTACTGAGGAAAGCCCTCAAAAAAGTGAAAGGGATGCAAAGGGCCCTAGGAAGCTATTGAAGCAGCGTGCTAAGGCAGAAGAAAAGTAAAGACGGCAGCACGTAGCCCAAGGGAATGCAAAGGAGAGGTTATCCTACACAGCCCAAGACAGAGCGATAGCAGAGATGACCAATGTGGTCTTGGAGGTACTGGTAGAGAAAGGGTTAAACTATACAGGAGATAGATGTGAGTACACTCAAGAGGAACTATATAATGAGAGTCCTGGGAGGAAACGTGGTAAAAGAAAGATAAAGATGTAGAAGAGTGGGTTAAAACCTTGCTCAGAGGGTCCCAGGGCTGGGTGGGCCTATCTCCTAACCCTCATGCAGAAGAAACAGGATGACAGTCTATGGGGCTGGGAGCCACTACCCTCGTATTGGTAAAGGGTATTGGTAAAGGGATGGGTAGAGTGAAACTCCCCAGACCTAAGAGCTGAAAGCCCGAGAAAAGAGTAAAAATCTAGTGGACCAGGATGGCTATAAGGTGTTGGGAGGCCAGCTTGGGGGATGAAGACCCCAGTGAAGAGTGGTAACTGGTGCGGATAGCCACAGTGAAGATTTAGGTCTGAGAGACTTTGGAAGTGATATTAGTGGGACTGAAATATTATAAACATTGACCTGATGTATATACTGTTGATGGGACTGTAATAATGGGGTAATACAGACTCTGCTCTCCCTCAGTCTGGAGTAGCCAACGGGGTTAGTTTCCATCTACCACAAAGGGGAAGGGGCATGGCAGGCCAGAGTGCTTGCGGGTTGCTGGGCTCTTTAAGGCAGCTAGCGCCAGCACAGAATCAGCACAAGCAGAGTTGCAGGTGCTAGACCGGAAGGAGGACCACGCCTAATTGTGATGCAGCTGCGTAAGGGTGTGGCACTAGCCAGTCTTTGGGAGTCAGAGCTGGGTGCAGCTCAAAGAGGTGAGAGGCTGTGAAGAGAGCAGGACCTTTGAGGAAGCTCTCCCTGGAGAAGAGAATGCCAGTGGGATTATGGCAAAGCATGAACACTTGTTGTAAGTGTGAAGAACTGATGGGGAAGCAGTACTGAGGCTGGGAGCCTAATACCAAACGTGGGGAAGGTCTGCTTGGACTGACGGTGGGATTTACAGAGGATAAGGGGGGCTGCTGGACCTTGAAACCCCCAAGCCATTAGGAGTACTGAGAATGGGACAGAATGTATACAGAGAAAAAGAGATGTATGTAAATAAAACTGACTTGTTTGAGTTAATACTCCAGAGAGGCTGACTGATTTGGGCCCTGATCCTGAAAGAATTTACACCTGGCAAGCCCAACTCTGCTACACTGTATAAACCTCTTTGGTACCCTGCATAAGAACCTGAAAGGAAGAAGAACAACTGTCTACAAAAACCCTAAGTCACTGAAGAGCAGCTCTACATCCAAAAGGGTCTACAAATCAGTCAACACCATCTCATGCTCAACGGATGAAAATATCAGGCATCTGAACCTCTCTCTCACCAAGATCACTCACTTGAGTGGCAGTAAAACCCTGAAATTGTTTTGGCCTGAGAGCCATGTTTTCGTAGCACTTTCTCAGAATGGCAACTGCTTGATTTTCGGGGTGCCAGAACGTATCAAAGAACGTGCAGAAGGAAGGAGCAGAACATGAGTGCAGATACTGTTCAGACAGACTGAGCATACTCAGGGTAGGGATTCTCCAATTTTTACCATACCAGGGCACCCCTACCATGAACTAGAATGTTATTCTATTGCACTTCTTGAAATACAAATAGAGAGATTTCAATTGTTGTATAAATCCACAGCAGTCAGATCAGTTGCAGCCACATGTGCAAGGTCTGAAATTTCCCCTGCTTCTGCAGTTCCATCATCTCCTTCCAGAGCCCATTAGGAAGACACTCAGGATGACTTGCTATCAATTTGTGGAGAGATTATGCATTTCACAGAGACTAGCTGTTACTTTTCTTTCCAGCATTCCTGATGCCTTCATTACTTCTCAGCCTTTTGCTCTGTGATGCAGAAATCACAGAACAGTAACTATGGTACAGCACAGTTGGGTATATAAGCCATCTGCAGGTAGGTTACTAGCATTGCTTGTAACATAGGGTGCAATCACACCCTCTCACTTTTAAAATGTCCTACAGGAGAGAACAATTACACCTTATATTTTTCACACATTTTGCACCAAGGTGGTATCCACACTAGGAAAGGCAAGTGCCAGGTAAGCCTCTCTTTTCCTAAGATCCCCCACAGAGACTATCCCAGTGACTGATATGGAAAATTAACAGCACTCAATATAGCCTAAGGGAGGGGCCACATGGTACATTAGTCATCATCCAAGAACCAGGTTTGAGTGGCCATCTGAACAAAAAACATGGTTCTGGCTATGTGCCAAACCTGGAGCAGGTATAACATGTGGAACTGGTCCAGTCCCGCATAGCAGTGAATGTCGAGGAATCAACACTGATTCCCAGCAAACAGCAGTCCCTTCCCAGTCTGCCCCCAGGTTCATACTTGCTTCAAAGAGCCCTAGGACTGCTGCAGGCAGAGGCAGTATTTTGACAGCATGTGTGAACTCATTACATGTGCTGCTCTCCACGCTCTTGCTTCTGATGTGGAGCACGTACGCGGAGCTACCTTAAGAATCTCTAGCACACTGAGCCACTTGTCCTTTATGTAGCATGTATGTCTTCCTTCCCCCTGTACAAGCTTCTCTGCCACATGGTCCCCCTTATCCTCCTGCATATGCTCTGTACGCTTGTCCTCTTCTGCCTGTGCTATGCCAAGTTACTACTGTGAATCCTCCCCTCAGCTGGCAGCTCTGATCCGGAAGAAAGCTCCTATTTCTTCTCTGGAGATAGCTACAATCACTAGTACAGGCATCTAAATCTTGCTCCTGTGTTTCCAGCTTTTGTTACATAGAAGAGCCTGGTCACCAGCATGAGCAGTCAAAACAGAGGGAGAGACCAAAACCAGATGACTAAGATCCGGATTTCCCCGCATATGGCTAGCTATCTTTCCCTGCCTTTATGGCCAGGAAATATGGCATCTTATCTGAAATCTTCAGTCTCTCTGCGTGGGAAATATTTGTTCATGTGTGACTGATTTAACGCCCTCCCCACCAAGGTGTTAGAGGGACATTTCCATGGAAGTGTCTTCTCTTGCAGACTTTGCCCCTTTGATCAACTATCAGTAGAATCAACTGAACACATTCTTTTTAGATGTCATTTATATCAAATCAAGTTTATTTGCTTGGCACCTGAATTTAATTAAGAGAAAGGCCTGCATGTGACCAGCCTGTTTCCTCTAGACTACAAGTTCCCACAGGCCAAAAGCTTAGCAAAGTCCGCACTAACCTACACACTATACCCATTGCTTGCTCCCAGACAGGAAGGTCTCTATTCTTTATACTCTTCCTACGTAATGCACTCCACTCTCTCTTCCTCAAGGACTAATAATGTTATCTTCCTCCTGCCTTCTCCTTCCTCCCTCTTCCCACACAAGAAAGACTGGAGAACTCCTTTCCACCCATACTTATTCCCTCCTCCAGAGGTGCTGTGGAAAAAGGTGTCTCAACTCCTGCTAGTAAGCCCCAGATGATTCTGCGCCAGCTATAGCAACAGCAGGACCCCTCATGACAGGAACTGCTTCCTTCACTCAGGCAACAGCATGAGAAAGGGAGGCATTGCAGACAGCTGCCTCCTGGCGATCTCCATTCACACTCTATAACTCAGCATCAGGATCCACTATGGGGAGATTTCATATAATTCAGTGGTTGGGAGACTTACGTTTCAGCTGGACTCTGCAGTCCTTGCCAAAAAGACTCAACAGACTGGAGAAGGGAAGGGTTGTCACGGGTTGGAGGTCCGCACCCTCACTTTACCAGGTTTGAGTGACTCAGTTTCCCTTGCTTACAGCCCACTTGAATCAGTTTTCTCTCTCTCTGGCTGATTCAACCTGAAGCAGGGACAACACCTTTGTCACTCAAGGGCCTGATCCTTCCCGTTTACAGACTCTTTATTCTCTGGGTTCGCAAGAGTTTGAAAACTCAAGTTGCTCAGTTTGTATTCCCAATATTAGACCACCGACACTTCTTAATAAAGATAAGAAGAAAGGTTATTGATTACATAAGCAAGATATAGTTGATACAGAGTGGTAACTAGAAATCAAAGGTAAATATAACGCACTCCTAATCTATACTGGTTGAGTTCCTAGATAAGAATCTTACCCTACGAAAGCCCATTTAGGTTCTTCTCAGCCCTTGATGTAAACAACTGGGTCTTCAGTCTTAGAGTTATTAGAAAGCAAAGTCTTTTCCCCTCAGTCCATAGTTCCAGCAGTCTTCTTGCTGGCAGGCAAGATGGAGATGAGTTCTCAACAGTAGGTAGCGAAGATGGCTTAATGGCCCTGGCTTAAATACCAATTCCGAGTCCTTTATTTCTCCTTCCCGCCTTGGAGCCTGCATGGTTCAAGGCCCATAGGCAAAAGGCAAACAGGAAGGTCCATTTGCATCTCCACAGGTGTCTGTCTGGCTGCGGGGTAAATCCACACTCTTTATCTCTTTCCATTTCCTGGAGTTTTGTCAGTGTCACAGTACATGATTCGAGTTCTACCAGTCTCAATTGTAACATTACATACATGTTGAACCTTTTGCTTTTCATATTTACTAGGCTTGTAGCCTACATGTAGGCCAGTATCACACGTGTGACCCTATGTTCCTTTGTGACAGTCCCCCCGTAAGAACGCATGTGGAGCGGACATGACAGAGTCCCGTAACATGCTTAGACTGGTGTGTCCCTGCGTGATCGTGTGTCTGCAAGCACATTCTGTTTACCTTTTACGTGTTCTATTTTCATGTCAAATTCCTGCAAAAACAGGCTCTTCTCAGGAGTTTGGAGTTGGAGTCTTGCACACTATTGAGCCATTTTAGGGGCAAGTGGTCAGCGTGGACTGTGAATGTTCTACCAAAATTCGTAAGATTTAAGTTTAACAGCCCAGACTATGGCCAGACACTCTCTTTCAATCGTTGCCAGATTCTTTTCCCTTGCATCTCCATTTGCATCTCCACAGGTGTCTGTCTGGCTGCAGGGTAAATCCACACTCTCTCTCTTTCCATTTCCTGGAGTTTTGTCAGTGTCACAGTACATGATTTGAGTTCTACAGGTATCAATTGTAACATTGCATACATGTTAAACCTTTTGCTTTACATATTTACTAGGCTTGTAGCCTACATGTTGGCCAGTATCACACGTGTGTGACCCTATGTTCCTTCGTGACAAGGGTTTCCTGTACCAGCAGGCCTGACAGACAGTCAAGATGAGTGCTCTGCCTGCCTCAACGTAAGGAATGTCACACCTATCAAGGGAAGAGACACCACATCCCATACTGTTGGGTAGCACTCTGTGCCCTGGCTGCCATCTGCTTGTACTTCAGTGGAAACATATGCACAGAATTTAGCTCCCTTTAATATAGCAGGCGAGACAGAAAAAGTTAGGGAAAGGCTGGAATAGGGTCCTGTTGAGCAAACGTGGGCAGATAAGAGAGTGTAGCAGGTCACCCTAAGTCCTTGTAGGACTTGGACCCAAGAATGGGCTGTGAAGTGGAGTTGCTTTAGGGCACACCCCTCTTTGGGAGCAGGCACATAGGCAACACCAGGAGCCCTTAAGGGGTTAAATGGCTAGTGAGCCAATAAAGGGCAGCTGAGAGCTCACAGCCAGCTGGGAATCACCAGTCATAAAGCCTGAGCAGGGATGCTCAGAGAAGAACCCCCAGGGAGAGGCAGGGTTCAAAACCAGAGGGCTTACTTCAGGGTCTTAGTAGCTCTCCTATTTATATATTTTAATTTATATCCCACTCTTCCCTGAAGACTCAGGGTGGAATCTAGGTAGGAACTTATCCTAAGTCTGGGAAAGGGGCCAAACCCAAAAATAGAAGGTTGGAAGTGTATTTGGCCTCACCGTCTGGGCAAAAAGGACTGGAAGCCTAGAGGGGCTCACCTGTGACCAGAAGATGGAACCTAAAGAGGAGAACCCCAGAGAGGAATGATTTAGGAATCATGTGTAATTTGTGTCTGTTGGATTTTTGTGTTTAATGTTCTGGTGACTGGGCCCCTGTGTACAACAAAAGAACACTTGAGGAGTGAACTAGTGCTGGGTGTGTCAGTGACTGGCTCAGAGCCTGCAGGGATTTACACCCTGACATGGTCAAATGCGTTTATGGCCACATAACCGGCTTCCACTCCTGAGCACTGACCAGCCCTGCATACTCCTCCCATGGTAAATGGACAACACAAGGAAGTCTACTGAAGAGAATAAAGAGTGGCTGCCAAGCAACTCAATTTCTACCAAGCCTGGAAAAAAGCAGTAGTAGGAGGAGCAAGTCTGGTCTCTGAAGGAAGGTACCTGGATGGTGATGGTTCCCTTCCTGTTGTCTGTCTGCAAATGGATCTCCATCTCTGGCAATACTGTCCCTTCAGACATCAGCTTATAACGGAACTTTTCCAAAGCGTCGCTGCTATTGGAGATCAGCTCCCGGATAAACACCTGCAGGATGGGGAACAGTTACAAGCTATAGTCTAGGTCCGGCTGGCAGTGCTCTCAGGCAGGCAGCCACGTTACATCCCAGAATCCAGGCTGTCTTTCCACCTTGCCTTTCCACTGGAACAACATCCCCTGAGTGCAGGCTCCTTTCCCACCCACAGACAGGAGAGGTCTAGAATTGGGTATTCCCCTTGTTTCCCATATGATATCATCACACCTCTCCTGGGAGAGACTGGCCTGCCTTTATTTAAAGTGCTTTGTCATGCAGCCAGCTAAGCAAGATGGCCAGGAAAGCTGAGAAAGGTGATGACTCCTAAGAGACAATATGCTCTGCACAGCTCACTCTCTAGTCTGTTAGCTTCAGCCCACTGTACACCTTGATTTAATGGTCTGAGGGTTCCTTTGTCTAAATTTGTTGCTAAAATATAGGCAAGTGCTAAAGCCAGAACAGGCCATGGAGTCATTTGAACACACTTCTATGTGAAATTAAAAGCACACTATCTAAAGATGTAGTGGAAGCTTGGAGCAGGCCCAGCTTGGGGTTTGCTGAGAAGCAGAACAAGCAAACAAGAGTCCAACACATTCACAATTTGGCCAATAGGCACTTCATCAAGAATGGAGCAAATGACAGGCACTCTACCTCCTTCTCGGAGTACAGGGAACGAGCAACAATGTCCAGCAGCTTCTTCGTCTCTGCCTGGAATTCATGTTTGGCAGCTGAACCTAGAATTAACACACAACCAAGAGGATTTCATTGCAATTTTCTACAAAAGGATAGGTGCACATGCACACACACAATTGCACCAGTAGGCCAGCTTCAGAGTAAGAAGGGCAGTTTGGCGATCCCTGAACAACAAAGGTGTGATTCACTTTCAAACACTTTGGTGTACTGTGCTACTTGGGCATCTGTCCACTGCAAACTGTGCTGAGCAGTTTTGAGATTTCTATATGACACCACCAAAAAGAGTGTGTCCAAGCAGTGCTTCAAGCAACTTTTTAAAAAGTCACCCCAACAATCCCTCCGGACCAACTTACACAGCAGTAGTGACAAGCTATGAGTTGACTAACCCCCTGCACCTTAGAGCTTCACATGCACCCCTGCCCAACTGCCATTTTTGCACAAGCCAGGGAGAAAAGGGAAGTCTCTGTATTACACACAACAGCCTCGAATGCTATGCTACATGTGTTTTGGTCATTATATCTCAGCTGAAGCTAGATCCATTCTCAGTTCCCAGAACCATCCAGTCTGCAAATTCTTATCCATAATAATGCCCAATCCTGCTTTCTGTCCCAATTTCCATCTCTCCCCCATCCCCACCACTCTACCATAGGTCCACCTTTCACTGCCAGGCAGGAACCTTCTGTTTCCTACCAAATGAGGGAAGAAACAGAGAGCGTCTGTCCTGCAGAAATCTGTACTCCAAAAATCATACTTTCACAAATACTCTTGGACTCTGCCCCACCTTTCAAGCTCTCTGTATCACTGATGATTGTATGCAGGGGTTCCTCTTCCTTGCTCTCTGCTGCCTGCGTGCTGTACTTGTGCCTGGCAAAAGCACTGAGGGTGGCTAGCTTATGCTGGGGGCTCTGGAACTCTAGTACTGCCCTCTGAAGATGTACTGTTCCTCTCCCTGGAAGACACAATGCAAAAATTAGTAGTAGTAATAAGCAGGGTTGCGTTCCCACCTACGGCGGCAGTGGCAGCAGCGGGAGCGGTGAGGGAAGACGCAGCAGCGCGGAGGAGCCAGCCGACAGGAAAAGAGCCAGTGCGAACAGGGATCTGCCCTGACATGCGCGAGAGAAGTCAGGGCAGATCCCTGTTCACACTGACGGGCCAGCTCCTCCGCACTGCTGCATCTTCCCTCGCCGCTTCCACTGCTGCTGCAGGTGGGAACGCAGCCTAGTTTATTGTTTGATCATAGAAAAGCACAGCAAAATATACAAAACAACAAATAAATAGGCTGAAGTGCTCGTACAGCATACATAAAACCCACATCAAGCTAGGCCCCCAAAGGTTATTGGCCAATTATGATTATAATTCTAATAAAATCAAATTAAAATTATTTCCAGGTTTACAATACAAATCAAACCCCACAAATTAAAATAACAGTCACTTTTATGATCTTATTGCTGCCAGAGGCAGCAATACATATGAACCTTGCCCCTGGCAATAGATTCCGTACAACAGATTCTGTTAGGACAACAGAGGGCAAAATTACTCTAAAAGATAAAAACGGAGGTTACTTACCAGTAACTCTGTTCTTCGAGATAGCTCCGCGTATTCTCACACTTGGGATTCACTTCCTGCTGTGCAGGCACCGGAAAACCTCTCGTCAGCAGTATCCAGGCAGATTACGCCTGGAAAAGACTAGAACATGGTGAGGGCTCCGCCCCCTCCACCCCCCCTCCCATCCCGAGAAAAGCGCGGGTCCGCATCACGAGGGATGGGAGGATAAATAGGGGGAGGAGCCCCCACCGCCTCAGTTCCTTCCAACCGAGCCTGGAAGACCTGGCATGTCCATCCAAGACTGAGGGGAAGGTGGGCGGGATGTGAGAATACGCGGAGCTCTCTCGAAGAACAGAGTTACTGGTAAGTAACCTCCGTTTCTTCTTCGAGGATCTCCGCGATTCTCACTCTTGGGAGAGTAATAAGCAGTTCTAGTTATCTCACCTCAAGGAGGAGGGAGTCGAGGATGATCATTCAAGAAGGAGTCTAGCACTGCTCTTCCCACCTGGGAATCTGCTCTGGCCGCCAGATCCAAAGAGTAATGTCTTGTAAACGTATGGACAGACGCCCATGTGGCAGCCCTACAGATGTCTGATAAATCTATCCCTTGGAAGTTTGCCAATGAAGCAGCAGTAGCTCTAGTAGAGTGAGCCCTCAATCCTGCAGGCGGAACCTTGTCTGCTAAGGCATAACATTTCTGAATACACAACAAGATCCACTTTGAAAGTCTCTGTGTGGAAAGCTTGACTCCAATCCTTTGACCCCCATATGAAATGAATAGGGAATCACACGCTCTTATAGATTTGGTTCTATCGATGTAGAAAGCAAGCGTTCTTTTAACGTCTAACGTATGTAACCTTTGTTCCTCAACGGAAGTATGAGGTTTAGGAAAGAAAACTGGTAGTGAAATTGTCTGATTAAGATGAAAACTGGAAACTACTTTGGGAATAAAAGAGGGATCAATTCGTAGATCAACTTTATCCCTATGGAACAGTATATAAGGAGGGGAAGCTCTAAGGGCTGTGAGCTCACTCACCCTCCTAGCTGAAGTAATTGCCACCAAAAATGCCGTTTTAATTGACAAATTCTCCATGCTACAAGAAGCTAAAGGTTCGAAAGGAGGAGACATTAGTTTAGACAGCACTAGATTCAAGTCCCACTGAGGAGCAGGGCTTGACCTCTGAGGGAAAGTGTTCGTCAGACCTTTCCAAAAAGACTTCATCAGTTTGTGAGAAAAAAGAGTTTCACTATCATCTGGTTGCAAACGTGAGGATAGAGCCGCCAGATGTACTTTTATGGAAGCCAACGACAAATGTAACTTCTGTAGATTCAGAAGATAAAGGAAAACATGGTTCATGTCCAAGGTTTGCAGAGAGATAGACTGTGCCCCACACCACATACGGAATCGCCTCCACTTCATCTCATAACATTTGCGAGTTGAAGGTCTTCTTGAATTCAGAAATATTTCTGAAACCTCCGGCGGTAAATTGCTCATTGGGGTCGAATCAACCAAGCGGAGAGGTGGAGCATTTGCAAATCGTGGTGAAGAATTTCTCCCCGTTCTCGAGAGAGCAGATCGTAGATCGGCGGGAGCCTCCTGATCTGTGTCGCCATTCCCAGTAAGGTTTGGAACCAGGTTTGGCGGGGCCAAAAAGGAGCAATCAGAATGAGATGGGCTCTGTCCGTCCTGACTTTGCACAAGACTCTGTGAATGAGGGGAAACGGTGGAAACGCATAAAGGAATGTCCCGTGCCAAGATATGGCAAAGGCGTCCGATATCGATTCTGGTGCCATACCTGCTCGGCTGCAGAATTTCGGTAGTTTGGCGTTTCCCTGCGATGCGAATAGGTCTATCGTTGGAGTTCCCCAGTCTCGAAATATGTCTATCAAGACCTCTTCTTTCAGTGACCATTCGTGTTGGTCCGTTGACTTGCGACTGAGGTAATCCGCCCTCGAGTTGTCGTGTCCTGCCAAATGAATGGCGTGAACATGTATGTCGTGATCTATACACCAGTGCCAGATGGTCTCTGCTTCCTTCGATAAACGAGTGGAATGTGCTCCCCCTTGTTTGTTTACATACCACATGGCTGTGGTATTGTCTGTGACGATTTGAATGTTCTGACCCTTGATGCGGGGAAGTAAGGCCTTCAACGCCCAACGTATGGCTCGCAGTTCCAGCAGGTTGATGTGCAGGTGCGTCTCCTCTTGAGACCAGAGACCATGCACTTTGATGTCTTCTATGTGCGCACCCCATCCAGTTAGGGATGCATCTGTTGTAATGACAGCCTGAATGCTGGGAGGATCGAAAGATACCCCTTTTAGAACCTGCTCTGCGTTTGCCCACCATTGTAGATTTAGAAGAAGTTCCCTTGTTATGGAGATCTTCATGTTGAGGGGGTGGATGGCGGGAGTGTAGTTGTTGGCTAGCCATTGTTGTAGGGGTCTTATGTGCAGGCGTGCATGTGGGGTTACCATGGTGGTGGAAGCCATTAGCCCCTGTAAGTGAAGGAAAAAACGAACTGACCTGGTGGGATGCGTTTGGAGAATGTTTAATGCATGTCGTATGGCAAGAAGTCTCTCTGTGGGAAGATACGCTTTCGCGTGTCTGGTGTCCAAGATTGCCCCTATAAACGGTAAGCGCTGTGTAGGGTGCACGTGTGACTTTGCCAAGTTGAGAACAAATCCCAGGTCTTTGAGGAGCGATATAGTGAGTTCCACGTGACTCATAAGTTCTTGTTGTGACGTTGCCGCCAGCAGCCAATCGTCTAGATACGGGAAGATTCTGACTCCCTGCCGTCTCAGATAGGCTGCTACGACAGCCACGCATTTGGTGAAAACGCGTGGTGCTGTGGATAGTCCGAATGGAAGGACCCGGTACTGGAGGAGAAGGTCCCCTGCAACGAATCGTAAGAATTTACGGTGAGAAGGGCGTATTGAAATGTGGAAATAGGCGTCTTTCAGATCAAGAGAGGCCAACCAGTCGCCTTGCTGTAAGCCCATGAAAATGACGGGTAAGGAAGTCATACGAAATTTAAACTTTCTAACAAATTTGTTGAGATATCTCAGGTCCAGTATGGGTCTAGACCCTTTATCCTTCTTAGGGACCACAAAGAACCTAGAGTAGAACCCAGCATTATGTCCATTTCTGGGAATGAGCTCAACAGCCCCCTTGTTGAGGAGTTTTTGGATTTCAACTAGTATTTGAGTAGGGGGGGGGCCAGGGGGGCAAGGTGAGAGGGGAGGGGTTGTGTGAAATTGTATGGCATACCCCAGTTGTACTATCTCTCTGACCCAACGATCAGAAGAGATGGCCTCCCATACAGGTAGGTAGGGCAACAGGTGGTCCTGGAATGAGGGATCATCCTCATCATCTCCCTTGATCATAGTTTCATTAAAAACGCGATTTTGTCTGTTGTCCAGACGACGAACTAGGGGAGGGTTTGCCCCTGCCCCTTTGTCTACCAAATGCCTTGCGTTGTTGAGCACCCTGTTGTTGTTGGTAAGGGAGCTGATTATGTTGCTGGAATCTTTTACCAGCTTGAAAGTAATTATAGTTTTGGTAGGGTGTCCTTCTTGAAGAGAAGGCATAGCCCTGTGTGGTAAAGGACTTTTTACGTATGGCCCTGACTACACCCGTGGATCTTGCCGTCTGGTTCATTTCCTTAATCTTTTTTAGAGTGTCGTCTGTAGAGGCAGAGAATAGACCCTCACAATCGAACGGCAGATCTTCTATTCTGGTTTTGTTTTCTTGGGTGAGAGCTGTGGAACGAAGCCAAGCATGTCTACGAAGTGCTATGGCAGATGCCATCCCTCTGGCGTTGGCATCCGCCACATGCATGTTAGCCGTCAATTGAAATTGGGCCATCTGCATGCCTTCTTTCTGCAGTGCTGCCAACTGGTTGGGGTCTGACGTAGTGCCAATCTTAGACCATAACCAGTGCTGATAGCCGCACATGGCTGATGCATAGTTTGCAATTCTAAAAGACAGAGAGTCCGAGGAGAACACTTTCCTTCCAAGGACATCCAGCCTTCTTCCCTCCCTGTCTGCCGGGGATGTTTGTATTCCCCCCGCTCTGGATCTTACGGATGCAGCAGCGATTACTAAGGAGTTGGGAGGGGGGTGGTTATGGAAGATTTGCGCCCCTTCTTTGGGTACAGCATATAAGGAATCTGCCAATTTGTTGGTAGGAGAGACAGAGGCCGGTTTTGCCCACAAGACAGTGGCCGGTTCCAGCAGCTGGTCTAGCAAAGGTAACGTTACGTGTCCAGATTCTCCTGTCCCCAGGATACCAAATATGGGTCCTGTCTGGGCTTTTTTAACGACTTTCGTGGGAAGTTTAGGGAGGGAGGACGCCATCCTCCTCAGCATAGACTGGAATGCTTTAGAGTCCTCTGTGGCTAGCGAGATATTAGCGTCCGATATGGTGTCAGGGGGTGGTGGGGAGATGGTCTCATCCTCCTCAAGTGATGGGGATGATGATGAGGACGATCGCGATGCCGACGCCCCCGGGGAAGCTATCCGGGGTACCGGCGGTACCGATGGTACCGTGTCCTCTCTGTGGGTCCCCAACAGGGAGGTCAAGAGCTGCGTAGCCCCTGATGGAGCTAACCTCGTTCCCGGTCCCGACTCGAGCGTCTCGGTGTCGACGGTTCCGAGGTGCAATGGTGCCTGTACCGAGCCCGTCTCCGAAGGAGGGGGACGTGATATCGTAGCCGTTGGCGCCGCTCTAGGTGGAGCCGGAGGTAGATAAGGATGCTCCCGTGCGGGATGTGTAGGATACTCGAAATCCTGCGCATAAGAGGGAGGGCTGCGTGATCGGTACCGATAATCGCGGCCATAGCCATAGTCCCGGTGACCGTCCCTTGGCGAACAGCATGAACAGGGTGAGCGAGATCTGCGCTCTAAGTGGTACCGGAGTGGTGCATGTTCGTTCCGATACCTCGGTGATCGGGATCGTGAATGGTAGCGAGGCGATCGGGAGCGAGACTCTCTTCGCCCCGCTGGTACCGTGAGCAGAAGAGGCGGTACCGACTGAGACAGCGGAGTAGGCGGTGCCGTTCCCCTCGTCGGTCCCGATGGTAGTGGAGACTCTTGCTGTGTACTCGCCGTCGGTCCCGACGGTGCCGTCTCCCGTGTAGAGCTCTTCTTCTTCTTTTTCTTTTTCTCGCTGGTCTTGTTCCCGTGCTCCGAAGAGTGTGCGGCTCCGCGCGCACCTGGTATCTCGGTACCGCTACCCGTCATGCGCCTAGGGCTGGACGCGTGTGTAGCGATGCTCCCCTCCGCGGAGCGGTTGGTACCGGTAGTGTCGTGCGGCCCCTCGGTACCGAGTTCGCCGGTGCGGGCGGTACCGGTGTGGGGACTCGCCCTCGGTTTAGGCGGTACCGTCGATGTCGGGACCGTCGGAGCCGGAATTTCCATCGGCCTGGAGTGCCGGGCGGGGAGCCTCAGAGGCCCCTCTTCTCCGCCCTCTAGCGCCCTTTTAGTCAGGATGTCTTGCAGCCGAAGGGCCCTTGCTCGCTTAGCTCTGTTCGAGAGCACCGAGCAGGCCCCGCAATTCCGGGTATTATGGCCCTCACCCAGGCACGTTAGACAACGTTCGTGCTGGTCGCTCACTGAGAGAGTAGCAGGGCAGGAGCTACAGCGTTTAAACCCCGGCTGCTTGGGCATTCCGTTGCCCCGAGGGGCGCAACGGCCCGGGGAACGTCCCGCGGGCTAGGGCGGCACTCCTACTCACAAGTCCTATTTTCTAATCTTCTTTCTAATCTTCTTTCTTAGCTGACAAAAAAACGCTGAAAAGCGCCGAGAAGTCTTCCAACGCCACGCGGTTGGAAGGAACTGAGGCGGTGAGGGCTCCTCCCCCTATTTATCCTTCCATCCCTCGTGATGCGGACCCGCGCTTTTCTCGGGATGGGAGGGGGGGTGGAGGGGGCGGAGCCCTCACCATGTTCTAGTCTTTTCCAGGCGTAATCTGCCTGGATACTGCTGACGAGAGGTTTTCCGGTGCCTGCACAGCAGGAAGTGAATCCCAAGTGTGAGAATCGCGGAGATCCTCAAAGAAGAACACAAGTTCCATACCCAGTCTCAAACATCTGCAGTTAACAATGTTGCGAATTGGTTAATCATTCTGACCAGTTATATATCATGATCCCCTCTATTAACAATTGCAAATGCTTGTGTTACTAAATTGATAGTTTTGCCCAATAACTTACACCACCTACCCCACATACTCCACAGGTGCCCCAAATAGCACTACAAAAATGTCTGTAGTGGGCAGGTGGCATTTGAGGGTAATAGCATGTTGAGTAAATAATTTAAATGACAGTGAGAAATTCAAATTGATTTCAATACTGCCAGGGCGTGGGCTATGTTAGCTACTTTCAACACTGTATCTATACAAGAGTTTGGCAACATAAGACACTTTTGCCTGAGTGTTCAACGTGACTTCCCTGTTAATAGCGGTATTACTGAGGTTTAACATGTCACCAGTAAATGAACAACTGAAAAGATAGTGAACCAGGTCCTCAACTTGGTTTGACCCACATGGGAAAAACCTCAGGTCATAAGGGGCCTGATTATATCTGTCTTCAAGGACAGGTGATGACATCAAATTAAATCGCAACAAGGTCAGAGTCTTTCGAATGGTGTAATTACTATAATTCAGGTAGGTTTCAAACTGATGCTGTATCCTGAAGGTAGTATACCAAGGGGCCACTGAGTTCTGCATGAGTTCAATCATATTCAATTGAATATAACTGTCATGTAATCGTTTCTCAAAAACAGCTTTGGCCCTATTCCTAGGGCAAACACAGAAAAAGGAGAGAATCCAGTCTTGTTTAGGATTTTCCCCAAATTTTGCTTCGGGCCCGAATCAATTCCCAAATGCAAAGTTTTAGAAGCCAGTCGCATGTCAACAAGTCACAGCCAATAGGCAAACATACTGACTCAACCCCCCCATTGCCAAAGGAAACATGCCTGTTTCAGCTCGTACCATGCATGATGGTGTAGAATGTGGCACACCAAGAATAAGTCTAAGAGCTTTATTCTGGATTGGTTCAATGTCTGCTAATGAAGAGAAATCCCAAATCTCTGAGCCATACAATACCTGTAGCACAAGTTTATGAACAACTAACTTGAGCGCAAGTTGAATCAGTCTCCCTCCATTAGTCCTCCAAAATCTCAAAATTCCAAGGACAGTCTGAGCAGTTTTTAATTTGATCATATGGAGATGAGTCTGCCAAGTCCCTGAGGATGAGAACATGATCCCCAAATATTTATAAGACTTGACCTGCTCCAGAGGTACTGAATCAAGAGACCATCTAAGTACAGGTGGATTTCTGCAAGAATTATAAAAGCACAAAGACAGCTCTGTACAGAGACCATTTAGACCCTCTGTGATAAGCCAATGCAGGACTACTCCCTGAAGTACATTATCTATTGCTTTGCCTAAGCTCACTGGATACCTCTAGAGCAGACCTCTCTTCCGCAACAAACATCGTGTTTCAACTTTTGGCTTCGAGTAGAACGCAGCAGACACACCTCCATTTGGCTGAGAACAGAAGCACTAACACTGTGTAAGACCAATTTCTAATAGCATCTGGCAGTTACAAAGCACTGCATAAACAATCCAGGTATCTATATTATGGAGAGAGAAGAAAGCAGTGCAAAAATATTGTTTTAGCCTGGAAAATAAAGTAACTATTCAGAGAGGAGTAGATGTGTTCTATCTACAGGTGTTCTGCACATGCGCAGCCCTCTTCCAAGATGGTGCTGGCATGTCGCCATCATTTTGGAAAAAGGCAGCCTCTATGCTGACAGCACTCAACTCTACCTCTCCACCCCGTCTATCCAATCTCGCATCACAAACTGCCTCTCTGACATCTCTGCCTGGATGTCTCACTGTCAACTCAAACTTAATATGGCCAAAACGGAACTCCTATTCTTCCCACCAAAGCCTTCCTCTCCCTCTTCCTTCTCAATTTCCATTGACAGGGTCACCATTCAACCTTCCTCAGGTGTGTAGCCTGAGGTTCATCTTTGACCACTTCCTCTCCTTTAAACCTCAAATCGAATGTTGTTAAATTCTGTCGTCTCTCCCTGAGCAACATTTTATTTTATTTATTCATATTTATATCCTGACCCTCCTGAAACAGCTCGGGGCGGCTAACAAATTCAAAAAATAAAAATACAAATATAAAACATTTTAAAATACTCATAAAATTACAACAATAAAACATGGCTAGGGAACATAAAAATAATTAATATAATAAATAAGAGTGGAGGGGATAACAACCCCC
>QEPC01003596.1:454902-479390 GCA_003113815.1 Sphenodon punctatus
CCCCCCAAATTAACCCCTGTTTCCCTGGCTGTCCTGCTGCCACCAGGGGCCAGTAGAAAACATACACACACACCCCCGCCCGCCCGATTTACCTCTCTCACAGGGATCACTAAGATACGTCCTTTCCTCACTGTTTCCATCACTAAAACCCTAGTCCATACTCTGGTTATCTCTCACCTTGACTATTGCAACCTCCTTCTCACTGGCCTTCCCCACTGTCACCTTGCCCCCCTCTCGTTTATTCAAAACTGTGCTGCCATGATCTTCTACCTCACCCACCACTTAGATCACATGCAGCCACTCCTCTCTTCTGGCTCCCTCTACCTGAATGCATTCAGCACAAACTTCTCGTATTTACCTACAAGGCTATTCATGGCCTCCCCACACCCCCACATCTCTCTACACAAGTCTCCCGCCACGCTCCTGTCCAAAGGTACGCTTCTCCCCCTATCACCGCTGAGGAGCAGTGGAGCTTGTTCCCAGCTCCGCTGCTCCTCAGAGCATTTGCCCATTCTCCTTTGTTGCCCCCCATGCCTGGAACTCCCTCCTGAATACATTTGTGCCTCTCCTTCCCTCCTGACCTTCCAATCCCTCCTGAAAACCTACCTCTTCCATCAGGTCTTACCTAGCCCCTCATCCCCTTAGTTCCAGTCCTTCCTCTGTAACTATGTAACTAAGCCAAGCATACTGCAACCTCACACCTTTATGAATGTATCCTCATCTCTTCTTCTGTTGTCCCCATCCCTCGTCTCCCCTTCCTTGTCTTTCTTAGGTTGTAAGCCCACTGGGGCAGGAACTCTGTCTATTTTCAACAGTTGTAAAGTGCCAGGTACATTGCTGGCTCTATATAAATACATAATAATAAATATGAACTATGTTTTTATACCAGTTTTACAAGAAAATCACAGATTGCCCAGATATACAAGAACTGCTGTACTTCCCACATTTCACACACACTAGGATCCAGCTGTTCCTGGAGCATGTTTTACAGAAGCCACCACACGCCTCAGCTCCCCCACCAGCCAAACCACACTCACTCCACAAAGTCCTAGCTCACACCTAGAATGCACTACGTATGTGTTGCATAACTTCAGGATTGGCGTCTTTCCATAGGATAACAACTATAAACCCCATACCTGATCAAATCGAGTCACAAATAACAAAAAAAACCTTCTCCTCCGCCTCCATTTATTTTAACTGCTGTATCTCAGCCGTTTGTAATAACCACCTTGGAAGCCCTCTCGCCTTTTGAGCGAGGGTGGTAGCTTACCAAGAGGCTGGAAGTGCGACAGAAAGGCTCTGTGCATTCCAGGTATATTTTAAGAGCCCAACGTACGTCGAGGGTATGCCACAGCTTTTCAAGACGGGGACGAGGACAGAAGGAAGGATCACTTCCTGGGAGAGGTGGAAGAGGGAGGACACCTTAGGCAAGAAGGAAGGGTCTAGTCATAAGATGACTAATTCTTTCCTGAAGGTGCACAGCGACGAATCCATAGAGAGGGCACCAATCTCCGAGACCCTTCTAGCAGAGGTAATGGCAATCAGAAACACTACCTTCAGGGAGAGGAAAGAGAGAGAGACTTCCCTGAGTGGTTTAAAGGGAGTGCCCGTAAGGGTCTTGAGCACCACATTGAGGTTCCAGGAGGGGAACCTATGGAGGAGATGCGACGGGCAGCCCTCAAAAATTGCCGTATATGGGGATGAGTGGACAGGTAAGACCCGATGAAAGCCCCTTAGGGCACAGCACAGCTAATTGCCTAGCAAGGGTGTTGGGTCGTAGCCCCTTGTCCAACCCCTCCTGGAGAAACCGGAGAACTTGGGCTATGAAGGGGGTCCCCCACAATGGTGTCAGAGTACCCCAACCTCCGAAGGTCTAAGTTTCAATAGCCAGGCTGTCAGTCACAGGAACCCCGGCTGATTGTAGAGCAGGGGACCCTGGGACAACAGATCCGGGATGATGGGAAGTTCCAGGTGTGCCCTGGTGGATAATGTGATCAGGTCTGCGAGCCACGGTCTGCGGGGCCAGAAGGGAGCCACCAAGACGACGGTGGCTCGTTGTTGTTTGCACCTGTGGATCGCCCAGTTGAGGAGGGGAAATGGGGGAAAGGTGTATAGGAGGCTGGGGGCCATTGTTGGCTGAGAGCATTGTGTGCTTCGGCTTTGGGGTGGGGACCCCTGCTGAAGAATCGGGCCATCTTGGTGTTGGTAGGGGAGGCAAATAGGTTCAGAACTGGAGGACCCAGGGACCATTCCCGTGGGTCCACTGCTTGTCGGCTCAGCCAGTCTGCCTCCACGTTGTCCACTTCTTGTATGTGCAGAGCCGACAGAGAGGAGATGAATTTCCGCCCAGCATAGCAGGCGCGTGGCTTCCTCGTGGAGTGTATGGGATCGTGAGCCCCCCTGGTTGTTGATGTACACCATGGCTGTTGTGTTGTCTGTGAAGACTAAGACATGTCGCCCCTCTACTTGCTGGGTGAAGTGTTGAAGGGCAAGTCAGATGGCTTTGAGCTCCAGCCTATTGATGCTGTGATTGTGATCTGGCACAGACCAGGTGCCCTGCGTTACACTTGAGTCTAGGTGGGCACCCCAGCCGGACAGACTGTCATCTGTCGTCAGTATCACTCTTGTCGGTTCCATCAGAGGGACTCCCTGTTCGAATCGGTGAGGATCCTCCCACCAACTGAAGGAGAGGAGAGTCTTCGGATTGACTGTGATGGTAGCAGGTGAGTTGTTGATGATGCACACCTACCATGGTCGAAGTAACTCCTGAAGTTGGCGTGAGTGGAATCGCACCCACTATAGATTTCGAATGCAGGACACCATGACGCCTAGTACAGATGCAAGTGTTCGTAGGGGGGAATCGAGGTTGCGCCGTACCAATGTCATGAGTTTGTGGATCTTGTGTTGACGTTGTGGAGGAATGAACACGCCGTCTTGGGTGGTGGTGATGATCAATCCCAGGTGTTCTAGCCGTTGTGTGGGCGTGAGGTAGCTCTTGTCGTAGCTGATGGAACGCTGGAGATGAAGCAGGGCGAGTTACTCTAACGGGGCCCAGATGAGCAGGTCGTCGAGGTAGGGAAAGATGGCGATGCCCTCTAAGCGAAGTTTCGCAATGAGGGGAATGAGTACCTTGGTAAACGTCCGCGGTGCCATGCCGTGTCCAAAGGGGAGGGCTTGATATTGCCAGTGCGGGCTTTCATAGCAAAATCGGAGCCATCGTCTGTGGACTGGAAGGATGGGGACGTGTAGGTAGGTGTCCCTGAAGTCCAGCGAGGCCAGCCAGTCGCCCTTCGAGAGGGAAAAGGAAATGAAGGCTAGGGTCTCCATCTTGAATCGCTGCACTTTGAGTGCTTTGTTCAGATGCTTCAAGTCAAGGACTCCTCTCCACTCTCCGTTCTTTTTCTGCACAAGGAATAGAATGGAGTAGAGGCCTCTTCCTTTTTCGTGCCATAGTACCCTTTCTATGGCCCCCATCAATCATAGTCTGTTTAGTTCGACGCGCATTGCTGTGTGTTTGGAGGCGATGCGTGAGCAAGGCAATAACTGAAAGAACTCCCTGGGTTTGCATTTGAGTTCGATCCAGTATCCCATCGCCACTGTTTGTAGAATCCAGGCATCTGTGGTCGCTTGCTCCCACCTGTGAGCGAAGCACAGTAGCCGGTCGCCAAGTGGGGTGGAGGCTAGGAAACAGGATCTGGAGCAGTCAGGAATTCTGCTTGCGGGTGGGGGATCCGGGTCGCTTGGAGTACGAACGTTGGTTTGGGAATCTGCTAGGCTTCGCCCCATGTCTCCAATGGCCCCTGCCGCATGATTGGAAGTTCCAGGGGTTGCCTGTGGAATGGCCACGTCTGGGTCCCTGTGAGAAGCGTTGAAAGGTGTGAAAGAAGTTTTTAAATGACTGAACCTGGTTGAGGGAGTGCTTCCTTTCCTTATTAGAAGTCTCGGCTAAGGCCTTGTCTAAGGCAGAGCCGAACAGCTTGCCCCCTTTGAGGTTCTTAGCTAGGAGGTTCTTTGCATGAGGGTCTGCACGCCAGGAGCAGAGCCACAGCCTACGTCTGGCTGCCACATTGGCCGCCATGCCTTTGGCCGCCCAGATGACGATATCCATGGATGAGTTGATCAGAAAGGTGTGGGCAAGGGTAACGTTAGCGGCCAGTTTACGGGATAGGGAGATCGATATGTCGGGGTCTTTGCCGAGTTTGAACCACTTCATGATGGCTCTTGAGACATAGGAAGCAGTAGCGGCCATTTGTAAGACATTGGTTAAGGTCTCATAACTCTTCCTAAGCCCGATTTCTACACCCTTGTCGGTGGAGTCTTTGGGAAGTAGGTCTCCCTCAGAGGGGAATACAGACTGTCGAGACAAGGAGGCAGGAGCCGCGTCGACCTGAGGTGGCTTAAAGATAGGGTCGCTGTGCTTGGAGAAGGTATACAGGGACTGCTGAACCCTGGATAGTTGCAAGGATTTGGTGGGCTGTTTCCATTGTGCTTTTATTATTTTTTCAAACACCCTATCCAGGGTGGCGCCTCTTGATCTGCTGTCTAATTTGGGGATATAGTCCCTGTTGGAGTCCTCCTCCTCCTCCGAGGAAGCGTCCAAGTCCCTTTTCTTTGAGGCTCTGGGTATGATCCTGAGAACCCTCTCCGCTAGCTTTAGTAGCTTTGGGCCCTGGTCAGAAGGTAGTTCCCTACCCAATTCTTTAGGTCCCCATGACAGGATCTCCTCCTACTCGGGTGGCTCTCTGTCTGATGAGTGAAGGGAGCAGCTAGGGGATGCCTGGTCCGAATTCTCCTCAGAGGTTTGTCACCAGTGGGGTTCTGGTGTGGCTGGCTTTTTCTTTACTTAGTCGGGGAAGGGGAACTCGGGTCCGACTCCTCTTCAGGCGGCAGTTCACCCTCCTCCATGAGGGAAGAGCCCACATCATGTTCCGAGGAGTCGGAGTCGATGAGATCCTTAAGGGATCGCTTCTGCGAAGGTTTGTGAATACTTTTTTGCTTGGCCTTCCCTGAAGGCTTTGATGCCCCCTTGAAAGAGGATTTGGGAGGAGGGGAGGGGCAGGCACGCTTGCATGAAGAGTCAGCCAGTTGAGGCCCCACTGGCGGAACAATGCCAAGCGCAGGGCCCTTGCTGCACAGCCCACTGGGAACACCTGTGGGAGTGGAGGAACTCAGCCCACCACTTCCAGAAGCAGCAACACTCCCGCTACGTGATGAAGAGGGTGAGTGAGAAGATGGCCAACGTCATGGCCGAGTCCATAGACAAACAGCACTCCCCAACAGCAGCAACAGCCACCACAGTCACTGCGGCATCAGCAGCTGCCGTAGCATCAGCAGCAACAGGACAATGCGGGGTGGGAAATCAGAGAGAGGGCATGACAAGCTACCACTGGTCGTGGCAGAGGCAGGAGCCACAGCTAATAAGGACTGGATGTTGCCAGGAACACAGGAAACAAATAAAATATCTTCTTTGAACAAACATTCCCCGTTTCTGTGCATATCTTGGGCCAGTAGGGTGATTCTGGTATGTCGCTGCAACAGGCTGGTCAGTGGCCTGGTGGTGGTAGTAGAGGGACAATGGGTGGAAATGGGGCTCTGGCCCCAGGGAGGGAGGCAATGCCTTTCCATTGACATGCTGCAGGGTTTAAAACTTTCTTCCATTGCAGCGCAATGCAGTGTGTATGTGGAAGCAAAGCATGTAATGCTGAAATATGCATAAATCAGTCTCCACATTGCAATGCACACTAAAGGGAATAATATACCGATGCAATTCTCACCCATGGTACTTCATGGCCACAAGCTGGGGTCTGGGGACCCTGAATGTATCCCAATCTCCATTCCCCCAGCAATGGGGGGAATGGAGATTGAGAGCAGCCATGGCAGCACTGTTGCAGGGACACAGGCCGGGCACCAGCAAGGGCCACACAATTGATAAGCACCTCCGGGCTCATGCCCACAGCATGGCATGTTAACATAGCAGAACCCAAAGTACAGTCTCTTGCCTTTTACTGCCACTCAGATTCACTTTTCTTCTCATTAGCTCTGTAATTCCAAGACCTGCAGTTGCACTAAAGCAAGAGAAGCAGCAGTTGGTGCTATGGTGGGTCTTCAGAATCCCTTTGCCTGTAACCTCATCGGGTCCTAACAAGAGCCTCATACAAATGTTATATCCCCACTCTATTGTTCCCCTCAGATTGCAGCATGTCTTTACTCCTTTTGGTGAACATGTTACACTCATTCACTCATGTCAGCAATCACATTGATGGGAATTTAGAAGATTCCAATACCCTTGTCAAAGTCTGTTTCAAGCCGTGTGGCCCATCAGGTTGGTATGGTTGCGGCAACCAGTTTCTGTGGCCTATGGTGAACAAGGGAATAATGCGGCCAGCACCACATCTGACTAACTTCGAGTTCCCCATGCCAATGGATCAGATACCCATTTACAGATGGGTGGACTGGAGGAAAGCCATCCAATGCGAGACCAAACAGGACTTGAATCCACAGCCTTCAGGGATGTAGTCTTGTCTTATTATTTAGCATTTATATTGCACTTCTGGTGCTCCAATCCTTACCCAGTTTCGTTCACCCTCACAACAACCCTGCAAAGAAGGTCATTACAGCTGCAGACTTTGAGGTCAGCCAGGAATGCCATCTTGCAAGTACCATCTTCCCATGAAGTTTCCACAGCCAGGGAATGCAGAAAGGCATTCTCGGTTGCTGCCCCATTACAAAACGCCCGTACCTTGGAGGTTTGTCTAAACCAGAGTCTGTTCACCTTCAGGAAACAGTGTAAGACCTTTCTATTTGGCCAGGCATTTGGCAGGCAAGGATAGGGTTTGGGGTGATTGGGTGGGGGGACTAAGGGGAATTTTTGTTTTAATAGATTGTAAGACTTTTATTGTTTTTATTAACTATAAGCCACCCTGAGTCTTTATGGAAAGCGTGGCACATACATTTTAAATTAAAAAAATAAATTGTTCTCATTTTACAAATGGAGAAAGGAGGCTGAAAGTGATGTGCCCAAGGCCACCCAACAAGTTAACTGGTTCCCAGGTTAACATCTTAACCACTATTCTACATTTGCTTAACCACATAACCCCTGCACCTCAATACCCTTATAACTGTATCACTTCTATCATTTGGGATTCCCTTCACTTCTGTAACTAAGCTAAACACATGTACCTGCAAATTCTCAACTTCATGAAGTATCCCATCTCTCCCTATGTTCCCTTCTCCCACGTTTCTCCTACATTAACTCTTAACAAAGAACTAAACCTGCAACTTCTCATTTTCAAGAATGTATTCCTGTCTCTCCTCCATTGTCCAGCCTAGATTGTTAGACCCCCTGGGTAAGGACCAATCTCTAATTTAATTATTGTTCAGTGCCAGGTACATTGCTGGCGCTATATAAAAAGGACACAGAATGCCCATAGGAATGCACTGACCTTCCCCGAATGCCCATAGGAATGCATTGTTCTTCCCCGAATGCTCATAGGGATCCATTAAAAGATGCTCAGATTAGGCCCCTCCCCCAAATACTCCAAAAGAAGAATGACACAGAATGCCCATAGGAACGCATTAACCTTCCCTGAATGCCCATAGGGATCCATTAAAAATGTTCACATTAATCCAAAGGATGATGGGGGCACACTAGGACACCTCAAAAATGGCTCATGGGTGAAGAATACCCCTCCCCAAAATACTCCAAGATAAGAATGACATAGAATGCCCATAGGAATGCATTAACCTTCCCTGAATGCCCATAGGGATCCACTGAAAATTAATCCAAAGGGTAATGGGGACTCACTGGGACACCTCAAAATGGGAACAAATTGATCTCCCCTGAATGCCCATAGGAACGCATTGACCTTCCCCAAATGCCCATAAGATTGCACTGATCTCTCCCGAATGACCATAGGATCCATTAAAAATGTCCACATTAATCCAAAGGGCGATGGCGACTCACTGGGACACCTCAAAATGAGCTCATGGGGAAAGAAGACCCCTCCCCAAAATACTCCAAGATAAGAATGACACAGAATGCCCATAGGAACGCACTGATCTCCAGAATGCCCTTAGAGATCCATTGATCTCCCCCAATGCCCAGAGGCATTTACCTACAGATCTGGCCATGCATTGCTCTTACCTCGGAGACAAATCATTTACTTTGGTCCACGGTCCATGGATTCCTGTCCCCACTCACACATTAACTCTATGCCTATGGGCATTCGGGGAAGGTCAGTGTATGGCTCACACTCTGGCTTCTATGCACATTCCTGATTTCTTTAACTTCTCTCAGGGTTACACTTTCGTTTTATTCCCTAATATGCCCCAAATTCCTGTGTTATCCAATTGCAGTATACTAACACACACCATTCTCCTGTGTCTTTAAAAGAGGTGGTCTGCCTTAGAAGGGATTCTTTCAGTTTCTGGTGTGTATCCTGAAATGAAACCTCTGCCTATTGCTATCAAAACTCATGTCCTCATCTACTGTGGAAGGGATACACAAGAAAAGGTTTGAAATTCTTTGCAACATTATAACCATACTTTAAGAAAAAACTGCCCACATTGCAGAACTGTTGTCAACTAATATAATTCATAGCAGTGAAAAGATCAAGAATAATGTTCAAGTGGCCTGTCATAAAGTAGTCTTGCACAGAACAATTCTAGCCCTATGTGCCTCTTAGGGTACATCTGAAATCCACCAAAGCTGTCCTTAGCATTATTTGTGTGGCGTGGCATACAGCTAACCATCCAGAAAAGAAAATTCCTAGTGGAATTCATATTGAGACAGGTTTCGCATGAAGGCCTAATCTTTAAATCTACTGCCAGACGAATGTTAGAGTAGACCACAATTCAGCAGTCTTGAAGAGATATAACAATTTTTTGGAGAAGATATATGTTCTCTATCATTTGAAATAAAATAGTCAGCGATACAAATATTTGTCATAAGCCACTTTCAATTGTTGAAATATCTTCCATTAATACTCCCTATTTAATTGGACAAACTATGGATCTTCCCATGAAAGAAGTATTCAGGATTCTTCATGGGGAAAAAAATTGTTGAAACAAAAGTAATGTCTGTGCCACCAGTGCTTCCTAAAGGAAGGAGAACTGTTTGTGTACCGTCCCTCCTCAGAAGAACTGAAACAGAAGATGGATTTTCGTTTTGATCAGTACAGGTGGGTTTCTAAAGGAACAAATGTGCATACTCGAAGAATAAACTTACCACCTGTGCTAAAAAGGTACTATTATTTAAAAGATCCCAATGGTGCAGAAAAAGAAACACTTTCAGGGTTTAAAAAACATATCTATAGCCTACAGGAATGCCAAGTTCCCAAATCTCTGTATGTAATTCACTATTTAGGAGATGAAAGTCTGTTTTGCTCATCTAGCCATGGTAACAGAAGGTCCTCTAGGAGACCTTATGTTCCATCAATGAAAAGAACAATCACTAAAATTGAAGAAGATGTCATATTGCTGAAGGAGCCAAGGAAAATTTATACTAATTTAATTAGCAAGAAGCCTGTGTCTACTTCAGGAAAACATATGGCTGTTGATCATCCAAGAGACTTGAAGCAGGTACAGAATATTGCATACAAGGTGAGGAAGAACCAGCGTATCAGCAATAATGAAATATTTTCCCTGATTGAACTCTCTACCCAGACAGACCACTACATAATGAGGATGCAATGTGTTCCTCTTCTTTGTTTCCTTTGGACACCCAGATATTATAAAAGCAGCTGGTACTATTCTCCGTTTATCAAATAATGATAATTTGATACCACCTTTAACCTTGTTGACATCTATTTGTCTCCCCTGGTGATTAGAAATGTCATTTTAAGGGGTGAACCAGTATTCCCGGTTGCTTTTCACCTACATGCTAGAAAATTTACGAAAGATCATAAGATATTTTTGAGTGACATACTTCAGAAATTGGATGTCAAGAATATGAGTCATATACCATTTGTCACAGACAGAGAACACGGTATTGTAGAGACTCTCAAAAATAGCCTTTGACCTGAAAACATGGACGCTGCTTTTATGCCAAGATGCAATCCAACTGCTATGACTGTGGCGTGTTTACAGTTTTGAATGCCTATTCTGTTGTCTATGAACAAGAATATGGAAATGTTGTAAGCCAGCATGCTCAAACCTGGATTGGTGTTAATGTGGCTGAACACCAAAAATGCAAATGCAAGAAACGACAGCAGGAAAAAAACTTTTCTTCTTTCAGAGGCATGCACACCAAACTCCTGGAAATTGAGATGGATAGTGCACATTTAATACTTAGTATCACTCTACGATCTCGAGAACAGCATATGGACCACTTGTCCACATGAAAAGTGCCCTGGCAATTTTACAACTGAGGATGAAATGGTTTTCTGCTGTTCATATAGAAATTGGTTCCATGTTGTGTGCCTTCCAACAACCACTGCAGAATTCTCATTGTATTTCATTTGCCCATCCTGTAGTGATAAAGGTAAGGCTTCTTTTTTGGCAATGCATTATATTAGCTGCAATTAAATTCCTATGTTTGTGCCAAAAAAAACCCCACCCCATGTACATTTCTAATCCATCATATGCCTTGGTTTCAAGTTGACTCGCAATTCTTTAACGCAATAACTACAACCATAAACAGTATTAACCAATAAAGTCAACTATTAATCATCCTGCACAGCCATGTGGGGTATGTCAGGCTGAGAGACTAGTGACTGGCCCAAGGTTGCCCAGTTGCCTCCTGCACCTGTAAAGGCTTCATTTCAGGAAGGAGTGTGACAGGTAGGAATTTCCCTGGTTTGGTCATCTGCACGCATATCCTGTTCCCAAGTCAGGCCACAATTAGTTTACCACTGAGCACACCTGACTCCGGCCTGGAATAGAGCTCCTACAGTAACAGAGCTCTTACAGTAACAGAGCTAAATTCTGGTCCATGAAAGCAACAGCCCCACTAGCCCCTTCCATGATCCAAACTGTTTGAAATAAGACCACGCACCAACATTCACCTGAAGCCTAGCCAGACTATCTCACTTACTAGCTACAATTTTTTCCACCCCTAACATGGCACTCTTGGTTTGCGAGGCAACCCACAACTCCTTGTTACATGCTATCTGCTACCTCTCCTTCAGCAGGGGTGGAGATTTCAATATTGCCCTGGGAGGGGGGGGGCTCTAGAAATTGCAATGGTATCAGACAAGGCGGCAAATTTTTCCACCACCAGGGGCTGACCCCTTAAGGGGCGGGGCCTGACCTACGTTCAAGCTTGTGATCAACTACAATTCCCAGATCCATCATGTAACTAGTTCATTTCTGCCCCCTAATCAATTTGTTCTTCTTCCCCGCACCCCATAAACAGATCATTTCTGCCCCTATAATAAATTCACACTTATTCCCTCTGCCCCATAATCAGCTCAGTTGTGCCCCATAATAAATTCATGCTTCCTCTTCCCTGTGCCATAATCCGTTCAATCCTGACCCCTATAATACGCGCTTCTTCCCCACACACCATAAACAGTTCAATGATCCCCATTATCATTTCTGCCCCCTAATCAACTGAAGTGGACCCCTTCAGCTTGAATTGATTAGGGGGCAGGACCCTTCCACTCAACGCCCCCCCCCCCAGCAAGCCCTCCCCACCCACCAAGCACCCCTGCAAACAAGTCCTCCACCCCCAAGCCCTCCCCACCCACCCAGCCCACTCTGCAAGCAAGTCCCCCACGCCCCAGCCAGCCCTGACCCACAAACAAGGAGCCACAGCCAGCCCCCCCTCCAAAAATGTTACCTGGATGATGGGGCCGGCTGGCTGAGGCAGGCTTGTGGTGGTGATGGTGGGGGCGGGAGGAGGTGCTGGTGGAGGTCGCAGTGGTGACGGCGGCGATGATTTTAAAGTTGCCCGTGCATCTCCTTCCGGCTGAGCTGGAAACAGCTGATAGTAAGGCCACCGCTGCATGAACACATTTAAAACCGCCACCACTGCCTCCAGCGCGACTGTGCCAGGCCAGCTGCTGCCCCGCCACCCCCCTTTGGCCCAGGGGGGCTGATCCCACCAACATAAAGTTGGGGGGGGGTCCCATGCCCCCTCCCCCCAGAGTCTACACCCATGTCCGTCAGTGAGTACTACAGCCATTGAAGGGAAGAGGTTCAGGCAGTTAGTGCATGGTGTTGTACATCCAAATCATGCATCTAATTCTCTTTCTTCCCAGCATACTTGGAGAAGATAAATTAATGCTTGGCACCACTTCCAGAGTGGCAAGATTCACAGCCCCAGCTCTGTCAGGCTATATCATGTTGGTTGGAATAAGTAACCTTGGCCACTTCCCACTGACTGAATCCGCAACCCTTGAAGTAGAGAATCTTACTAACAGGGCGCAGACTGAGCATGCTTGAGGAGTAGTTGCGCCTGGGAAAAAGCTCCACTCAGCCCGAGCGCATTTCAAAGAAAAAAAAACATTCTCTAATGAGCGAAAGGAAGGATCTGGAGCAGAGCCAAAACAAAAAAAGGCATGTTAAGCGGTACAATTCAAGCCTTCTGCAAAGCTCGTAGCAATGCTTCACAAGGGCCCCGGAGGAGGCGATCAAAATGCCAACGCCTGTAGATACAGGGACAGAAATCACAGAGGAGGAGGAATCTCCTACCTTGCTAGCCAAGCTTACACAGTTAATCAAGCAGCAATATGAGACTGCCCAACAGGACAGGGAAACAATTAAAGAGGGTCTAACAAAGGTGATAGCAGTTACTGAAACTTTAAACAAAAAATTTGATGATTTGGCAAAAAGAGTTAATGAGCTTGAAAATAGAGTGAGCCAGCAAGAAGATTCTACTAACAGCAGTGAAAAAAAATGCGGGGGATGGACCAAAACCTGGCTTCTCTGACCAGTAGAGGACTTAGAAAACCACAGTAGAAGATGCATCATCAAAAATGTGGGAGTACCAGCGCAGAGGGAAACCACTAATACCAGAGACTTGGCGACTGATATTATTACACAAGTATTTCCTCAAAACCAGGAACTGCACAGGATAGAAAGAGAGTGCGCACACTGTGCTCTCAGATCAAGACTCAAGGACAACGAACCTCTCAGAGTAATAATATTCAAATGTTTAAGATACCTGGACAAGGAGGCAGTTTTATCTGCTGCAAGAAAAAACAAGGAGTTAAAATGTGAAGGGAAGCAAGTCCTCTTCTACCCGGATTTGGCTGTTGAGACACTAAATAAGTATCATCTTAATCTCTTCTATAAAAATGGGATACGGGCTCGCATGCTCTTCCCATCAAAGTTCTCCTTTTATTATGAGAATCTTACTAACAGAGGAGTTACTAACAGAGGAATCTTACTAACAGAGTTTTCATAGGCAACCTAAAGACTGACCATAGAAGCTGTTGTGTGCTAGACATTTAGGTACATATTAACCCTTGCTTGTCTTTATCTGCAGGAACAGAGACAGGACAGGACAGTTGAAAACTGCCAAATGCAACTTGTGAAAAAAACACCCAACCCAAGGCTAGAAAATATCATTCAATACTTAGTGAAGTATAACAGCTAAGCAAGCCACCTATTTTAGCATATAATTTAACTGTCTTGTTTCATAAGGTATATCAAGTATTTTGCCATATACTGTATATAGGACACTGGTTTATTTGTTAAATGTTTATTTATATTAGCATCTATGCCAGTTAAAGTTTGAAGAAACCAATGCTTTCTGGACATTTTCATAGGGCTCTTTTTGCACATTTGTGACTGACTACCAAAAGTATAGTGTCCAGCTCAGCAGGCTTCTTAGCAAAGGTTTCTAGGTGAAAACCCCAAGGTACATTACAAGGATCACCAGCCAAGATACCAGAACTCAGAGTGTAGATGACCTGAGAGTCTCAGTAACTCCATGCTGCTGGCTGGCCTAAACAAATTATCACAGAACACATCATATCACAGAGAGGACTGAAGGGGGTGACCTTGAGTGCAGGACAACAGGAAAGGTGTTCCTGAATTCAGAAGAGGATTTACAATTTTAAAAATTATATTTTTATTGTTGTTTGTGTATTGTGTACTTTTATTTTTGTTGAGAAACAGAGCATTTTTTAAAGAAACTTTCTAGTTCTCCTCAAATGACTATGGACAGGACCTTAGAGGGTTTCAACGCATTCCTTATCGTCCATTTGCAAGGGTGAGGGGTTTTAGCTCCCCCACCCGATTTTGAGTTGTTATTTATTATATATCTATGATATTAGCCCTGTTTTAATATTTTATTATTATTGTTATAACTTTTTTAATTGTTTTTATTGTATTTTATCTGTTGGAAGCCGCCCCCAGTTGCTTTGCAGGAGGGGCGGGGTATAAATGTATTAAATAAATAAATAAATAAATGTAGAGGCATTAATGAATCCCTATGGCCATGCAGGGAAAGTCAATGCGTCCCTATGGGCATTCTGTGTCATTCTTATTTCAGAGTACTTTGGGGAGGGGTCTTCTTCACCCATGAGCCCATTTTGAGGTGTCCCAATGTGTCCCCATCACCCTTTGGATTAATGTGAACATTTTAAATGGAGCCCTATGGGCATTCGGGAGAGATCAATGCATTCCTATGGGCATTCTGTAGATCAATGAGATCCTATGGGCATTCTGTGTCATTCTTATTTCGGAGTATTTGGGGGAGGGGTCTTCTTCCCTCATGAACTCATTTTGAGGTGTCCCAGTGTGCCCCCATCACCCTTTGGATTAATGTGAACATTTTTAAGAGATCCCTATAGGCATTTGGGAGAGATCAATGCATTCCTATGGGTGTTCTGTAGATCAATGCGTTCCTAAGGGCATACAGTGTCATTCTTATTTTGGAGTATTTTGGGGGAGGGGTCTTCTTCACCCATGAGCCCAATTTTTGAGGTGTCCCAGTGTGTCCCCATTAACCTTTGGATTAATGTTACTATTTTGAATGGATCCCTATAGGCATTCAGGGAAGGTTAATGGTTCCTATGGGCATTCAGTGTCATTCTTATTTTGGAGTATTTGGGGGAAGGGCCTAATCTGAACATCTTTTAATGGATGCCTATGGCCTTTGGATCTTTTAATGGATTCCTATGGGCATTCTGTGTCCTTCTTTTTAGACAGTCCCCTATACAACTACTAGGTTTTAATTTATTTATTTTTACCAGATGCCTCAGTGGCTACTGGCTGAGCTGGCAGGGTGGCCAGAGGACTCTCATACTCACGGTGTCCCGAAATCTCTGGCTGAAAGTGACTGACACGGGGGGGGGGGGTGTCACTCCAGCTAGAACGGTGCCCTTCCTCTGCTGGAGATAGGATCCCGGCCGGAGAAACACAGCCCAGGATAGAGCCCGTTCACAGGTTTTCTCCAAGCAGAGACGCTCAGCCTGCGCTCCCCACCCCAAGACAACTTCACCCCAGCGGAACAGCTCAAAGACATCCCCCCACCCCCGCCCCTTCTGCCCTGAGGGCTCCGGTTCCAGTCTGAAGCGGAGCCTTTTCCCCACCAGGCCGAACGCTCCCGCATGTTTGCTGCCTTCCTCACCTGGCACCACCCGCAACAGGGGCCGGAGTCCGCTCCAGCGTACCAACATCACCCGGGCCATACCGACTCACGTAGTCAAAGGAGAGAAGGACCTTGCAGGGCCTGGCTCGGGGAAAGACGCATACCACTCACGTCACCGGGGAATCGAGGCGGCCCGAGTGCGCCTGGCAGAAAACCACCCTGCGAGAGGCCGCCTGGGTCTGACCTTTGACAAGGGCGAAGGACCCCATCCCGGGTACAAAACTGCAATGCCCCGATCCTAAGGGGTTAACCAGAATGAGTCTTTGGTCTAAGCTATTCCCAGCGGTAGCACAGCTGGTCAAGGTTGCCAGGTACAGGGACATTTCCCTTAGAATAGGGAAACTATATATGAAAAGGGGGAAATTCTGAAAAAATGCCATACATTCCAGGAAAATTTGGGGAGGTCAGTGAAGGGGTTTCAAGTGTCCTCTATTTTGTGAGGCATCCGCTCTAGGGACTGCTGGGTGTTTGCTGCCCCTGAGGAAACACATGTAGAACAGCCAGATAAAGATGGGGCAAAACTTGTGGAGTCTCACAACATATAGGACACTTAAAATCCCCTTGCTGAGCTCCCAAAAATTTCCCTGCAATTTGCAGAATTTAGGGAATATTCCCCTTTCACATAAATGTCCATGTACTAAGGGAAATATCCACTTGGCAGTACAATCAGAGCCAGTTACAGCTGGTCATTTCCAGTCACTGGTTATAACTAGACACTTGAGAAAACAAGCCAACACTGGTTCCAACCACTCTCAACCTAAGCTTTGCTCCACATAAACCATGGACACCCTCCTCCTCGCCCAGCCGGGCTTGGTCCCTTTAAATCCCACCCCCAAGCACTATGATATTTCTCTCTAAAAATCAAGGCTGCACACAATGGGTGGGTTTGTAGAGCTTTTACATTCCATGTGCAGTTTTGGTTTGATTTCTCTCCATAAATTTTTTTATGAGGCAGGGTTTGAAATTTGGTTCTGGCTGAATTTTTTCTTGGCTGTACCAATGACTACCTCTTTAAAGCTATTATTTATGTACATGGAATTGTGTCGTGAGACAGGTGTATCCTGGGTCGGTATGGCACTTCTGTAGAAATTTTTTTCTGAAGCAAAATTGAATTTCAAGTGATTTTTGGCAGTTACTCATAGGCTAGAAAGTGAGGTGTATGTGCAGCAAAGTACAAGCAACAAAATAACTGCAATAAATTCATGCACATGAATACACAACCACACATAGCGTTTTACCCCTTTAACAATGTTGCCAGATTCTGAATTTCATATATCTGCACCAGAGGGTTGAAATTTCCCTTTTGGGATCAAATTTTCTCTCCACAAATATAACAAAAATAATTGCAGTATTTGGGGAAAAAACAACTGTTATATTGTATAATTCAGAATAAATGGCAGGTAGGAGGGGTGGAAGCATTTTTTCTTTACAGTACAGTAACTGTGTTCCAATGGCTGTGTAGATGCTTTGAAGTAATTTTGTAGCCAAGAACTTTTGGGCAAGTTCATGTGTACAAGTTGCTCAGGTGCAAGTGGCAATTTGCTCAGGGGCATCATGATCATATTGTTTTGGAGTCAGGCAGATTGTGTAGTGCACAACCACACACTGCATCAGCCCCTGTATCTGTATGACAGGGTATTTTTAGACAAGCACCTGCCACCTATTACCCACCCGTCATGCATGTTGCAGGACTCCCTAGGCACCAATTTGGCCCTGCAACATGCATGATGGTTGTGTGATTGGTGGGCTTGTCTAAAACACCCCAAGTCTCTGCTTTTTCTGCTCACCACTTTGCGCTCTCAAGAGGCAGCTGTCTTCCCCTCCCCTAGGGATATTTAGTCCCCACTGGGATAAGGGCCTTTCCCATCCCTTGCCCCAAATTCACACAGCACCACTCCACTACTCCCATTTTGTTTCCTTTTCAGAAGCCTTCTGTTTTGTGGGGTGGGGACAAGTACTGCGATGAGCCTCCAAGATTCATCCTAGGCCAAGTAGCGTAGTGATGGGTCAAACGACAGAGCATGCACAGCCTTTCCCTTTACTCCCTATTGGTTAGCATGCCTTATGGCAAAGTTCATCACTGCTGGGTGCACATGCTCTCCTTGAGACTGCAAGGGGAAGCACCTGTGCAAGACAAGCAAAAATGGACAAAATCTGAGATGGTCCTACAAATGCAGGATAATTCAGGTTCCTCCATTGAACTCCCTACATTTTCATAAACTTCATAGGGTTTTCCTGAAGTTTTCCTTTCCCCCTTTACACATAACATTTCCATGTGCCAAGGGACATTTCCCACCATCTGACAATACAGGGCTTTAAGCTCAAAAGAAGAGGTGGACAGGGCTACAAGGGCAGCTGCTATTTAAAAAGAAAAGTGCCCATGTGCACTGCCGGCCCATAATGGTTTTGTGTGCTGCTTTTGTACTAGAGAGAAGACTTACATCCAGCTCCTAGCACATAAGGATTCATGTGCTGGTGTATAAAATCTTCTCAACAGCTTTATCTATGTCCGTTCCACTAGTCTGTCTCATCGGCTTTGTCAAGCCCCTGTTAATATGTTCAAAACTCATAGAATCCTAGAGTTGGAAGGCACCTAGGAAGTCATCTAGTCCAACCCCTGCTCAAAGCTGGAAATCTGCAGCTACAGCATCCCCAACAGATGGCTCTATATGAAAACCCCTCCTCTCCTTTACCCACTTCCCCCCAGTTTATTACTATTGCTACTGTGCATCACAGATCACATGCCACAACATCAGCTGTGTCCACCAACAAGACTATTCTTCCCTAAATTCGTTTGACAAACTTCACTTCCCTGCACAACACTTTACAGCATCAAGTGCCACGTCCACTGCTAAATATATTAGGGTTGCAATCCTAAAACTACTTACTGCAGAGAATTCCCATTAAATAGAACTACTCTGGAGTAAACTAGGCAAAGATGGTGGCTGTGATCCCATGCCCCATGAATCCCATACAGTTTCCACGAGGCAGAATGTGCCCGCATTGAGGATTCACATAGTTTGTGTGTGGCTCCATGCAGAATCTGCAGGGCTTGGGATTGAGCCCGCCATGGTAAAGGGCTGAATGAAGAGGGATGGACTGAACAAACACTGTTAAAGTTGTGAATGATGTGTACTGTCAGGTCATTACTTGAGGAGACTAGTGTCACGGGTTGGAAGTCCGCACCCCCACTTTACCGGGTTTGAGTGACTCAGTTTCCCTCGCTCACAGCCCACTTGAATCAGTTTTTCTCTCTGGCTGATTCAAGCCTGCAGCATGGACAACTCCTTTGTCACCCAAGGGTCCGATCCTTCCCGTTCACAGACTCTTTAATCTCTGGGGTCCCAAGAGCTTGAAAGCCCTTGTTGCTCACTTGTGTTCCAATGTTAGACACAGACACTTCTTCATAAAGATAAGTCAGTTTATTGATTTACATAAGCAAGATTGTTGATACGGTGTGGTAACTAGAAATAAAAGGTAAATATAACGCATTCCTAATCTATACTGGTTGAGTTCCTAAATAAGAATCTTACCCTACAAAGGTCCATAAGTCCTGCTTCCTCAGTCATAGGTGTAGAATGACTGGGCACTGATCCCTTAGTTGGTAGAAAGCAAAATCATGCCTCTCAGTCCATAGCTTGGCTCAGCCTTCCTGGCTGGCAGGATTTAGGATGCAGATGCAGTTGCACAAGATGGCTCTCTCCAAGAGGTAGAGAAGATGGCTTAATGGCCCTCGCTTAAATAACAATTCTGAGTCCTTTGTTTCTCCTTCCCGCCTTGGAGCCTGTGTGTTTTCTCACGTAGGCAACCCAGGCAAACAGGAAGGTCCATTTGTATCTCCGTAGGGTTCTGTCTGGCTAGGGTTCCCAAATACACATTCTTTAAAATGTCTCCACTTCCTGGAATTTTGTCAGTGTCACAGTCCTGATTTGAGTTTTACAGTTCCCAATTGTAACATTACATACATGTTGAACCTTTTGCTTTACATATTTACTAGACTTGTAGTCTACATGTAGACCAGTATCACACGTGTGTGACCCTATGTTCCTTCGTGACAACTAGCATTAAGCTCTTGCTTATGAAGTCTGTGCCTGGACATTTAAACAGCAAATAAAAGTCTATAGCTACATTAGCTAGGGTTAATATTTATAAAGAGACATAAAACCTCCTAGTTCAGACATAAAACAATCACTAACAACCACCATTTAGAGTTGTTTTCTCTAGGGCCTGTTATTGTATAATTTCCCATGATGGGTGTTTTACATTTCCTCAGAGGCATTTGCTAATGTCTTGTTAACACCCATTGAGGCAAGTCCTTTTCAGGTGGTGTCAGGAAGGCTAAGGCACAAAATGAGCTAAGGTTAGCAAGGGATACTAAAAACAACAAAAAAGATTTTTTTTAAAACACGTCAGTAGAGGAAGAACAAGGAAATAGTGGGTCCACTGCTCAGTGAAGATGATGAAATGTTAGGAAACAAAGAGAAGGCAGTTTTTTTCTTCAGTCTTCACAGAAAAGGAAAGCTGTGGTGGCCAGATTGTAGCAACACGTGTATGAACAAAAAGGGAGAAAGTTTGCAGGCCAGAACAGAGAGGTGGTCAGAGATTACCCTAACTACTTTGCATAAATTCAAGTCTTAATGTTTGAATGAGTAGCACTCTAGGGTACTGAAAAAACTGTTAGAAGTACTCTCAAAGCCTCTGTCAACTATTTTTGAGAACTCCTGGAAAACAGATGAGGTGGCAGAAGACAAGAAGACAAGACAGGCAAAGGGTCGGCTCCATCTTTAAAAGAGGGATAAAGGAGAACCTGGGAAATTACAGACCGGTCAGCTTGACTTAATGCTTGGGAAGATACTAGATCAGATTCTAAAACAGTCAATCTGTAAGCACCTTAATGACAATGCAGTGGTTGATATGAGCATGAATGTGTCAGGAACAAATCGTGTCAGATTAATCTTGTCTCCTTCTTCGATAGAGTAAAAGGTAAAAAATATATATTCTGTTTTGGTCTTATAACAGTGGAATTGACAAATCTAAAATAAAAAACCAAAAGAAGACTATGTACAAAATGAAAAAATCTAACATATGTACAATGCAGCAAGCATCCAATGACAGCACTATGGCAGATTATTGAATATGGACATCTGATTTCTAACACCCTGGGCTAAATGAGCAAAAGGTGCTACAGCTCTTAAAACTGCAGGAACACAGGAGTCTGGTAAAATAACCAGTTTGTGGAATGCTGTTAGATAGTCTCTGCCTCTTAGAATTGGATGAAGCAATCGACTGGTCTCTTTATCAGCTGATAAAAATCAACATTTTAGGAGATAGTGCAGAAGGTCTTCCGTCTCTCCAAAGCCAAAAGGACGTAGGCTTATGAATTCAATCTTGTTTTGCCATTGACTTCAATGGGTGAGTGTAGCAGGGTGGGTGGGGTCAGCCCTGCTCCAAGGGGTTTCAGGAGAATGACCCCTTTAACAACTAGATGACCATGCTGTGAGCGGGCCCCTTTAAAAGTAGAGAGCTGCAAGTGATCAGGGCAGTCAGCATCACTTGTGCCTAGGTGAACCTGAGACTCAGGCAAGGGGACAACAAACCTAGTGGGATGGAAGGGAGAGCTGCAAGGCAGCTTGGCTAGAAGTCATCTGAGGTGAAGTGCAGCAAGCCACCTGGCGACAGGGTTGGCTGATTTGAGGAAGAGCTTGAGGACACCAGTCCTAGGCGGCAGACAGCACCTGTAGGGTTGGCAGGCAGGACCCTCACCCCACCAGGGGGCTGTGAATTCACCAGGCAGCAAGTACTAAGGCGGAAAGAGGGAGTGCAGCTGCAGGTGGCACAGCTGCTTTGAAATTAACATGAAATGAATAAGCCTGTGAGAAGCAGCTTGAGTTACTTTAGCGCAGCCAAGCTGGTGAAACTGACCACCCAGCTTGAAAGCGAGAGGCCAGAGGTCTGTAGTGGGAGAGAGACGAACACTGGAGTTACACGGAGCTGTGCAGACCACTGGGACAGCTGAGGGCAGGCCAGAGGAGGTGTGGGATGCTGAAATACCCAGAAGCTGCGACTACATCAGGGACATCAGAGAGACTTAAGATAGGGCGGGGAGCTGAGAACACTTGCAGGCTGAGAGCCTGGGGTTGGAGAAACAGCAGGGTATGGTGGAGAGAAGATGGAGATCCTGGAGAGTCATGTGTGTGTGGAGAAGGGTGGGGTGATCAGTCTCCTTTTTCCACATTAGGGGAAAGCTTTCCCACATTATTGATTTATGTGCATATTCATTTTACCCATATTTTAAACGCCGCTCCAGTTGGTTGTTCTCCCCCCCCCCCCTTCCTGGTGAGAGTGGAAGGGGTGGTGGGAAGGGGAGTAGATGAGGAGGATTGTGTTTAACCTACTTATTTGGGTTGACCCACTTATTGTCTTGACTGTGAAATGTATTATTGCTGAATTACTATATTATGTAGTGAAATTCTGGTATGGGGTTGGTTGTACCTTTCCTTCCTGGTGAGAGTGGAAGGGAGGGGGGGGGAAGGGCCCCCTCTTTCCCTCCTGGTGGCAGAAGGAGAGGGTGGGGGAGGGGTGGAGAAGTGTTGGTGGATTACCAGGAGTTGGAGGAAGGGTTGGCAGTAAGACCTTGATTGTAAGGTTTTGTTATGTTTATATGAAATTGTTATATTGCATTTATATTGTTGTATTATGTTGAAGTTATGTTGCTGCTATGTACTTCATTTTTGTTCGCCGCCTCGAGTCGCTTTGCGAGAGAGTGCGGGATAGAAATTAAAAATGAAATGAAAATGAAATATATTTCAATAACGTGGGAAAGCCTTCCCACACATTTTCTGTGAAATGTGCCTGTTTGTAAAGCGCATTACAGGGTGCCTCAAACTGTCTTGAGCAAGGACGGGTTGTGTATTATGTGCAAAAATTGAATGTGGAAATTCTAGTTTAAAAACTGCGCTCTCCTTTTAAAACGTTTAGTGGCAGCAGACGGGTTCCTTTGTAGTTGAGGTGGAGGCCATCCTGTCGGTATAGGCTCCCCCTTCTCCCAATGTTCCCCCAGTTCCTAATTACTCTAAAGCCCTCCTTCTTGCACTGTTGTCTCATTCATGCATTGAGACTGGAGCTCAGCCTGCCTCTGGGATCTTGCACCATGGAACTGGGAACATTTCTGAGAATGCTACTCTGGAGGTTCTGGACTTCAATCCCCTACCTAGAAGCCTAAATTTGGCCTTCAGAAGGACCCTCCTACATTTATTTATTACATTTTTATGCTATCCTTCTCCAAGGACTCAGGGTGGCTCACAACACTGAAATTAAAAAGTCAAAATATAAAATACAATAATACATCAAAATCCCTTAAAACCTCATCATCCCACCCAGCCCACACTTTACCTCCATCTAGCACTCACCAATCCTCCTCCCCATCCCACCAAACCCTATTCCTGCCAGCCAAATGCTTGGCCAAACTAAAAGGTTTTACATGTCCTCCAGAAGACAAGCAGGCTCTGGCTTAAGCAGACCTCCAAGGGGAAGGAGTTCCATAATTGTGGGGCAGAAACCGAGAATGCCACCCCCCACCCCGTGTGTGCCCTCAATGTAGCAACTTCATGGATAAGTTGGCCGACCTCAGAGGCCATGATGGGACACTGGGGAAGAGGCAGTCTTTCAGATAAAAGGGTCCAGGCCATTTAGGGCTTTGTAGGTTAAAACCAGCATCTTGAATTGTGCCCGGAAAGCCATTGCAAGCCAGTACAGACTCCCGATGTGCTCCCAGCAACCAGTCCCCGACAGAAGGCGGGCCACTGCATTCTGCACCAACTGCAGTTTCTGAACAGTCTTCAAGGGAAGCACCATGTAGGGCACATTGCAGTAGTCTAGCCGTGAGGTTACAAAGGCATGGATGACAGTGGCCCGATATGAATCTGATAGAAAAGGTTGCAGCTGGTAAAAAGCACTCCTGGCCACCGCTGCAACCAGACAATCCAGATGCAGCAGTGCTTCCAAGAGCACTCCAAGGCTGCAAACCTGAGTGACCAAGGGAGGTCAGACCCCATCAATGACAGGTGTTCGTGCATCCCCCAGGTCACAAGATCGGCCAACCATCACCACCTCGATTCATCTCCTTCACCCTCAACTCATTTACAATTAATGTCATTGGATAACTTCCCTAGTTGGCCCCCACTTTCATCAGAGAAAGTAAGTTTGCTGATTTGGGAACTTAAGGGTGGTAAGGCACCTGGAGGGAATTTTATTCCACCTGAACTGATAAAATCAATTTTTGCCTGGTGGTCTGAGGTTTTGCCACCCTTGTTCATGGCTATTAATGAATCGGGGAAGATTCTGAGGGGCTGGGTGAAGAGTACACTGGCCCCAATTTTTAAAAAGGATAATCCGCGGGATCTGGCTAATTATAGACTTATTATGGAGCCACGCTAGTGGCTCCTTTACTAAAGGAGTTAAGGGGGGAGCTAACGTTCTGTATTGAGCGTTCCATTGACTTCATTTGGAGTTCCCTGGAGCAAATTCCTCTGGCTTGCAACCCTGAAGTTGACGGGGTTTTCTCTGTGAGCATACGCTTATAGTCACAGATGGCTGCATAGGACAGATATTGAGTATGATAAGTATGTAAGAGTGGGCTCTGTGGGGAGAGGGGGTTGAGTGAGCAAGAAGGGGGGGTATGGCGTGGGTTCCAGAGCTGGCAGCTCTCATGGCAGTGCTGAGGGGCCTGGAGGTTCCCTACACGGGGCACGGGGTAGGGATGGGCGAATGCAGTTCGGAGTTCAGACCGAACTCGGTCTGTTCAGTCGACCGAACCAAACTTCCGAACCGAACTCGAATTTCAAACCGAACCAAATTTCCAAACTCCGTTCTGTTCACCCATCCCTAGCACGGGGCCCATGCTGGTTTTTCCGAGGCAGGAAGGACAACATCTGTAGCAAGGTGAGGG
>QEPC01003596.1:479490-536578 GCA_003113815.1 Sphenodon punctatus
TCTAGGTTTGTTAAAGTTTGCTTGGTATGAATCTGCCTTAACTAAGTTTGTAAAACCGTAGGTTTTTTGGTTATCTAATAAGTTTATTAGATGTGGCTGGGAAATTATATGCAAAGTATTTGCTAAGGAGGCTACAGTGCTGGGTGGACACTAATATGTTAGGGCAGGAGCAAGCGGGGCTCAAGAAAGGTGTATCAGCTTTGGACCGTATATTTTTATTAAATCAGATTATTACAATATATGTGAGACTAGACAGGCTGGTCCTTTATTGTTGTTTTGTGGACTTAAGGGCAGCCTTCGATTTATTTAGCCAGGAACGATCATACCAATATTGATTATTTGCCTTCATAAGGGGACTACCATTCATGTTCATGTGGGATGACTGGGCCAGCTTTTTAACTCAGTGAGTACGTCCTGTGGTGTTCAACAGGGCTGCCTGTCAGCACCCTTGCTGTTTAACATATATATTAATGGAGTAATAGGAGCCACAAATGATGCGTCTTTCCACCCAGTTAAAGTAGGAATGCTTCACTTATCTATGCTGTTATATGCAGACGATACTGTATTGCTTTCCTGCACTGCGATTGGTCTCCGCCATTTAATGGATAGATTTGAGGGGTATTGTTTCAAGGAGCTTTTGGAAATGAATTATGCTAAAACAAAAGTATTGTTCTTTGGTAAGGACTCAATAAAGCATAGATGGAACATGAATTTTAACCTTATAGCGCAAGTTACGTCCTATAAATATATTGGAGTTTCCTTTGCCCAATCGGCCGCATGGTTGGTCCATCACGAAGCCAGTAAGAGTACAGGTGTTAAGACCTACAAGGGGATATCACAGATACTCTATGGAGCACCAGTATGGGGGATTGCCTTTTGAACCATTTAGAGGTAATACAGAATAAGTTTCTTAGAACTCTCTTGCATCTCCCCCAGAACACTCCTGCAGTTCTAATGAGGGTCGAAACTTGTCTCCGCCCAGTTGTCTATTATCAAACTTAGGATCCTAAAGTTTTGGCTTCATGTCAACTCTATAGGGCAAAACAATTTTGCAGTCATGACATTAAATATGGGGGACTGCGGTCCCTGGGTGAAGGGGGTGGCCTTGCTTCTGTCACAATTGGGATTTTCAAGAAACTTTCTGCTTTCATTAGGGTACTGTAATGCACTTTAATTGGTCAAAGAGTGAATACTGGACTAAGAGAAACAGTCTGAGACTGCTAGGTAAAGGCCCAAAGAATAGTTCCGCTTTATGGTAAACAAAAAATATTTAATGAGTCTTATCTGAATTTCCTCTCTGTTTTGAAGTACCGTCATGTATTTTCTTTTGCTAGGTTAGGTCAGTTTTCCTCAGCAGTCACAAAAGGGAGAATTATGGGCATCCCATATGGTCAAAGACTTTGTAGATACTGTCAGCAGGAGGCAGTAGTCTATTTCTTGTATGATATTTGACTGCGATTTGTACAAAGATCCTCATGATAAATTTTTAAATACTATTGTTTTATCTATTCCTCCGTGTTCACAAGAAGATGTATTTTTGTTTTTGTTACAGGGGCGAATCCCTGTTATTACTTTACAGGTGGCTGAATACTTAGCACTTGTTATAAAACTAGATCAGATGCCTGTTTGGAATGTATTTGTAAAATCCTGTTTAATTTTATTTATTATATTTCTTGTAAATTTTGTCATGGCCTGTGGTTGGAACAAATAAAATCTTAGTACTACTACATCACCTCGGTCTTGTCTGGATTCAGCTTCAATCTAGCCCGCATCCAAAATATTTATTAGTTCTTGTCTACACCTCTATTCAAATTGTTTTTAGCACTGTTCAGTTGACACTATCAAAAATGGGTAAATTTCCAGTTATGCAAAATATTAATATGCTTTGACAGAAACTTAATTCTCAAGGCATGCACCGTATGCAGAAAAGGGCTGTATTAAGCCCTTTACTTTGAACTATGTACTTTAGCTCTAATATCAGAAGCAATAAATATTCTTGTTAGCCCCCACTACAGCATTACGAACATATAGGAGTTTTGTTTTCTATACAGTGTGAAAAGGTGAATTTCCACTTACCAGTAAATTCCTGTTCTTTTCCTAGCAGAGCGAGCAGCCTGGATGAATGGGATTCTCTCTCCTCGCTCGCTGTAAGCAGGATCCAATGATTGACAACCTCTGTCAGCAGGAGGAGCCATCCTCCCGTAGCTCCCCAGAATGAGACTGTCAAAGCTAGCCGAAAACAAATGAACACTAATACACTACCAAAACTGTTAAAACCAGAACTAGGAACTAGATAAAGCAACATCAGGAAAGAACAAGGAGGTTCCTGACAGAGAGAACCCTCCCATATTCCAACAAGTGTACAAGGTACGATATAGTATAGTAAAGGAATTCGTACAGGGTGGGGCCAGGCTGCCCGCTCTGCTAGAGAGAATTATGGGAATTCACCGATAAGTGGAATTTCACCTCTCCCAGTACAGAGTGGGCAGCCTGGATGAATGGGATGTACCAAAGCAGTGCCTTCCCAAGGGAGGGTGGATTCCCATTCAGTTCATAAACAGGATATTCCAGCAGAATCAGTCTTGTAAAACCCTCTGTAGCACCCTGTGGCCAAAAGCTGTCTCAAACAGATGCTAAAGTCTACCCTGTAATGCCTCATAAAAGAACTGACCGAGGACAAAGTGGCAGCTCTACATAATCTCTTCTAGACAGGCTCTATTTAAGAGAGCTGAGTTAGCAGCTGCTCCTCTCAAAGAATGAACCATCACACCTTCTAGAAGTGGCAAAACAGCTGCGTTATATCTTTGAAGATGTCCTTGGCCATCTAAAAAGAGTGGACTTGGCCACATTTCCCCCTTACTCCAAAAGCTACAAAAAAACAGTCCTTTCTAAAATAACTGGTTCATGAAAGATATAAGGAGTGCCAGTCTTTTTCTCTGGGTAAGATTGGCCTGGGGCAAAAAGATGGTAGGTTTAATTCGGTCTCCCTATGGAAAGAGGAATTTATTTTGAAAATAAAGTCCAAGTACCACCCTTCCTTTATGAAAAAGACATAGTTCCAGATCCAAGGAGAATACTCCCAACTCTGATACCCTAACTAGCAGAGCTGATCACCACTAAGAAAAGTGTCATAATGAATAAGAAATTTAGGGGTACCTTGGACAAAGGTTCAAAAGGGTGGCTTCATGAGGGCTCCGAGAGCTATATTCAGTCTCCAAGTTGGGAAGTGGTGTTGAACTGGAGGGGCAGTTGAGTTTAGCTGCCCTCAAGAACCTCTTAACGTGAGGGTGTGTGGAAATGGAGAGTTGGTCTCGTATGTGATGATGCTGTAGAGGACAATGCTGGAGAGGACTACCACCTGTCTCTTTAGTGTATTTGCTTTCAGGCCCATTTCCAGACCTGACTGAAGAAATCTTTGCACTTCTCCCACACCTGCTTCTGCTGTGCTACATCTATTGGATGAGCACAACTCCCCAAATTTTGACCACGACCTCCTTAAATCCTATTTGTGGATAACATTTGAGACGAAAGTAGAGTGTTCGAGAGGTTTCCTGAGAAGCCTGCTGTGGTCAGTTGTGTCCTTTCAGCCTCCAGGTGGCTTAACTGAAAAGACCGTGGGTCCAGGTGTAGGATTGGACCCTGCTAAAGGAGGTCTTGGTGCAGTGGTAATGGGAGAGGTTTCTGGACACTCAAGCTTATCAAGTCCAAGAACCAGGGTGGGGTGTCACGAAGATCAGTTTGGCTTCCTTTTATTTTATTCGCTGTAGCATTTAGAGAGGAATGGGTGGGAATACATGTAAGAGGGTTTTCAGCCATGGATGAGTAAGGGCATCCACCTGTTACCTTCGGATCCCTTGCTCTCAAGAGGTAGTGTGGCACCTTGCAACTGTTGTTTTATATGAACAGGTCCATATTTGGCATGTCAAATTCTCTATGTATCATTCTGAAGGCTTGTGATGATAGCGCCCACTTGCCCAGATCTATCTTCTGTCAGCCAGTCTGCTTGACTATTGAGCTCTCCTCCAGATGTAGACTGCTTTCAAAGACAGCAGGTGTGATTCCGCCCAATGGAAGAGTAAAATCGCTTCTGCCTGCAATGACCTGGATCCCCCTTGATGGTTCATGTACACCATACCTGTAGTACTGTCTGTCTTTACTAGAAAGTGCCTCAACCTGATGTAGGGATGGAATTCCTCCAGAGCTAGACATACAGTTCTCAACGGCAAGAGATTGATATAGCTGCTTCTGACTGGTCTCAGGTGCCTTGTGCTGATCTGTGTCCTAGGCCAAACCCCCCACACTGTAAGGCTGGTGTCCGTGGTTGTTATTGTTTGCAGAGGGTCTCAAAGAGGCATTCCTGATGAGAAATGGTCTTCCCTCATCCACCACTGCAGCTCTCTTTTCACCTCTGCTGTAACAAAATGATAAGTGAGCTTTGGTTGAGATCTCCTTCAGATATGGACATAGTGACCTCTGCAACCATCTGCAGAAACCAAGCCCATTGGACTATGTCTGTGCAGGAGACCAGGGTTCCCAGAACCTGGGAAAGGTACATCAGATCTGATGTCTTCTCCACTTGTAGACATTCCAGAAGGTTCCTCAACTTCTCCTACCTCTCTATGGAAAGGAAGACTGTCTAATCTGGTATCTATCAGCAACCCTAGCTGGTTCAGGAGTTGTGTCAGAGTCAGATGACTCTTTTCCCTGTTTATCAGAAAACCATGATCTTCCAGACATAGAACTGTCCTCCTCAGATGGATTTCTACCTGGTGGTACGATGGTGCTCTTACCAGTACGTCATTGAGGAAGAGGATCCCTCCTCCTCCTTCAGATGTGCTACAAAAACCACTAGGACCTTGGTAAACACCCTCAGTGAGGATGATAGGCTGAAGGGTAGTGCCTTGAATTGTATGCTAATTGAAGGAAACGCCTTAGAGTCTGGTGAATAGGAATGTGCAGGTATGTTTCCTTCCAGATGTCAAGAAGTCCCCCTTCTGAAGTACCCCTGGGATGGATCAGAGGGTCATCATCTTGAACCTTCTTTATTGGACACTTTTGTTTAGGGATTTGAGGTCCTGAATGGCTCGCACATCTCCATTCTTCTTCAGTACTGTGAAGAAGGTGCAGTAAACTCTGGTGCACTCCTGATCTGGTGGAACTGGCTCTATCGCCCCAATGTCTGCCAGGTGTTGTATGGCCATGGTGGTTTGATGTTTTATGAGGTTCTTGGATTCTGGTGACGGTCAGAACCAGTGTCTCAGAGTATGTGTGGCAAACTCGACTGAATAGCCCTGAGAGATCATGTTCCTTACCCATGTGTCTGATGAGGATGCTTGCTACCACTCTGAGAATAGTTGAAGTCTTCCCCAGATCTTGGTTGTCATGGGGGGGAGGGGGGTGTAAGGTTGCCAGTCATATTGATGGCTGGGTGAGCTTGCTGCTCCCTGGCTGTTGTCATGTATAGGAGGACTGGTTGAACTGGCCTCTTCTTCGCTGACCTCCGATTCTGTTGGAGCGTTGGTTCTCTCCGAGATTGACTGTAGTTCCTGTAGTATGGTCTGAGGTGAAAGGACTGCTTTGGTTTGAGGCTGACGGATTCAGGGATAGTTCTCGCTTTTTGGTAGGCTCCGAACTCAGGATCTTATAATTGCTTCTCCGAATAATTTGTCTCCCTGGAAACAGGCTCCTGCCAGAACCGACTTAGAGGAGACATCCGCCTTCCAGGGTCTTAGCCATACCGATTGCCTTGCCACAGTGTTGGTGCCCATGGCCCTGACATTAAGCTGAACTGCGTCCAAGGTGGCATCTGCAGCAAAGTCCAAAGCTAGCGTATTGAAGTCCTCTCAGCTCCTTACTTCCCATTTTCTCTCACAGATCTATCGCCCATAGGTAGACTGCTCTGGAAAAACTCAATGCTGCTAATTACACTTCCAGTGCCAAAGCAGAGGCCTCCAAGTTCTTTCAGAAGGAAACTTCAATCTTCCTATCTTAGCAGGTCTTTGGGAAAGCCATTCCCATCTGCTGGGGGAGCCACTGACTTTGCTAGGTCTGTTGCAGTAGCATTGACTTTGGGTAGGCTCATCAGATCCTCATGGTTCTTGGGTAGTGAGTAGAAGCGCCTCACATACTTGTCTGCGCTCTTGAACTTGGCTGGTGATGCCCATTCTTCCTTCATGGCATCCAGGTAGAATTGTGCCAGAGGGAGTTCCAAGAGTGATGGAAGTCTTGGGGATGCTCTCTTGTTTTCTTTAGGGGGTTCTGAAGACTTGGACGTTGCTGGGGTTTCTAACTGTAGTTCAGAGGCACATTTCCCACTAACTTGTCAGATTGATCCAGTTAAAAAAGCCTGACCTGCATCAGCTCCCATTGTTTATCTGGGGTAGGATCAGGGATCTCTTCTTCCTCCCTCACTTACTTGGCTGGCGACCTGTTTGGTTCAGGGGATGGGGACAATGACCTCCTAGGTCTTGAATGCTTATTGGGGACTTAGATGTCTTTCTACTGTGCTCTTTTGCCCTTCCTAGGCATAGAGTGCCTCCTGCACCCTTTACCCCTCCTTTTGCGTGGTGAGGACAATCTGCTTGAGGAGCTAACGAGAGAGATGGAGGATGATCTCCAGGGGTGTGTGGTTGTTTGCCCTCCCTGCTCCTTCTATTAGAACTGCACCCTCTAGGCTTCTCTGGGCCTGGCTGAGGGTCCTCTGAGTCTGCCCCTGGTTGATTGGGGTCTCCTAGCAGGGCGTGCCAAGGGGTCGAATGCATGCAGGGGTCATCTCCCCCTAATAGGGATATTTGCCTCCCAAGCCAAAGCAGCATGGCCTCAGTGACTTCCTCCTAGCTGGGGCCTCTCCCCATTCCTGGGATCCAGGGCCTCTGAGCCTGCCCCTCACAGCATCTGCTTGCTTCTGTGTGGTCTGGCTCTGCCCCTGTGCTCTGGTGTCATACTTGCTGCATCCTCCCCAGCTTGGGGAGCTCTGTGGTATTCCACCTGCAGAGCTTCTCAAAAGTGCATGGCACAGAGTGTGGCTTTTTGCTCCTGGCTCAAACTTCCTCCCATGCAGCTGTGGGGAACAGGAGATGCAGCTCCATCTAAGGGGGTTTGATCTGCTGCAGCTAGATCAGGGAGGCAGGGGGAAGTCCCCCCTGCCCTCCCGTGTCCCAGGCAATGGTCCCTAGGTCCTCTAAGGAGGAAGGGGTGGAGGAGCAGCCGAGAAGGACCTTTAAAGCCCTAAGCGGCCTAGGCCCCATCTATCTGAGGGATCAACCTGGGTCCCCCTATCCTGTTGCAGCCTCTGCAATCAGCTGCCGGTGCCTTCCTGGAGATGACGTTTTCTTACCGGGTCTCTGTTTTACTTGCGTTCTCAACTGTCACGCTTTTGCTGTGGAACTCCCTTCCCCAGAAGGTCCACCTATGTTCAATCCTGGTGGCCTTCTGGAGGCAATGTAAGACCATTTTGTTCCATCAGGCTTTTGGCAGCAGGGACTAAATTGGGGGGGGGGATGGGTTGGGAGATTAGGGATAGGGATTAGGTGGGGGGTTGTTCAAGGGTGGGAGTGGGTTGGGAGTTTGCTGAGAAATCGAATGCTTCCTTTTGGATAGATGCTATTGTACATGTATCTGTAATCCTGAAAAAAGTACAGACATTGCTGTCAGTTTGCAAGTGTTGGAGTGGAAAGATAGATTAGTCCTGGATCAATTGGTAAGGGGTTTATTTGAGCACCACATGCAAGACTGCATCTCTTAACAACTAAGGCTGCTATGTCATGCTTACGAACAAAGCATGTACACTGGGGGAGGACAGTTCTTCCACTGTACGAACAAGTCTTGTACACTGGAACGCAGTGATAGAAAGGGACTTGAGGAATAGAGATAGACAAGTTCAAGAGCCCATACAAGTATGTGAGGTGCTTGTACTCACTACCCAAGAACCATGAGGCTCTGATGAGCCTGCCCAATGTCAATGCCACTGCAGCAGACCTAACAAAGTCAGTGGCTCTCCCAGCTGGAGACAGGTTCCCAGTGTAATGCTGTAGTTGCAGGGTCGAACGTGATTCTTGGATGTATTCAGCAAGTGAACATTGAGTTGCAAGGTGGTTCTTATTGCTGCATATGGCACTAGTGAGACCATTCCTGGATCCTAGTCTAAGCCTGGTGTTCACATTTTAAAAATACAGAGAGGGACTAAAAATAGTTTTAAAATGTTTCATAGGAAACTTGACTTACAGTGAGAAATTTATCATGTTCAATAAAAGACAGAGTTAAGAATTACCTTGATTTATAGTCTAGCATGAGGACATAAGTGGTAGAAGATGGTTCTTTAATCTGGCAAACAATGGCATGAGATGCAATTTTTGGCAGTTGAAGCTAGACAAATCTAGACTAGAAATAAAGAACAGAATTTTAAAAGTGAGAGTGGTCAACATGATGGAGCCATCGTTGCCTGTAGCCTTTAAATCAAGAGTGGAGATTCTTTCAAAAAGATATACTATACTTCCACCAGAAGTTTCAGTCTTGAAGCAAGAATTATTTCATGCAACTCCATGGCCTGTGTTCTACAGCTCAGATTTGATGATCATAAAGACCTTTTAGGGTCTTCGTCTATAAACCCTTTCCCATAAGCTAAACAAATTGATCTCTGTAGGTCTCGGTGTAAGAAATATTTTTACCCTTCAAATCATTCTTGTACTTCTTTGTGCAAACTTCTTTTTTTAGCATCCTTTTAAAAATAACTGACACCAGAACTGGTTGAAGTACTTTAGCACTGCTCTCACTGGTGCCATATGCAAACACAATCACTTCCCTTCTCTTATACACTGCTCCACTCTTTGTACATCCAAGCTTTGTTCTTTTTGCCAGTAACAGTGGATGTTCATGTTCATGCACAGTTATGAGTCACCTTGGATTTAGTGGTTGTTTTCCAAATCTCTGTATCCTAGGATTCATCCCCCAATTCTGTTGGTATCACCTGCACTATATTTTCCTAGATGTAGGACCTGGCACTGGGCTATATTTAAAAAGGCATGAGGCGAGAGTAAGTCCAGTTTGCAAAGCAATTTGGATGTTTCCCATTCTGCCCTGTGCAACTGCAACTTGAAGCAGCAATGAAATTTTATCTTCTTCCAGATCACACACAAATATTGACGAGCACAAGACCTAGAACTGGTGTGTGTGTGACACAGAGAGAGAGAGAGACGATCTACTAGAAATGCCTTCCCCTCCTACTGATGACTCCTCATGAGATCTAGTGAATTGGCCAGAGCCACTGAACTGTGCTTTTTTGGAATATTTTCCCCACCTGTAAAATGTGGTAGCCTAACACTTAAAAATCTGAATCAGAGTGGTTTTTATTGCTAAAATCTAAACTAAACTGCCTGAGTCAGACCAATGGTCCATCTTAGCCCAGTATTGTCACAACCTGACACGGTAGCAGGGGCTTCAAATTTGGGTCCAAATCTGGCTCTTTCAGGGTCTCCGGCAGAGGCCATCCCGGCATGCTACCCGAGACTCCTCCCCCAGGCATGCTAGCAGGCATCCTGAAGTGGAGATGCAGGGGATTGAACCTGGGACCTTATACATGCAAAGCATGTGCTCTTACCACTTGAGCAAGCCCCCCCTGCATACTAGACAAATCATTTGAAAGTGCCAAAGAAATGTTTATGCACCAGAGAATTCAATCATGGCTAGAGGGCCAGTTGCAGAGGACATGAAACCCTGGCTGTATAAGCCAACATACATTCCCCAGACCTCTTCTATGTAAACACTAGATACTTATTAGCAAATAGCTACATTTCTGTTCCACAAGAAAAGCTCCTGAACTAAAAGTATGGTTTTCTTTGCATCTTGGTCTTCCTTACACTCATGCCACAGCCAGAATCCAGGTTAACCAATAGGAAAGCAGACTAGTCTTCCATGTGCTCCATAGGTGGGCTTAGGTTAGTTTATTCACCTTCAGGAATAATAGTGAACTCTATTAGAAGGGCTTGGTGAGGTCTTCCAAACCCTAAGTGATCTCCACTGATCCAAATGGGCATTAGCCAACTGGAACCATCCTTCAACCCAAGCAGTTTTACTAGCTTTTATTAGGAACACCAGCACATTTCAAGTTTCCTCTTTTTGATCACAAATATAGTATTTTTCTCCTTTTATTATACAGCATGAGACAGCATCAGGATTTTCTATCCTTTTTACAGCAATTTCCTTTGGACAAGCTTTGGGTTAATCTTCACCGAGCACACCCCAAGCCCAGAATTTTAGTATCTTGATTGTTGAAGACAGTTGCATGGGAAGATGAATCCACAGTTGAAGTTGGTACAATAGTTTAGATTTGCTGAAGTTTAAACAGAAACCCTCTACAGTTTAAAAGTTTAAGCAGTGCTATGGTGCATGGCTATTTGCACAGTATGGGATGAAAAGTTCTTTTACTTTCAGAACTTAGTACACTCGTTTTCTTTAAACACTTTCCAATAAAAAAGTAATATTGGAGGAAGTGCTAATTTAATGTAAAGCCAAGCAAGCCAGATGTTCTCAACTGGAGCGATATCAGAGCATTGGTTTTTGCAAGAGAGGGAGAGCGAGTTGCTTATATTCTTCTAATCTGATGCAAGTGTCTTTTGAGGTTCACATAATCTACATGGATAAAATTAAAGTGAAGGAATACTAGGTTAGCCGTGGGTTAAACTTGCACATTCTAAACTTGAGGAGTTTCTTTAGATTCAGAAGCAACACATTTTATTAGGAGTGGGGTACCTCTAGGGACATACGGGCCTGAAGAGGGGATACTGAAGGAAACTTGTACATGATCTCCTCTTTATATTCTACAGAAAGCCCTCACATCTATTCTTGAAGTTAACTGCAGAAGAAATGTGTTAAAGTCAATAAGTTAATATCTTGCTATAGGCTTAAGCAAATTAGCTTAGAATTATTCAGTAATTGCCATCTCCCCTCCAGTGGTGGATCCTTCTCTAAATTCAATGCATATTTTGTAAAAAGTAATGGCTTTAAATAATTTACTCCTTATTTTTTATGGATACCTGTAAGTATTAAATTTATGGGAAACAGATTAGCCTTCTAAAAGGTACAATCTATAAAGGGTTTTGTAAAACAGACATGCTATCTAAAATACACTGTGCCACTCGCTGTTTCTGTGTAATGAGTGAATGTTCATAGTCATGTCTTACAAAGAACATGATTAAAAAATATATATAAATAAAAACCTTAAGCATTCTTACATGAATTTTAAAGAACAGAATACATGTTAAAAACTTCGGTAATTTATATCAGTTTTAAGCAATACTTTATATACAATGGAAAAAAAGACATGCATAGTCCAAATACAATGTTGAAAACAGCATTTTCATAACAAAACCCCCCAAACACTAAATGTTAATACCATGTGCATGAATTCAAGAAGGACCACCCTTTTTGTTTGTTGCACACAGTTTATTTAACAATATGGTATATAAGAAATGAGTTTGTTTTGCTTTTTTCCATTCTATACAGTGACTGAATCTTCTTGGATTTTTGTATTTATAGTAATTATAAAGCTTGCATGATTTACACTATAATTGCGTTTCCTCATTTCAAGTTTCACATAGAAGAATGAAAGAAAAGAATGCTTCTTCTCTATTAAAATCAGCACGGCCTAAGAAGTGATCTTCCCTATATTTTTAAAAAAAATCTAAAACCAGTTTTATCAGGGAAACAAAGCAAAAGTGTCTACATCAGCAAGGCAAGGATTTTGGCATTAGCCAATGCGTATGTGTGTGTGTGTGTGCACGCAAGAGTCATTTCCTATCTTTTCCAGGGGTAATACTTTAAATGCCTGCAGGGAGTTCACTATAGAAAAAAAATCTTCCTGCAGCATATCAGAAAGTTACTGTGGTACAATTATAATGTTGCATTATTTCAGGAAACAGTTTGTGAATATTTTTTCTTCTCTTTTAAACACAAATTTTTAGTCTTGAAAGTACAAATAAAAATATGAATATAATGTACTTATTTTCCCCATAAAAAAAGTATGAGTCAACAGCAACAAAAAAACCAACCAAACAAAAACTCCCACAAAAAAGAGACCAGCTATTTTAACCTCCTGGCTTTAACAAAAAATATATTCTTTGTACTGGTTTTTTTTTGTTTTTTTAAAACAGCAATTTGTTCTTCCATGTGTAGGAAGCAGCAGTTCCATCTAGCATTTAAAACAACCTAGATGTCTGAATTATCTGTACAAAATGTCCAAGAACATGAAAGGGAAAAAGTGATACTCCCATAATGCTACAAACCTTCCACAAATTTTTCTAGTGTGTCTCCTGTGGTATCACCAACCAGAGATAATTCATTAGATAACGCACTCCTGTTTGTGGTGTTTAGTTGTGGAAGCATTGCACTCTGTTCTGGGTTGCCCAAATGTCCCTGATCCATGGAGCTAGCCATAGTAACTGCAAGTCCTGGGTGAGGGGATCCAGTCTGGGGAGAGACATGATGAGGTGAAGGCTGGGGCTGTATCCTTGGGGATGGACTGGAATGTGGAGGCTGAGACTGGGGACGGGGAGACTGAACAGGTGCTGGAGACCGCACCTGATTGCTGAGTGATGTGGCAATCTGCTGGCCGGGGAGATGAGATGCCTGTGGTTGTCCTGAGAGCATATGCTGCTGTGGGCTCATGGGATTAGGCTGGCCTGGGGACCCTATTTGCTGTTTTAGCTGTTGCTGCTGCAGAATCCTTTGTTGCAGTGCTTGCTGAATGTTGGGGGTGCTATCTGTTCCCATGCCAGGCTGGCCCATCTGATTCAGCTGGCCCATCTGAGCCAGCTGGCCCATGGACCCCCCTTGTATTGATATATGCTGCTGCATCCGTTGCTGTTGCATGGCTGGGGGATAACCTCCAGGTCCTTGAGGCTGCTGGAACTGATTATGTCCTCCAATCCCTCCTGCCATGCCTGCACTGCCTTGCTGCTGCAGTAACTGCCTTCTCAATATATCTCTATACTGTGGATTTATATTTGCTATGTTAGGACTGTGCCCAGGGTTCATAATGTTGATTGCTTGTGTCTGGGGGTTCATGCCTCCTATCCCCTGCTGCTGAGGAGGAACACTCGGTCTCTGGACTCCTGCTTGCATTGCACTCATGTTCTGCAAGCCAGGATGAGTATGCAGACCTGGTTGCTGCATTGCAGTCTGAGGTTGCTGCATGCCAGACTGGGGCAGTATGCCTGTTGAAGTCTGCATGCCAGGCTGGTTTGCCACATATTTGGCTGTTCTTTGCTTTATAAAAGCTGCCATGAGCTGAGGGTTCGATTTGAGGATATTAAGAACCTGCTGTTGCTGCTGTGGGGAACTTGGAGATTTCAAGGTCCGTAATAAGTCCTGAAGCGCGTTTGGTGGGATGCTGCGAGGGGGCTGTTGCACACCTGGCATTCTTGGCCCAGCTACTGTTTGTGTTGACATTGGCATAACTGGTCTTGGCATTCCTGGCTGCATGGGTTGCTGCTGTGGCATTGGAGGGGACTGCCACTGTCCAGGCTGCATATTGGACATTACAGGACCACTCACAGGATTAGGCCGGGGTACATTCAAGCCAACCTGCTGCATTTGGGTCACTGCTGCATTCACTATTCCTGGGCGACCAGGAGGCAAGCCATTGTTGATGCTGTTGACCCTGTAGAGCTGTTGCTGGGCAGCTTCTAGTTCAATCTGCCGAGCAGCTTCCACAGCTGCTGGTGGAGGTTGGGCAGGAGGTGGTGGTGCAGCCAATTGGTTTGTGGGTTTACCTGCTGAAACAGTAGCAGGGGGTTGAGTTCTTGACACACTGGGAAAGCCAGCTGGTGACATACTTACAGGGGAGGGCTGGGGCTGGGGAGGTGGCTGTGGTGTTTGTGGTGTACTTGGCTGCTGCGTGGGGGTACCAGGTGTTGCTGAGGTAGGAGAAGGCAAACTTTGTGGAGGCACGTTTCGGGTGTTCATGGTAGCCATCCTTCGGCGCATTAATTGAGCTTGCTGCAGGCGATGCTGGATCTGCTGTTGTCGGAGCTTCTGTTTAATATTGAGACAGAATGGCACAGGGCATTTGTTCTCTTGGCAGTGTTTGGCATGGTAGCAGCAAAGAGCAATCAGCTGCTTGCACACAGGACAGCCACCATTGGTCTTGCGTTTGCAGCCCTTGGTGTGTTGAACAACCCGTTTCATCTTCTGGCAGGATGGCAACGAGCAGTTAGCATTGCGGCATTGAAAGGCGTGGACTAAGGACTGGATGCAGCGTTGGATGCTCAGTCGGCGTGATTCCTGGGGGCTCTTTGACTGCTGTTCTCCTTGATTGTTGCTCTCATCATCCAGACCCAGGCCCCATTTAACCATCTTGTGCTCGTGACTTTTAGTGTTATAGCAGTTAATGCAAAGGTCATAATCCTTAAAAGGAAAGAAACAAAAGGTCAGTGTCTAAGCAAATACTGAAATGACTGTATAAAAGAGCTGAAGAAGTTAGGTGAAGTTTTGCCTTACATTAAACAGTTTTATTTCTTTGGGTATTCTATTTTATTTTTTGCAAGTTGGTCCTACCTTGCTCCAACTCAGAACCCAGCACGTCATGGCTGGAACTCTGGGAACTTGACCAGCTCAAGAGATAATGCAAAAGGCTCAACCAACCTTCACAGAAGCACTCTAGTCACCATAGAGTTATAAAAGAAGGGCCCTGCGATTTGCTAGGGAATTTGGCATGTTGCCAATTTTTGCAGAAACTGCCCACAAGGCCATAGGAGTGGAGTAGGAGGAGGGGGGGTTCATGATTTCTGGAGTGTACTTTCGCCTTGCGCACCCTCACACATACCGTAGGAACCACAGTTCCCTGTTGCCTCTCCCCTCCTCTTGGGCCAGTCCCTGCCCTCCCACCCCCAGAATCCCAACAACAAGGGAATAGGCACAGCAGTAGCTATGTCCCTACTCCCACAGCCAGGAGCAAGGAACAGCAACGCAGACATTAGTCACTACCCTAAAAAGAGTGAAGAGCAGCAACTCAGAAGTCAGCACCAGTAGGAAGATGGTCTGGATAGACCTTGAAGCAATTTCTAGGACTTCCCGTTCCCGAGCTAGCAAGCTCCCATTCCCCAGCCCATAAGGTTAATTTATCTCCCCCAACTCTACACGTGCCAGCAAAGAGAAGCTGGACGTGCCCTCCCATCTCAGTGCCCATTTCAGACTCTACCCTGCATCCTTAAATTCTGGCGCAAGAGGTAATACAAATTTTGGCCAAATTAGGTGAATTAAGTTTAATCTGCATAATTTATTCTTACCATAGAATTACTGGGGGGGAGAGAGAGAGAAGGTGACTGAATACATGCAGCTCTCCTGTGAAAGAAAGCAGACTCCTCAGAAGCTCTCCAATTACACCCAGCAAACAGGGGACCAATTGCTCATTAAATTTCATGTGCCATTGGATGCCCAGTCACCCACTCTCACAAGATCCTTCTCCAATTCTTCACAGTCCTCTTGGGGTTTTTAACTAACTTTGTCTCATCTGTAAATTTGATCACCTCACTCTTTACTCCCTTCTCCGGATGATTAATTAATATATTAAACACCACTGGCCACTATACATATCCCTTTCTCTCCACTGACCACTTAGTCCTACTCTTTGCTTCCTTCCTATCTTTTAACCAGTTGTCAATCCACGGTAAAACACTGCCTCTTATCCCATGACTCTTTAATTTCCTCAAGAGTCTTATGAGGAACCTTATCAAATGCCTTCTAAAAGTCTAGGTATACTGTATCAACCAGCTCACCTTTATCCACATGCTTATTTACACCCTCAAAAAATTCCAATAGATTAGTGACGCATGACTTCCCTTTCCTAAATCCATGTTGACTCTTTCCCATTAAGCCATGTTTATCAATACGCTCAGTAATTCTGTTCTTAACAACCGATTGCACCAGTTTGCCCAGCACCAACGTCAGGCTCACTGCTCTGTAGTTTCCAGGATCACCTCCGGAGCCCTTTTTAAATACGGATGCTACATTTTCTACCCTCCAATCCTCTGCTGCAGTGGCAGATTTTAGCAATAGGTTATAAATAATCAATAATCGGTCTGCAACTTCATATTTGAGTTTCTTTAGAACTCTGGGATGAATGCCATCTGGTCCTGGTGATTTGTTACTATTTAAATTTGTCAAGAAAGTCACACTTATTTGTGATAGTTCTTATTCTTCACCTACAAAGACTTGGTCCAATGCGGGTATCTCCCCAACATCCTCAATAATGAAGACCGAAGCAAAGAATTCATTCAGCTTCTCTGCAATGTCCTTATCCTCTCTGAATGTCCTCTTTCACTCCCTGGTCATCTAGTGGCCCAACTGACTCTCTAGTAGGCTTCTTGCTTCTGATGTACTGTCTTGAAAAAGCTTTTATTATTATTTTTTGCATCTTTAGCGAGTCACTCCTCAAATTCCCTCTTGGCCTGTCTTAATGACCACCAGCAAGCTCTCCAGGAATCGCTGTGTAGAACCTCCAAAGTAGACGGTGCCATTAAGGTAACTCAGTGTACCTGGCACTGTACAATCAGTAGTTATAGACAAGTCCCTACCTCAAAGGGTTTACAATAGAAGAGACAAGGAAGGCGGAGACGAGGGAGAGGTGAACATTGGAAGAAGCAAGGATACATTCATGAGGTTGAGAAAATGCAGGTGCACGTGCTTAACCTAGTTACATGGAAGAGATTCTGAGTGAGGGAGGGATGTGGATGGAATTTCACTCATGACAAGCCATGGCATTCCTTTTTTACTCTGGGAAAAGAGCTGCCCCTGGAGCATCCCACACCCTAAAGCAGATGAGAAATCTGTCAGTCCCATCAAAACTGACATTAAGGAGATGCTCATCTTAAACCCCAAATGTTTCATCCCTGCTGGATGGAGCAGTTGGGACAGAATCAAGTGAAACCAATACAAAAAGAAACTTATTAGATCCAAAGTATTTGCTCAAGTTGGGGGTGGTGGAGAGGCTAAGCTTAAAAACAAGAGCCACATAATATACTGCCTAAGTTGTGATTTAAAAAGCAGAAACATACTAACCTCACAGACAGTACAATGCCACCTTGTTTCCACATGGTGTTTACATTCATTACACGTATAGAAAAAACGGTCCTGCCCTTGAGTATGTAGTTCTACGAGCATGCATAAAGTGGACCACTTGGATCGCCGTAATGAGGAGAACTCCCAGTGTTTGTCTCTAGCTAATGTGAGGAAGGCATCTCGTCCATCCATTAAATCACAGCTAAGTAATGAGTCAGGGTCCACAATGGGAGGCAGCGTGTTTATTACAGGTCCAGCATGTAAGTGGATCACAAAAAAGACCTGCAGGTAAATGGGAAAAGTGAATAGGGTTATAAAAGTAAAATCAAAACCAATCTTCTAGCAACTCATGGTGAGATAAACCCATGCTGCAGAGACAACTTACACTGTGATACTATGATTTTTATGGTAACCGTTTCTAACCCATATAGAGCAACAGAAACAAAAGCCATGCAGTCACAAGCACTGCTGCTTCTTGTTTTTCCATTTCTAAGTATCTGAATGCCCAACTTCACCAAACAAACAAAAAAAGAGAGATCCCCTACCAAGCAGTATTTGTGACTGTACCTCTTTATGCTTTTCCATGGTGGCATAAAGCTTCTGAGACAGATCATTGGACACATTTGGCATGCTGGGTTTCTTTTTGTTAGCTCTGCTGATGCTGCTCTTATTTTTGTTGGTTTTCTTGTTGTTCTTTTTCTTGGCATTCTTGCTGTCACCCTGGCTTCCCTGTAATAAATTCAATTCAATTCAATTCAAGTTTATTTGTTTAGCCATTGGCCATTACCAAACTTTAATAAATATATTTTAAGGCTGTTAAACAAGCTTTGTAGAACTCTATTCCATTTACCAACATTTAACTCTCAGTCCCTTCCTGCCAACAAGTGGGATTTGTTCCAGTACATGCACGTTAGCCACGCCACGTTCCATATAGCAGAAAGTCTTCCGAAGGAAACAATGAAGCCTAGCTTGATCTAGCTGGCAAACCAAGAAGGAAATTTTCAAGTACGGTTTAAAAACCACAGATAGGTTTGTACCTGAGGCACTCATATTTAAGCCAGGGCCCCACATATCTGAAAGGCCATCTCTTCCCCTATGCTCCCATCACAATCTTTAAGGTCAGTCAAGAGCACATCCTTGAAAACAGGGCACATACAGAGATGTTCTCAGTGGCTACTCCACGTCCTTGGAACTCCTTTTATTTGGAGGTTCACCAAATCCCAGGCCTGAACATTTTCCAAAGGCAATGCAAGTCCTTTTTATTTGGCTAGATGTTTGGCGGGGGGGGGGGGGGGGGGGGGGGGGGGCAGGTTGGTGTTTGAATTTTATGGAGATTTTTAGATTGTACATTGTAGTATGTTTTATTTAATTTTTTATCCCATCCTATCCCAATAGCCCAGGATGTGTTTTATATGTATTTCTAATATGTCGTCACCTGCCTTGAGCCTACAGTAATGGGGTGGGCTATAAATCTAAATAAATATATTGGTATAAAGATTTGGGATTTTAAGTAGGTCTTTATTTTTTCATGCAAGCTTTTCCCTTCATTAGTTCAAACCCTCCTAGCAAATAGAGTTAAAAAGAAAAAGTGTTCTGCTTTAAAATGTTAGCACTGTGGGGTTCTCCCTTCAAGAGAGGGGTTACATTTTTTTCCCTTTCCTTATCCTTCATAGAAGTTTATGTTTTTGAAACTGTGAGTGTGCTTAGGATTCACACTGTGCAGTTATGCTGGTGCTTTTGGTTTTTTTAAGTCAGCTGCCAAATAAATATCAGCTGCTGTATACATATAATTATTTTTTTCCAACAAAAATTTCTTCATAGTGGCAAGTTATCACCCAGAAACAGCAAAGGAATTGGAGATGCACCCCTGCTTTCCTCTACTTCCCTCCACCCCACTGCAAGCTGTGGAGCTACCAGACAGTCGTCAGTTGCAGTCGCACGCTAAGTCACAACAACTTAAAAGGCGCATTTCTGAAGTAAAACCTAGCTTTAGTAAGTCTCTCAATATGGATTTTCACAGCCGATATTGAAGGAACCATTATACTTATGAATACTAAGTGTTTTAAAAAACATTTTCTGTGCATATTTACAGATTAGATTTTGTTAGATTTACAAGAAGAAAAGACTTGGGTTGTAGATGGTCATGACAATTATTTAAAAACAAGGAGCACTGTAGGTAAACCGTAACATTCAGAATAGTTTGTTTTTCATGACCCAGAAAAACAAAGGAAAAAGCCTAAAAACATGCCCAAATGTTTTTAGAAAAGAATCCAAATTTACGTTGTCCAAAATGAATCCATTTTAAAATGGTAACCAAGACTTGCTTTGCTTACTGTACCATGTCCCAAGAGCAAGTGTGGCCAAGAAGTAGATTGTGATCTACTAGTAGATCATAAGCTAGTCTTCAATAGATTACAGTGTAGGGAAGGAGATCAGGTTCTCAGAGGTCACCTCTGTGGAGGACAGCCGGACTGGAGTCTTAGGGAGTGTCATCAGGGAGGAGATGGGTTAGGAGTGCTCCTCCAGTGTGGCAGGAAGCTTTGTCTAAAGGTGAGTGCTCCTCACCACTCCTGAGACCAGTTGCTGAAGTGCCCTGGAGTTGTGAGTCAGGGGAGGGGTTCTGGCCTGTAGAGCCAGAGCTAGTGGAGAAGTCCTGGTAGATTGCCTGAGGTTGATGTCTGAATCAAGTGGATCACATGCACCATATGTTACACCTGCCTTAGAGACTTTTTCTGTCACTTCCAGTCTATTAGGAAGTTTGGATCATGTTTTAACATCTCAAACATGTCCACTTGATGCTCAGCTGGCCAGATAAGTCTTTAAAAATTAACAAAATTCTGAATTCAGTCATCCAGTCGTGCTTTATCTTCCAGTTTCCCACTAACTATTACTCAATATCCTTCAAAAGTTGGCATTTGGGAGCTCAGCCTTTGTAGTTGGGATCAGTCGCATCACTTAATGTAAAAATTCCATGTGAATTTGATGTGAATAGTAGTTCACATCTGTCCCTGAAGGGCTCCAGTCTGTTTCTAATTTGATCCCGATTTCCACTGAGGAGGAAATGTTAACACATAATCTGACTAGTTCTTTCATGGCTCTCGTACGTTTTGTACATCACTAGTACATCACTCTTGTGCAAAATATGGGGTGGGTTTTGACTGAAATCCTCCTTGTGTTCAGTGCACATTTTAACACCACTGGTAGAAGAATGGAAATGCAGGGCCTGTTTCTCAACTGCAGAGCCTACAGTTAAGGAGCAATTAGAACATAAGGCTGATGAAGGTGGCAGAAAAAATACGAGTTTCAACAATAAATCTGAAAATGACCCCAGGCAGGGTGTCAAAAACACCTGATGCAGAGAACGGAGTATAAATGTAGGACTCCATGTTCCTATTAACTTCCAGTGATGATCTGCTGTCACTGGGAGGACTGCAAACAGATTCTTTAGATACTGTCACGTTCAGTTTAATGGAAAAATATGCCTTTAGGTTATAGCTATCTCTGCTCTATGCTTCTCTCCCTTCACCAGCTTCTTTTTTGGTTCCATCCTACTCTGCTTTCTTTTGTTGTAGCAATTTTCAATTCCTACTTCATCCCAATTCATTTCCATAAAATGATATTGCTAACTGTTTAGATTAGTATGAACTCTCTGCACTCTGTTAATCAGTTATCATTTCAGGTTATCTGAAGACTCAAGCAGACACTATGCCATCAGTTAAGCTAAGTTGTTTTTGAAAGCTTTTCTCAAAAAACCAGGAGAAAAATGTCTTTGGGTGGGTGTGTGTAGGTTTTTTTGTTTTAAAGTTCTCTTTGGGACAATGTGAACATATCTTGTGTGCACACAAATTCAGAAATAGGCTAGATCTGTCCCCAAAGGCATGATGCTTGACACCGTTGTGTAACTTAAAAGTAACTACTTTCACAATGATGACTGAACAGGGATAAGTTTAGGATCAGGAAATTTCTTACCTGGTGAATTTTCCTTCTTTTGAAGGACAGATGGTCTAACAGGTGGGATATGTCAAACTTATGTCCCTCCTCAAACAGGGTAGGTAGAATTAATTAAGACTGACAGCCTCTGCCCATGGGAGGGGCATAGCCCAGTACAAGACTCCCAGGATGAGACCCCCCCCTCAAAAAACAAACAAACTTGAACTAAGAAACACTAACTATATAAACATTCATACATAAAACCCTATAATTTTAAACAGAGGTTAAGGCAGTTACAAATCCAATAATGCAACAAAAAGCATGGAAATTGTAAGTTAAGGCTCCCGCCTTATCTTATGTGCCATTTAAGCAGTTGTACGGTCTCACATATGGTGCTCACTTACAACTTAGGCTCCATGCACCCACACTTTGCCTTGATATTTCAGCCCAAATCCTCTTCCTATGCAGGATAGTGCAGTAGAAATACTTAAGACTACGAAGTTGTGTGTATACTGAGAGTAATTACATGGTATGGTCATTGGAAGGAACGGAGGCAACAGCAATGCCAATGTGCAAAGAAATCTTATTGTCATTTGCAAATAATGGAGCCTAATGCTTAAATAGGCTATTGTTTCACATTAAGTGGCTGTGAAACAATACAATGGAACTGCAAAGGACGTGGAAGGACAAGAGGATTTTGAATAATGAGGAAGCCAGCAGGTCTTGCAGGAATAGAAGGAATGTCAAGAAGGGACGTGCCAGACCAAGGAAGTGGGTGAAATGACAGAAGCAATGCCATGACAAACAGGTAAATTACAAGGTTACGTTTGGAGAAACTGATTCTGAAGACTGATAGGATACCATGGAAAGCACTGCTAGCATTTCACCCAGTTCCCATAGCTCGCTCCTTGTTGTTCCAGTGCCTCTTTCCCATCCCTGTTATTCTACTGCCCCTGCTTTTTTATTCTGAACAATCCACACACAACCCTTACTCCTATTCCCTAACAAAGGAACAGCTCATAGTGGTTACAACTCATGAGTTCTCAGTGAGGGAAGTACAGACTAGTGCAGTACACATAACTGAGTAACTCTCTTTTCCAACATTAAATTGGAGAGTTATCTCGTTATCAGACAACCCTCCCAATACTTCTCTGTCCATTATCCATATAGGCACATACACCCCTATTTCCTTGTGTGCTCCTCAGTTTTGTCAAGGAATCGCGAACACCTGTTCCCCATAAACACATCACAACACTTGACTTACTCCTCATGAGGAAAACAAGTCTCCCACTGATCAGCTACCACCACTCTGGTCTATGTGCAACCATCTCACATCCAGCCACCTTATGGCCCCCACATACAGCCTCTCAGTACTCAGGTGTTCCATTCTCCACAACTCAAATGAGAGGATGAAAAGAAGGAAGGGGGTTTCTGCCCTCCTCACCCCCAGCTTCAGTGTTGCCCCCAACTGGCAGAGGAAGAGGATTGGTGCTGAAGGCAAAGTGTGGGTGCATGGAGCCTAAGTTGAAAGCAAGCACCATATGTGAGTCTGTACAATGTCTTTACTGCTTAAATGGCACGTAAGTAAAGGCAGGAGCCTTAATTTACAATGTCCATGCTTTTTGTTCCATGATTGAATTTGTAACCACCTTAGCTTCTGTCTTAAACCGACAGGTTTTTTGTGTTTGAATTTCCTAGGTTTGCGATGTGTAATGCACTACCAAAAATTCCTCCTACTGCTGCAGTGCAATGCTGAGATTGTATGGATGTGCATAACTGACTAGAAGAAAGCTAGTCAGTGCTGCAAATCTATGCAGTTTGTCTGAAGACTGAAACAAATGGCTTAACTATGATGAAGAAACCTATCTGCCAGAACTCTAAATAGAAGACCACTTGATTTAACCCTAACAATGATTAAGTGGCAGTAACCTCCATTTGCCACTCACCGTGTGTTTGGCGCAATATGGCCTGATGGCTGCTGCACCATTAACCCCTAATCACTCACCCACCTTCCACTTTCTACTGATGTACAACTGATCCCAATGTAAGAAAATTCGTTTGTCCATTAAAATATGGGATTTATAGCTATTCCCCTGCTTTAATTCCACTCTGACCCACTGGAAGGGAGCACAATTTTTAACTGTTTCCAGGAACTCATCATAAATTTATGGTAAAAAGTATGATGGAATCAGCACACAGAATTAATCAGAAAAGACAAAGGTGATACATTCCTATCTTTCTACACACACACACACACTCCCATGTCCCTTTCCCAGTTTTGTGGTTAATTCAGGGGTGGGAACCTTTTCCCTCCTGGGGACCATTTGAAAATTAGTACAAGGTCTGAGGGTTGCATAGAAGTTGGGCAGTCAGAATGCTTAAGGGGTGGGACCAAATCAGAGATCTGCACCAAGCAGCTATCCCCTATCCTTGCATACATACCCTCTTCTCTGCTCTCTTAACCTGAGCTCTGTCTTTCATTGGTTAGGGGTAGGAATTTAATCCAGGGGTCAGATCTAGGAACTAGAAATGGCCCACATAGAAACCTAATCATAAATAATTCATTAGTCAGATAAGAGAGAGACTTTTTTGGCAGGAAAGTAAGAAGAACTTTACAGCCCTGTACCTTTAACAGAGTCAAAGGGTAATTTCAGACATGACGAGATCACAGTCAATCATCCTGAATCACAGTGGATTCAGGGTGGTGGCTGTGATCCCGTGCACGTCTGTTTGAGCCCCGCCAGATGTTCATCACAGTGAATTCCTGGTGGGGTTCAAATCTAACCATGGTTCTGAGGATGGTGCCGGCCCCATCTCCAGAACCGTGGTTAGTTTGGCCACGATCCAGGATGGGGCTGGGAATGGTCACAGGTAACGACTGTTACCCAGTCCCGTCCCGGAATCAGGTCCCAACCACAGGATGGGATCGGGTGCAGCGTCCTGATTGGCCACTACGCCTGCTCGTCTTCCTGTGGGTGGGCAGCCGGAAGAGCACAGGGGGGTTGGGCCGAGTGGCTGCACGTCATGCCGCTCAGTCCTGCCCCCTCCAGATTCCCCACAGTGATCAGGCCAGCATGTCTGATGGACGGCCAGTCTTTTCACGGACTGGGATGAGAGATAGATCCCGATCCAGGGTTCAGCATGGTGGGCTGAAAGGCCCGTCACGTCTGAAATTACCCAAAGAACCTAAAATATTATTTTCCCAGACACCATGTAATGCAATTCTGTAGCTCTTGTAAAATAAGCTATGGGATACATACACAAATCCAGTTTCTTATTTTACATGATAAAGGACATGCAACAAAGTTAAAAATCCAAGTCAGATTTGTTCACCGTTAGACATATTGTACTCTGGCTTTGTACAACACTCCTTAGGAGAACAACAGAGTTATCCTTGATACAAATCCTGTTTGCCTGAAATGCCGACGGCATCCATATTTTTAGAAACTGACCGAGAAGCAGAAAGCAGAACAGCTTCCTCTTCTAGCAATCACTTTCTTTCTCTCCTTATTTTCAGTTAGCATAGCATTTAAAAACATTTCATGAAGCAAAAAAAAAAAAAAAAAGGATCATGACCAGGAGTGTGCTACTAAAAAGCAGCTGTAAAACTAACAGTAGCATGCTAACATCCCAGAAGGAAAAAGTAGTTTGAATGATACCTTTTAATGGACCAACTGTTGTTGGTGGAAATAAACATGCTTATTTTTTGGTCCAACCAACAGTTGGTCCAATAAAAGATATCATTCGAAAAGGGGTCTCCTTCTGTCACGCCACACCACCGGCCACAAGCACAACAAGACAGCGGAAGGGGAACCCCGCTGGCGCCCCCCCAACAACAAACACAAACCTGCCCCCTCCGTTACGAGCAAGAACTCCGGTTCCGGCCCCGCTGCAGAGGGATACCCCACAGACAGTAGGGTCAGCTCCGCCCTGATGCAGTGCGCGCTTAGCAGCGCGACGCACGCCATAGGGGGCAGGGCTTTGACAGGACAGCAGCTGGAGCACATAAAGGCACCAGCAGGGCGTCAGTTCCCCGCCTGTAATCGACGAGAGAAGCTGGCCCCTCTCGACTCTGCCTTGTTGAAAGCTAAGTGCTTGGGTGATTGATTGTGTCTGAGTTTTGGTATCTTGTCCTTGTTTCCCTCCTTGTTCCCTTCCTACCTTGAACTTGTGTTGCCTGTAAGTAGTCCGTGTGCCCTTCACCTCCAGTTCCTTTTCCCCTTTCCCCCTCCCTAGCGTGAGTCTCTTGCCCTCCCCCTTTTCCCTCCCTGGTACGCTCGTTTTGTCCCCTGCCCACCCCGGGTCCCCTGCGCCTTCCCCCCTCCCCGCATTCCCTTATTCTTTTCCCCCACTCCTGGCCCCGATCCCCTCCTCCCCCTGCACCTCTCTTCCCTCACAGTGCTTAGCACTTGGAGACCTGGGCCCCCCCTTCCTTCCCAGAAAGCTTGAGCGTGAGTAACCCCTCTCATAACCCTTCTTCCTTGGTTGGCAAAACTCTCTCTCTCTACCCCTGTGATGATACGGGTTGCCTTGCTTAGTACGAGGAAAACCCACCCAATATCCTGAGGGGATTCCCGGCAAGCCTCGTGTGTGCTCTTGAGAGATCGCCATACCTTACAGAACCACCCCTGGCTGCTCCCTTCCCATCTTTCTCCCTGACCCCTTCATCTTTCCCCGTCCCATCCCTAACACCTTCTCCCCCGTAACTAATCTAAGCATGTGCATTTGTGAATTCTCAACTTCATGAACATACCCATTTCTCTCTATGTTCCCCTCTTCCTTGTCTCCCTCCCTTGTCTTTCCTCAACTGTAAAACTCTAAGGGCAGGGACCCGTTTCTAATAAATGTACAGCACCAAGTATATTGCTGTCACTATATAAATAATAATATGACAAGCTTAAGATTATCAGAAATGTGCCATGTATTATGTAAAAAGCAATATTTCTGTAAATCCAAAATGTAGACCAGTCTATACTCAGTGTAATTTTAATCCATGTGAAACAGAGTACAATGATATAGGAATGTCACCCAGACTTTATAAAAGTTATAAAATGTAACTTAATTTTACAACTTATAATGTTGCAATGTGGATGAGGGGAATACTGTGGATATATATCATTTTAATTTTATCAAGATACTGATAATACACAGTCATTTCCCTCCATCCTTCCCCGCAAGTTACTCTCCCCTCCTTCCCCCAGCGCCCACACAATTTCTTTCCCTCCCCAGCGCACATGCACCCACACACACTCCCTCTCCCTCCCCCCCCCTCAGCACACCCACGTGCACACACGCACTCTCTGTCTCTCCCTCCAGCAGACACCCTCCCTCCTCCCAGCACACTCACTCAGTCCCCCTCTGGGACACACGCACCCACGCACACCCTCCCTCCAGCACACCCATATACACACCTGTTCCCCAGATGAATCACCACCGTCACCAAGACCAGGCAGCTGCCACTGTGGGAGCTGCTGCCTTCGCCAAGACCAGCCAGTTGCTGCTGCTGAAGCTGTCACCGTCGCCATCATTTTAAAAGGCCTGGGGCTACCACATGCATGCGTGCATATGCTGGGGCCACAGCCATCTTTCCTGTCTGGCATGCTGGGACTTCATTTCCCAGCATACCAGACAAGAAACATGGCTTCCACACACATGCGCACACTGGGGCCACTGTCATATTGGGAAACGTAATCTCCACATGCCAGACAGGAATCATGGTCGCGGCCCCAGTGCGCGGCCTCGGCCCTTTTAAAATGGCGACAGCAGCTCCAGCATGTACACAGCAGTCACAGGTAGGTGGGAGTCCAAGAACAAGGTGAACAGCAGGCAGGCGTGCAGGGTGGCATTAGTTCCTCCCCCCTCCCCTGCCCAGGCTGATGTCGAAGGAAGACGTAGTTAAACAGGCATGGGAGAAGGCTACTGCCGAAGGTGTGAGAGAGGCAGGCAAGCAGGTGGGAAAGGGAGGCCGTCTTCCCCCCTCCCCATCTCTTCCAGGCTGGGGGGGGGGCACAACAGGGTATGGTTGAAACTCCCCTATCAGCTCCCTGACCCACTACCCTACCTCCCTGCAGCCTGGCCAGCTTTTATGGCTGAGAACATTCATTGTAATGTACTCTAGGCCAAAACATCATACTCCGAGAACACCAAACAACATACAGTGAACTATGATTAGAAAGCCCCAGAGCCTAACCCAACCTCTCCCATAATTTTCTCTGCCAACAGCAGCAGCATACACATAACCAAAAGTAAACACAATGGTGCAATAAGTTTGGTCACCAACCTGTTAGTAAACTGCCTAAAAAATACAATGCAAGTCAATGGCCAACATTGTACTGCAATACCCACTACTGTAACTAATAGATACTGCAGCTCTATAATAACCAGATTTGTAAAACGGCAACAGCAATCCATGAAAACAAGACCTGGATTACAGACAAAAAAAGGAAGGAAGGGAAGGAGGAGGACCCTAACCAGCCCCTTAACCAACCTCCCACTAATACTCAGGTGGAATCTGAAATGGGAGGGGAATAGAGCTAAGATATTTCCCATTCTCCCTCATTTGCAGGTAAGACACTCAAACTGGTGGGACTCCAGGGAGGATGACTTCCCACTAGCCAGAAACAGTCCTCCTCCCAGCCGAAGTACCCAAGAGATCTAGGGCTCCAGGATTCCCTAAAGCACTCTGAGGTCAAATGTTGCCTCAGCTGAGGCTACAGAGTCAACCTTATAGTGACAGGTAAAAGTATGCACTTATGAGCAAATGGCCACCCTGCATCTCTCCTCCATGGAGGCTCTACCCAACAAAGCCAAATTAGTAGATGCCCTTCTCAGAGGGTGAGCTGTGATACCCTGAGGTCCAAACTGCAAGTCTTTCACCATTTGGCCAAGTTAGACTTACACACCTTCTTACCCCTTCTCTTATGCCCAAAGGACACAAACAGGGCCAAGTCTATTTTAAAAGGCCTAGACTTCTCCAGGTAAACTTTAACTGCCCTCCTCATATCTATGAAATGCCATTCCTTTTCCCTGGGGTACTGTGGGTTGTGACAAAAAGATGGTAACATTACCTCCTGCTCCCTGTGGAATGTAGTATTAACCTTGGGATGAAAGAAGGGTCCAACCTAAGGACTAGCTTTTCTCTGTGAGACGCAGAGCTCCAGGTCTGCAGAAAGGGTCCCAAGTTCTGACATACTGCAGGCAGAGGTAATTGCTACCCAAAAACTGTCTTTAAGGAGAGGGGAAATAGTGAAACCCGACTAAAGGGCTGAAAAGGAGGCCTAGTCAAAGCTGTGTGGACTACATTAAGCCTTCAAGTGGGGAAGCAAGGTTGTACTAGGGGGCAAAGCAGGTGTCATGGGGACATGGGGGCAACACACCCATTTGGGGGAGATAACGCACCTATTTGGGGGGGGGGATATGTGTAATGTAATATAAAGAGTAACAGATTGTAAGCTCAGTGGGAGCAGAACACTGAAACCAGTTGCCAGAGTGGGGGAAGGTATTCCCTTTGTTATGGCAAGTGGCCACTTTATTACCAAGCAATGGCCAGGTCAGGCCCGCCACCTTGATAACAATGACAATGGCCAGGACCCTCAGGAAGTGACCTCAGGCCTCCTGTGAGGAAGAAGAAGGAAGTTCTTCAAGAATGAACTCTCTTCCATTTTGGACTTGAACAAGTTAACAGCTCAGGAGAGGAGCTCCTGCGAGATTGCAAACTATGGACTAAAGACTTGACTATGAACTAAGATTTGAACCCGATCTTCAACTTCCAGACCGAGACAACAACTGATGGACCTGTATTGTACCTCTTAGGGTAAGAGACAGTCAGGGAATAACAGTGGATTTAGAATGCGTGGACTTTATGTTTGATTTATTGACTTGCACTATCTGATCAACAGCCTTGTACTTTCTGATCAACAGCCTTGTACTTGTGTCTTTATTTGGCCTTGGGGAATTCACTTGGGGGTACTCTTATCTAGGTGAGAGCCTAGACGAACCTTTTTCTTATAAGACAACCCCACTGCAAAGTCTTCCAAGCTACAGGTGGCCAGAGAACGTTCTCTGCGTTATGGCTGGGCGGGGAGATAAAAGGGAGACTTGGCTAGGGGTGTGGACCTCTGAAAGCTCCCTAATTGCAGTGAAGGTTTTCTTATCAGTTGGGGGACCCATGTGGGCACAGGCAACTGGGTTGTGGCTGGCCTGGTAGGCAACCGGGGGGGTGAGGTGGGACAGCCTCTAAACGAAGAGAGGCCCCCCCAAGCACCCAAAACCCCGGTGACAGCAGGTCAGCTGCCAGGAGAAATCTCTTGACATGCAGATACACTGACAACGATGGTTCACCTAAACAAATTCTATTTGTTGAACCCCATCTGGAAGACTTCAAAGCATCTAGGAGTTTATTCTTAACTTTATGGGAGTTTATTCCCACATGGGAGTTTATTCCCATGGATCTCAGCTGCTGCCTTTCAGCAGCCAAGCTGCCAGAGACCACTTCTGAATGTCCTTGTACAGTACTGATCCCTGAGATAATAGGTCCCCCTACTGGACCAGGAACAGAGGGTTCTCCACTGCCATAATGATGATGTCTGAGAACCAAGGTTATCTTTTCCAATATGAAGATATCAGGATTACAGTTTCCTCCTGCTCCGTGACTCATTGAAGAACCTGAGATATTATCTGGAATGGGGGAAAATGTATAGAGAACCCCCGTTGGCCGAACTGTGGACAGCGCATCCAACCCAGGGGGTCCCGAATAGCTGCTGGGTCCTGGCTAGGAACATGGAAGCTTTCCTTTTGAGAGTAGCAAATGGAGTGCCAACCAGTCCTGGATTAGACAGGGACCACTCTCCTGGGTGGTACAACTGTTGAAGTCATATCAAGACTATAAGGAGGGGTATGACTGTTTCACCTGGGGTTGTCCTGCCCCCACCCCTGGCTCTCCAAGCTTATAAGAACTGCAGCCCTGTCAGGCAGCTGCCTGTGGCAGCTGAACCATTGGCACCAAAGGCTATTCACCATTTGGCAGTTGGAGGCTGGCCTTGCTGTATTTTTTGTTTTAGTAGCTTTTATGGGGACATGGACTGGGGGAATTTTGGTAGGAGAGGGTAGGGATGGAGGGCAGTACCACAGTCCCCTGATGAAAGATAGTGGCATGGGCACAGAGAGAGTTGGGAGGAGGTGATGTCACAACCCCCGTCAGGGGGGTATGGACAGAGGTGGTGTGGGGGGACAAGGGTTGTATCATGACCTCCTAGTGAGAGGGGAGGTATGGGCATGGGAAATTCGGGGTGGTGCCTCAACCCACTGGTGAGAGGGGGGTATGGGCAGGGGTAAGGAAGAAGAAGGGTTTTGTTGAGGGAAGGAGATTTGAATTTGCTGGGATTCCTCAGTGAGGAGATACACTAGCATGAGGGGGAGGGCGGGTGGATGAATTTGTTAAGATCCTTTGGTGAAAGGGAGGGGTATGGCGGGATTAAAAGTGAGTTTGGGTGTGTGTCCTGTTGCCTCTGTGAGGAAGAGTACAGGCATGCCAGGGCTCCCCTGTGAGATGGAGAATATGTGAAGGGGGGGTGAAGACACTGGGTTTTATTGGGATTGTTGTTGGGTATTTCCAGATGTTACGAGATCACGCTCAACCACAGTGAACCACGGTCAATCCCGCGGCGGGGCGAAAGCGCCCTGAACGTCTGTTCGGCGGCCGCCAGATGTTCACCACAGTCAATACCCACATGGGGTCAATTTCAACCACACTTCCGGAGCTCCCCGCCGGACAATCTCCGAAAGCGTGGTCAAAGAGATTCCCAGCGGTAAACAATAAAAAGTAACGTCTGGATGGCAATCACCGGCCGGAATAAATCAAAATGATTCCCAGCCGGGGACAAAGCACACAGCATCATTGCCAGGCAACCAGCAACACCACAGGCCGCGGAGGGAGATTTAAAGGGCACATGGTAGCAGCTGGTACGAGCTGCCCCGGCACCTTCCGCGTGCTTTGACCACGGCCCGGCCCGGGATCAGCGTAACGTCTGTTGCACTGCCCCGGGCCGTGGTCTTCCGGTCTGATTCCCTGCCATAGTCCCGCTTCCATCACATCTGTTTGGGGCTTTTATTGACCACGGGGGTGGTTGAACAGTTCACCACTGCTGGGAATCCACTGTGGTGACTCTGAACCACGTAACGTCTTAAATCACCTGTTATGATCATTCCTCCATTAAAGTTCATCGTACTCTCTTCTTGGGTAACTATACCATGAGAGCTTAGGTATTCTATAGGATCCAGAGTATATTGGATGGTTCATGGATATATTGAAGTCTCTTGTATTTTCTAACACATGTAAGAATTGTCCAGTTTTTTATAAGAACTTTGTCTTGGGATATAGGCATTAGATATACTATTCTTGCAGTATTTTGGAGTCTTATGCAACATATCTGCTTTCTATTTGGCTCATGATATTATTTTCCCCTTCTAAGCCACCAACCATTTTTGTCTGTTGAAGCGATTAGGCTATACAATGAAAGGGGAATATTTTGAGCATTAGCTGGTCTCTTTCCTCCACTCAGCCCCATTGAATACAGGTGGTCTGGGAGCTAAGTAGGTCAGATGATTGGATATATAACCTGATCAAATCCCCAGTAGCTGGAACAGCAGCTAGAGGAAACATTTCCTCCTGGAACTTGTGCCCTGTTGTTTGTTAGAGAACCTTACTTTCAAAAGTTGTATTTATTTTGAGGGTTAGAAGTATTGTGAATGTTGTTTGATATACTGACAGTAGAAAATACATTGGTAGCTTAATAAGTTTATAGTAGCTTTTTTTTATTGTATAGGAGCACCTGGGTCACTTAGACAATGGAGCGAAGACTGCAAAATAGTCAATGGATTGCATTTTGACAGTAGTTCCTCGTTTGTGGAGTGGGGTAAGAGCCACCTGTTTTTTTGTACAGTCAACAACATTGATTCTTTGTAAGTAAGAATTGGGTTTATAGTGGCCTACAATTGTTTGATTTGTCAGTGAAATTATTTTATTTATTTTTATTTATTTCTTTATTGGACGCCCCCTCATGCCTATAGCATCTCGGGGCGGCTCACAACTGGTAAAACAACAATAAGAATAATTAAAGCTACCCCCCCACAAACGTTCCCCTCTCCCCCCAACCCTCCCCTCCGAAGGCCTGGGCGAACAGCCAAGTCTTACAAAGTTAAACTGATTTCAAACAAATACAGGATTACTCTTTTGTGGAGAGGCTATGAGTTATACATGGTTCAGGGTACACCAGGTAATGAATTAACCATATACAGGATTATTTTTTCCTGGAGAGGTTATGTGCTCTACATGGTTTAGGGCATTCCTCTCGTGAAGAGTTATTATTCATGCAATGGTTGGGGCAGAGATGTTAGGTGTATTACTCCATTTAAGTTTATTATATTCTCTACATGGGTTATAAGAAAATGAGAGCTTATGGAGTATACAGGGTCCAGGGTATACTGGATGATAATTTCGTTGAGCTATTTAAGTTTACTGTATTTTTTACATGGGTACTAGCAAGAGGGGTTTCCTCTTGTGATGAGTTATTATTCATGCATTGCCTGGGGCAGAGATGTTAGGCGTATTACTCCATTTAAGTTTATTATATTCTGTACATGGGTTATAACAACATGAGCGCTTATGGAGTACATAGGGTCCAGGGTATACTGGATGATATTTTCATTGAGCTACTTAAGTTTATTACATTTTTACATGGTTTTATATCCTCTGGACACATTACATACATATATTGTGATGAGTTATCATTTACACATTGTCTGGGATAGAGTTATGATCATTCCTCCATTAAAGTATTCATCATATTCTCTTCATGGGTAACTATACCATGAGAGCTTAGGTATTCTATAGGATCCAGAATATATTGGATGGTGATATGTTCATGGATATATTGAAGTCTCTTGTATTTTCTACACAGGTACATTTTGTCAGGGGTTGCCGGGGAATACGGGGAGGCAGGAGCATAACAGGGAGACAGAAAGAGAAGGGGGTTCCTACCACAAGGGAATCCCCCCGCGCGGGGACCTCTTTGCTGACCGTGAATCCCCCTGCCTTACCGGCGGATGCGGGGAAAGCGCCGGTGGAGCCGAGCACGGGGAATCCTCCCCAAGCCCCGGAAGTAAGTCAACAAGACGGAGCAGCAGGGGCAGGGCTCCAACCCACGCTGCGACACTCTGCACGGTTGCAAACGCAGCGGGGGAGGAGCTAAGAGGATTTTAGCAGCGGCTCTCATACCTCAGGGCCGGCGATCAGCGTAGCTGAGAACTGGCCCCTGAGCGACTTGTATATTTTCCCTATCGAATTGAGTGCGGTGTGTGAGGCAAGGCATGTGAGTGGTGAGTGAGTGTGTGCACGTGGAGCTGTTGTTATTGTTGTTACACCTTGTTAGCCTATCTCCCAGTAAACCGCCTGACCGTCCCTTCCTTTAGCGTGGTGTGGGTTAACCCCTTCCTGGGGTGCTTCCCAGGGTGCTTCCCCTTTCCCCACTTGGCTCACGTGGCATTTCTACCCTTGCACTGTGTGGGTGGGGTTGTGGGAGTGCGAGTGTCTGTAAGCAGGGACCTAGTCCCCCTGTGGATACAGGAGGGGGTACGCTCACGCTCTCTGTTGACCCAGTCCCCTGTGATGACTTGGCTTCGTTCCCTCGGGGACTTTTAGGGCCAACTTCTAACCTGAGGGGATTCTTTAAACACCAGAATCGTGAGCGACCCCTCCTCCACAGGAGCCTCGCAGGGTGTGAAAGACAACAGGTCCGTGGTTTCATCCCTTTACCCTTCCCCGTATCGCACACATTTCCTCTAGAGAGATTATATACTTTATTTCTCTCATTTCCCAGACTACCCAGGTGGTTGCGGGTAAGACTCCAAAATATAGCCTTGTTATTAGTGGGGGTTATGATACATGGTGTTTCGATATTGGATAGTATTTTGATACCACATTGTTCTTGATTTGGCACAATATGATTTTCTTTTTAGTCGTGATATGTGCTGTAATTGTATTAAGTCATATGTACAAATGGGGACTGTGAATTTATTTGTTCACATTTTTGTATTATTGTTGTTTTATGTAGGGGAGACCTAGTCTGTTCATTCTTGTACATGCTGTATATCACAAGTGTGTAGACGTTTAAGAAAGTGCATTGATGGTATCCAGTCTAAGATTCCTGAAAAAGATCATTTTGAAACGAGAATATAACCCGGGATCTCATCAACTGGACACGTACATGGACGTCATCCCTTTTTGATCATATGCCACTATTGTATAATATCTTTATCTTGTTTGGTTCTTAATTATTCATGTACAATAAATTTTTTTATTTTTATGTGATTGTTTTCCTATTCATATATGTACATGTTCCTTTTGGGATCACAGTCCCGTCCATTTAGCCTTCCAGCTTGCTGGCCGCGTGCCCTTGTACTTATTTTTCTCCCATGAATTAGGTCACATTCACACCTGACACTGTGGCACTGTAAAAATGACGTGAGGCAAAAACGTGGCAGTGGGGAGGAGCCTGATGCCGGAAATAGCACTGGTGCGAACGTGTGTGCGCGTGTGCGTGTCTGCTGTGGCTTTACGTGCGCATGACGGCACAAAATCCGGCCCTGTCATGTGTGAATAAAGCCGTGGCAGACCCTGTTTGCACCGGCTCTACTTCTGCCATCGGGCTCCTCAATGCTGCCGCGTCTTTGCCTCGTGTAATTTTTACAGCGCCATAGCATTAGGTGTGAATGTGGCCCCAGAGTACTCTATTGTGACATTTTTATTAATTACTTTGCAGACAAAATCACAGTCACCATGACTTGGGTGCTGCTACTTTAACTGTAGAGTATCACTAGAACTCATTACTCAGGATTACTCGCTTTTTGCGGAGTATCCTCGCACTTGACTGAGTTTTGCCGAGTACTGAGCAACCGAGGATTTCACCCAGTACTCAGTAACTTGCAACGCCTCTATCAAGGAATACGGGCCACAAGAAGGGGGCCAAGAAGAGGGGGCAGAGGGCAGCAGCGGAAGGGGGCAGAAAACTCACGGGAAAGCGGAGGGAGCCGGCAGCGCCATGAAGTGGAGATGCTGTTCTAAGGTGAGTCTCTGGAAGCATACTCTCTAATGCTCCCTGGATGCATGCTCGGAAATGTAGTCTAGCATGCTCCCAGAGAGCCACGGCTCTTGTTCTAATGGTCTTGGGAGCATGCTGCACTATAATTAATAGCATGCTCCCAGAGAGCATTAGAAAGCATACTTCCAGAGACTTGCCTTAGAACAGCAGCTCTGTCCACTAGAGCTCCCTTGCTTTCCGGTGACTTCCCATTCCCTGGGAATGGGAAGCAGGGGGCAGGAGGCAGGAAATTCACTGGAAAGTGGAGGGAGCTGGTGTGCTGCAGTGGAGTGGATGGAGTCGCTGTTCTATAGTGCCATGGCACTCCACAGCAGTGCTGCTGGCTCCCTCCTCTTTCCGGTGCGTTTGCTGCCCCCTCTCCCCTTCCTGCTGCGCCCAAGTGCTGAGTAGTCAGTCAAGTTCTCGAGGAGCAGCCGAAAACTTAGGCCCAATCCTCGGAAACTTGGAAATATGAGTAACCTTTTTAGTACTCAGTTCAGCCCTACTGTACAGTCAGAGTTTAGGGCTATGGAAGCTCAGCCTTGTCTTGTTTGTTTGGATCAGTTTCCAACCTACACTGGCTCCCTTTATGTGAACATATTCAGCACAAGCTCCTGGTCTTCACCTTCTAGGCTCTTCATGGCCTTGCTCCCCCGTATCTCTCTGCTCTTGTATCCCACCACACTCCTGCCCAGGAGTTTTACTCCTCCTCTGTCCCCCACTCTTGCCTGCTCACGACCCCCTTGCTCCTCTAAAAGTCTTTGTCCCTTCTCTCTTGCTGCCGCTCATGCCTGGAACTCCCTCCCTGGATATGTTCACTCTGCTCCCTCCTTACCTCCCAACTTTCAGATCCTTCCTGAAAACCTACCTCTTCCATTAGGCCTTCCTTAGTTCATCATGAATGAGATTGTGTTCTCTTCCCCCTCACTCAGAATCTAGTTCCCTCTAAGTGAAGCATGTGCACCTGCAACTTCTCAACCTCATGAATGTATTCTTGTCTCTCCTGATATTCACCTCTCCCTTCTCTCCCCCTCCCTTGTCTCTTCAATTGTAAGCCCCCTGGAGGTAGGGATCTGTCTATAACTATTGATTGTACAGCGCCAGGTACACTGCTGATGCTAAATAAACGATAACAGCACCAATAATAAAAATTAGCAGCGCCTGCCAATGTGGAGGATGTGATTGGAACGATGCGGGTAACCAGTTGTGAATTAGATCCTGGCCCGTCTTGGCCAGTGAAAGCCAGCTGGGAGATATAGGGGCTGTTGCTGGCTGGGGTTGTCAACACCTCTCTTAGGAAGGGTAGATTGTCAGACACCTTAAAACTGCAGCTGTCCAGCCCCTATTCAAGAAACCATCTTTGGACACTGACTCCCCAGCTAGCTTTTGGCCTATATCTAACCTTCCCTTTTTAGGGAAGGTTATCGAACAGGTGGCTGCCCAGCAGCTTCAGGCTCATCTCAATGCTATTCAATTCCTGGACCCATTCCAGTCAGGTTTTCGTCCAGGGTATAATATGGTGACTACACATGTGGCCTTGGTCAATGATCTACGCTTGGAAATTGACAAAGGGAACTTTGTCCTGTTGATCTTGTTACATTGTTCAGTGGCCTTTGATGCAGCTGGTCATGAGGTGGTGTTAACACGACTGCGGGACTTAGAACGGGTGTGCGGAACTGCTCGAGTGGTTTCATTTGTTCCTGTAGGGGAGATTCCATTGGGTGGTGATGTGAGATTGCTCATCGGTCCCTCAGAACCTCCCATATGGTGTCCCGCAGGGTTTCGTCCTGTCTCCCCTCTTGTTCAATGTGTATCTGAGGCCGCTGGGTGAGATCATTCAGAGGCTTGGAGTAAAGCGCCATCAGTATGCTGATTACACCCAGCTCTACCTCTCTTTTTCATTCACAGAATCAGAGTTGAAAGTTGACCTCAGAGGTCATCTAGTCAAACCCCCTGCTTAATGCAGGAAATATGCAGCTACAGCATCCCTGACAGATGGCTGTCCAGTCTCTGTTTGAAAACCTCCAGCGAAGGCTAGGAAGTCTGTTACACTGTCTAACAGCTCTTACAGTTAGGAAGTTCTTCCTAATGTTTAGACGAAATCTGCTTCCTTGTAATTTGAGCCCACTGGTTCAAGGCTTGCCCTCAGGAGCGACAGAGAACAAGTCTGCTCCATCTTCTTAGTGATATTTGAAGATGGCTATCATGTCTCCCCTTAGTCTTCTCTTCTCCAGGCTAAACATACTCAGCTCCTTCAACCTTTCCTCATAGGCCTTGGTTTCCAGATCCCCGACCATCTTCGTCGCTCTCCTCTGAACCCATTCCAATTTGTAAATGTCCTTCTTAAAATGCGGTGCCCAGAACTGGACACAGTACTCCAGATAAGGTCTGACCAATGCAGAACAGAGTGGAACTATTACTTCTCATGACCTGGACGCTATATGCTTCTCTTAATGCAGCCCAAAATTGCATTAGCCTTTTTAGCAGCTGCATCACACTGCTGACTCATGTTCAGCTTGTGATCAACTACAACACCAAGATCCTTTTCACATGTGGTATCACCCATCTCATACTTGTGCACTTGATTTTTCTTACCTGAACACAAAACTTTACATTTATCTCTACTGAATTTCATTTTGTTAGTTTTGGCCCAGCTTTCTATCCTGTCAAGATCATTTTGAATCTTGTTTCTGTCTTCTAAGGCGTTAGCAATCCCTCCCTGTTTTGTGTCATCTACAGATTTGATAAGCATCCCCTCTACTCCTTCATCCAAGTAATTAATAAAGATGTTGAAAAGTACAGGGCCCAGGACCGAGCCCTGAGACACCCCAGTCAATACCTCCCTTCCAGATTGATAGGGAGCCATTTATTTATTTTAAAAGTTTTGCTACCCCACCCCTCCTGCCACAGGCCCCCCTGGGCGGTTTACAATCCATAAAAACAGCAAAAATAAAACTAAAACCAAGACATAAACGGAGGATACTAAAATAACTCACCCTAACCCACTCCCCGCACCACATCACCCTTCTCCACCATCAAATGCCTGGCGGAACAGCCAGGTCTTACAACTTCTTCGAAAGGAGGGGAGATCTGCGGCCAACCGGGCCTCAACCGGAAGGGAGTTCCGCAGCCACGGAGAATGCCCTCCCCTGTGTAGCCCGGCAGACTCAGGGGACCTCGAGCAGGGCACCCCCGGATGACCGCAGGGGTCGATCCAGAACCGGGGTGAGGGGGAGTGAGGCAGTCCCGCAGATAGGTATGGCCTAGGCCGTTTAGGGCTTTATAGGCCAAGGCCAACACCTTGAATCGGGCCCAGAAAACTACCAGCAGCCAGTGCAGAGAATGGAGTACCAGCATAATATGCGCCCGGTGGCCCAGACCAACCAAGAGATGGGCCGCTGCATTCTGCACCAGCTGCAATTTCTGAGCCGTCACCATGGGTAGCCCCATGTAGAGCGTATTAGAGGTGATGAAAGCATGGATGATGATGACCAGGTCAGAGTCCGAAACATATGGCCGAAGCCATCGCACCAGATGTAATTGGCAGTAGGCACTTCTCACCACAGCCTCCACCTGGACATCCAGGCAGAGCTGCAAATAGAGGAGCACCCCCCAGACTCCAAACCTGGGAGAATAATAAGAGGACAGACCCCATCAATGATGGAGGCCGCCATCTCCATCGCCTTACCCACCATCACCTCCATCTTGTCAGGATTCAGCCTCAGTTGGTTAGCCCTCATCCAGTCCCCCACAGGCAGACACCGAGTAAGCACCAAGACTGCCGGGCCTGGGTCAGTTGAAAAGGAGAGGTACAGCTGGGTGTTGTCAGCATATTGATGACACCGCACGCCAAACCTCCTAATCACTTCGCTGAGTGGCTGCATGTACAAGTTGAACAGGCGAGGGAACAAGCCAGAACCATGCGGACTCCACACGAGAGGTCTTGGTAGGATGAAAAATAATCCCCAAGCACCACTCACTGAGTTTGTCCAGTCAGGAAGGAGCGGAACCATTCCAAAACAGTCCCACCGACCCCTGCACAATCCTGCAGGCGTGTCACAAACATCTCATGCTCAACAGTATCGCAGCTGACAGATCTAATAAAATCAACAGGGTCGAGCCCATAGATCATCAATCAAAGCCACAAGTGCAGTCTCAGTGCCATACCCTGGACGAAATCCCAACAGAGGGATCAAGAAAACTGACACGGTCAAGATGCCCCTGCAGCTGTCGAGCCACTACCCATTCAATACCTTTCCCTAAAAAGGAAGGCTATCCCTAAAAAGGGAAGGTTAGAGACAGGCGATGGTTTCTTAAGCAGAGGCCGTACCACTGCCTCCTTGAGACAGCCTGGCACTCTGCCCTCCCAAAGGGAGGCATTGACCACCCCAGCAAGCAATGGCCCCACTGTCTGCCGGCAAGCCTTAACCAGCCAGGACAGGCATGGATCCAGTTCACAAGAGGTGGCCCTAACAGCCCCCAGAACATCCACCACATTGACGGGTGTCACTGACTGAAATTGATCCCATAAAATCGGACACGGTGGAGCTGCCATAACCTCCAGTTCCCCTAGTATAGTAAGTGCGATGTCAAAGTCCTGGTGAATACGAACAATTTTATCCACAAAATAATCCACAAACATGTCACAGCATAGATGACTCCACTCCAAAGTGGAGTGGCCAGCCCCCTCACCACCGGAAAAAGCTCTGCTGAATGGGATTTTGTGGATGCTATGAGGGTAGCAAAAAACTTCTTTTCTGCTGCCCGCATAGCCACGGCATAGGTTTGTAAACTGGCTCCATGACGGCCGCAGGTTTATGGAGGTTAATTTTGTACCCCGAGAGGCAACCAAAATCAGAAATAAGCTGTACCAATTTGGGAATAGATTTTTCCAGATCCAAGAGGAACGCTAACATATTGCATATAAAGCTATTCTATGGTTAGCTTTACTAATCTGTAATGCCTTTTTATCTCGGGGTCTCCTCTGATAGCAACGGCCAAAGGCTCCAGCGCAATATCCAACAATGGTGGGGAGAGGGGACATCCCTGCCTAGCGCTATATAATGTTGGGATGGTGTAAATAGCTCTTACCCATTTCAAGAAATTCCCACTGAACCCCATAGCCTCCATGGTATTGAACAAGAATGAGCATTCCATGCAGTCAAAAGCTTTTTCTGCATCCATGGAAACGTATGCAGGCTTCCTGACCTGTGTTGTTGATTTGATGCATCAGATTAACCCTTACGCACGTTATCCGCTCCCAGCCTGAGTAATAAATCGGGTCAATTATAGTTGAAATACATCTATTTAGCCTCGAGGCCAGGGTCTTGGAAAACATCTTAAATTCCGTGTTTAGTATGGAGATCGGGCAATAGCTAGAAAAGGCCTCCACAGGCCTCCCACTTTTGAGACTCAGGGCAACTTTGGCAGTATAGAAAGGAGGTGGTATCTGACCTGTCTCTATAATATGGTTGTAGACTCTGCACAAGGTAGGTGCTACCAGTTCACGGAATACCTTACAATACTCCATGGGGTATCCATCAGGCCCGGCAGCCTTACCACTGGAAAATGACTTGATAGTATCTATGATTTCCTCTACTGTCATAGGGGAGTTTAAATCTTCCACGGCTCCCAACACAGCCTCGGGATTTTTATAGCTTGCAAAAAGGACTTTATTTTATCAGGATCTGGCTTTTGGGATGGATAAAAAGAATTATAAACGGAGCTGAAAATGGAGACTATTTCTTTATTTTCTGTGACAATCTGACCACTGTCCCGCTTAATTCGTCCAATTTTAGATTTGTATTGCCTTTGTTTAACCAAATTAGCTAGTAATCTATCACATTTGTTGATTTTTTTCCATAGAACATGGCCTTGGATTTAAGCAATTGTGCGGCTGCCTCGCCAACCTCTATCAGGTCGATTTCCTCAATATTTAGGATTTGTTTTTGCCTTTTTTGCATGGCTGCTCAATGCTCTTTTTATCTTTAAGTTCCAAACCCCTTAGCTGGTCATATAAATCTCTCAGGGTGGCTGCTCTCTCTCTCCTGCATTGAGCATCCGCTGCAATAAATTCACCTCGATCACCGCGTTCCCCAAAGCGTATGTGCCGCAGTATCTGGGGTATCATTACATTTGAGGTAGTCAGACCATGGATCTACAATTCTGCTCCGAATGATATTGTTCTGGAGCAGTTTCCGTGGAAGGCTTCAGGCATATGCCTTAGGAGTGTTTCTCTGTTCTCTAATAATATCAAGGGTGGTGGCACTGTGATCGGACAGGGTAACAGTGTGCACTAAAAATTTATGACACCTAGGCGTGAAGCCTGGGTCAAGAAGGGCATGATCAATTTTCGTGTATGTGCCATATCTTTGTGGAAAAGAAAGTGCAGTCTCTAAGTTTGGGGTCCAACACTCTACTAATATCCACGACACCCAAATCTTTAAATAACGTCGTTGCTTCCTGCCACCTATCAAGCGGTTGGGAAGAAGACCTATCCAGAGGTGAAAGGGGGACATTTAAGTCATTCCAAATCAACAATCCTGTTTCCTTTCTAATTCTATTTGCAGCCCCCTTGAAAAAAGCTAGTGTTTTGCCATTGGGGTCGTAGATGTTGACCAGAGTGATTCTCTCTCCCTCTAAGATTCCAACTGATATTAAGTATCTACCCTCTACATCTTTAATTTGCCTCAAGTAATCAAAGGTAACCTTGTGCTAGAAGCCTATGGCTACACCTGCTTTTTTCTTATTGGCACATGCAAAGTACAGGTCCTTGATGCATTTGCTTTTAAGTCTACTCATGTCCTGTTGGATTAAGTGTGTTTCTTGGATGTAGAATATGTCAGCTCAAAGGGCTCTTCACTGGGCTATTAAGCCCTCTAGCATTGACAGAGAGACATTTCAAAGTGTTCTTTTATCTATTAACCATATCTTATTTCCATGTTCCCAGCCTGGAAAGCGATTCCCATATAGGGTGACCAAAGACCCCACCAAGAATTACAGATAGGACCCAGACAGGGAAATCCCCACTGTGAGTACCTAGTGCCCAGTCATGTTTCAATATACATCATGTTGTGTAACCATCATGTTGTGTAACCACCCCTTTCCGGATCAGTCAAAACAAAACTCCATAAATACAACAAAACTTATTTCTAACTGTCTCTCTCCCCTCTGTGTCCCTCCCACCCCATTTAAGACCCCCACCCCCAATACATGCCCTTCGCATAGCCAAACTTCAGCTAGGCACGCTGCCCCAGCTGCCGCCAGGGACCATCTGCCTGCTCACAGAGCTAGGGGCTGGGAGCTGTTTTCTCTGGCTCACCCCAGGGACTTTGGAACTGTTGCTGGAGAGCCCTTTCCCCATGCAAGGTTGTCAGCGCATGGAGGAGGGGCGGGGCTAGGGTTTCTCCCCAGCTGGCAGCTTGGCGAGAGGTGGGGGATTTAAATCCGGAAGACAGAGAAGGTGTAGCCAAACTTTAGCTAGGCCCACTGCCCCAGCTGCTGCCAGGGACTATCTGCCTGCTCGCAGAGCTAGGGGCTGGGAGCTGTTTTCCCTGGCTCGCCCCAGGGACTTTGGAACTGTTGCTGGAGAGCCCTTTCCTCATGCAAGGTTGTGATCGCACGGAGGGGGGGCCGGGGCTAGGGTTTCTCCCCAGCTGGCAGCTTGGCAAGAGATTTAAATCCGGGAGACAGCGGAGGTGCAGGCACGGCCGCGTGCGTGCGCGAAAGGGTCGCGCCTAAGAGTGCGACCCTTAAGGGGACCATTTAGGGGCTTTTAGGGGAGATGTTGTAGGGGCAAGGGGGGATGGAATGGGGTATACATGGGGAACAATGGGGGGAGGGGGAGATAATACAGGGAGCATGTGTCCTGGGTGAGAGACATGACATTGCTCCCATTAAGGGAAACTACATGGTGGCGGCTTGTGGAGGAGAGTGGGGGGATGGGCTTTGCCCCCCCAGTGAGACAGGGGGCATTGCCCGAAGGACAGCGGAAGGGGACTCCCTGTGAGAGAGGGAAACCCATTGAGTACAGGGGGCTGTTGGGGAGGGAATATGGAGGGATATTTTGGGACGAGGGAGGGAGTTCTCTGAGGGTTCTGGGGGAGCAGCCAGTAGGTGGGGGCCAGGATGGTGTGGATGGGAAGGGAGGAGCGGCTATAGGGGTAGTTCTGGGATGGTATAGTCCAAGGGGACTTTGGTCCTGGGGGACTTCAATACCCATGCCGGCCTTGTGGGAGCGAAGCAAGAGTTCATGGCCGCCATGGAAACCATGGACTTGTCCCAAGTTGTGAACTGCCCGATCCATTTGGGGGGGACATACCTTCAACCTGGTGTTCTGTTCTGTTCTGGCCTTGAGGCAGGTGATCTGGTAGTGGGGGATGTGAGGGTCACGCCCTTGTCATGGATGGATCATTACCTCCTTCAGGCCAGTCTCTCAGCATACCACCTCCAGAAGGGAAATGGACCAGTTAGGCTGGTCCGCCCCCGGAGGCTGATGGAACCTCAACAGATCCAGGAGGCCCTGGGGGATTTAACCTTAGACCCTGATGGCCGATCTGTTGATGAACTCGTTTGAGCTTGGAACATCTTGCTCGGGGAGGCCACTGACAAGGTGGCTCCGAGACGTCTCCTACCTCTGTCTCATCACCGCAGGGCCCCTTGGTTTACTGAGGGGCTGTGATGTATGAAGCAGGCAGGTAGGTGACTAGAGCAACTCTTACTGAATCCGACTGACTTCTCCATAGGGCCCATTTGAGGTCCTATGTTGAGGCTGTGAGGACAGCAAAGAAATAATTCTTTGCCACCCTCATAGCGTCTGCAGAGTCGCGTCCAGCGGAGCTGTTCCAGGTGGTGCGGGTGCGGGTGCGGGTCAATCCGGCCTCCCTCCGCCTGGACGGGGACTTGTCCGAGGCCCGCTGTGAGGTGTTTGCCACCTACTTTGCAGACAAGTTCGCTCAGATCCAGAGCAACTTCGATGCTGGACTAGGGACAGTGGAGATGGAGCGCGAGGTAATGGAGGCCCCGTCTGGTCCATCTTCTTGGGATGAGTTTCAGGAAGTGATGGCAGCCGATGCTGTGGATGTCCTGGGGTCTGTTAGAGCCACCAGTTGTGAATTAGATCCATGCCCATCCTGGTTGGTGAAAGCCTCCAGGGAGACATTGGGGACGGCGCTGGTGAGGGTAATCAACACGTCCCTTCGGCAGGGGAGATTGCCCCCTGGTCTCAAGGAGACTATGGTGTGCCCCCTGCTGAAGAAGCCATTCTTGGGTGTGGACGCACTCGCCAGTTACTGACCTGTCTCTAACCTGCCCTTTTTAGGGAAGGTTATTGAACGGGCGGTGGCACTGCAGCTCCAGGCTCATCTTGACAGCATCGGTTTCCTTGACCCATTTCAATTGGGGTTCCGCTATGGCACAGACGGCGTTGGTGGCCTTGGTGGATGACCTCTGCTGGGAGATGGATACAGGACGTTCAACACTTCTGATCCTGCTAGATCTCTCCGTCGCTTTGACACAGTGGACCATGGGCGGCTGCTGAGATTGTTGCGAGCCCTCTTCTGGATGGGACTGTCCTTGGAAGGTTCCGATCATTCCTCTTGGGGAGAAGCCAGCAGGCTGTCTTGGGGGCTGTCTTCTAGCCCCCGGGCCCTGGAGTGTGGCGTTCTGCAAGGTTCCATCTTGTCTCTATTATTGTTTAATGTATATATGCAGCCCTTGGGGGAGATCATGAGGGGGTTTGGTGTGCGTTGCCACCAATATGCTGACGACACCCAACTTTACCTCTCTTTTTCAACCGACCCAGGTCCTGCCATCTCAGTGCTGTCCCAATGCTTGGAGGCTGTGGCGGATTGGTTACAGCAGAGCAGACTGAAGCTCAATCCTTGTAAGACGGAGGTGATGGCAGTGGGTAGGGCGAGGGAGGTGTTGGCTCTCCTCGTAGAGGGGGTCCACCCTCCCGTAGCCCAGCAGGTTCGGAGTCTCGGAGTATTGTTGGACTCAGATCTCTGGCTAGATCGGCAGGTGAGGTGGTGGCTAAGGCTGCCTTCCGCCAGCTGTATCTGGTGCAGAGGCTGCGTCCATGTATTTCCAGACCCGACCTGGCCACCCTCATCTATGGCTTCATTACCTTGAGGCTGGACTAGTGCAACGCACTCGACGTGGGGCTTCCCTTGGTGCTGGTTCGGAGGCTGCAGCTGGTGCAGAATGCGGCGGCTCGTCTCCTTACGGGGACGAGCCGACGGGAACACATCACTCCCATGCTCTGCACACTGCACTGGCTGCCTATAGCATACCGAGACAGATTCAAGGTGTTGGTTTTGGCCTATAAAGCCCTACATGGTCTTGGCCCTTTATACCTCAGGGATCGCCTCACCTTCAGCATCCCAGAGCAACCCTTTCAGTCCGCTGGGGGCGCATTCTTGGAAGTCCCCCGTGTAAAGGGGGGGCCCACAATGGAGAGGGTGTTCTTGGTGGCTGGGCCGCGTTTATGGAACTCCCTCCCCGAGGAAGCTTGTCTGGCCCCAAGCCTGTTGGCCTTCTGCTGGGCATGCAAGACTTGGCTGTTCTTCCAGGCCTTCGGAGGAGGGGATGGGGGGTTGGGAAAATAGGTGTGTGTGTGGGGGGGGTTGTTCTTGGGGGGATTTTTAGCTATTTTAATTTTTGTGTTTTAGTGTTATTTTAACTTATTGTTATTTTTATGTTGTAAGCCGCCCCGAGATGCCATGGGCATGAAGAGGCAGCTAAGAAATGCAATTAAATAAATAAAAAATATCCTGGAGCAAGTGCCGCTGTCTTACGGACCGGGTCAGCGCCACTCCCACCTATTTCAGCCATACTAAAAGGGAATAATCCCTAAAGACAGTGTAAGTCAGTCGAATCTAATGTCCTCAAAGGGACACACATGAACCCGGCCCCCTCCAACAAATGGTCATAATTTCTACTTAGAAAATATTGGAAACTTTGCACATATCAAGCATATGAAATCTATCCAAACAGTACGCTCACAAGGAAACACAAACACCATACTATTTAACTGTCTCTTAAAAAGAACCTGATCATGGAACTAATTGTGACCCCATCTTCACATCTCACTGTGCCCTTCATCCTTCCATGGCCTCAGCAGCCTCCTCCCTCAGGCTCGGTGTCGCTTGGAGGAAGGTTTTAAAAGAACTGATGTCAACAAATACTCTTTTCCTTCCATTGAATGTGAAGGCTAGCTTGGCTGGGAGCCACAGCTGGGGCTTCAGACCTTTTCTTGTGAGAAGGTCCATGTATCTGTGCCACTCATGGTGCCTATGCTGGGTCTCCGGTGACAGGTTGGAGTATAACAGCCCCGAGCTGTTTCAGGAGGGTCGGGGTATAAATGTGATTGATTAAATAAATAAATAAATAAATAAATATTTTAATATTCTCTCCCTGGTACATCAGTTGGGGAGCAGTGCGAGCCTGTCAAAAAACCTCTCCTTATCCTGACAGAACAGGAATTTTACAATTAACGCCCTCAGCGAGTATCCCGCATCTGGTTTATGCCTTAGGAAGCGATGGGCCCACTCAATGATGGCGTCACACAACTTCATCTTGACGGGAAATAGCTCCGCTAGGAAGCTTCGAAAACTCTGTGGAGTCAGGGTTCTCTGCACCCTCTTTAAGGCCTAGGAATCCAAGATTGGATCGTTGGCTCCTGTTTTCTAGGTCTTTGCATTTCACAGTAAGCTGAGAGAAGTTTGTAGTGCTTGGATCTGATTTATTGTGCAAAGGTCTGTATCTTCTGTGGTGCTGATCCAATCCTCTACCTGGTCTGGTCTTGTGGGAACACCATCCAAACGCGTGGACCTGTTCTTAGAAGATGTCTTTAGAAAGGCAGTGTCTTCCTTGAGGCTAATTCAGTCTTTCCTGGCCGTATCCATATCCTTCTTAATAGTCTTGAGGAGCGCTGTTATAGCCGCTAGCTGGTCCGCTTCTCCCTCCGACTCTTCAGTGAACGTGGCAGTCATGTTAGAGGCCTGTCTGTCTCCAGTTCCTGATCTTGTGGAGCAGCTTGGACTTCACAATAATGCTTAATTGACTGCCTCTCACTCCTCTTAAGCTGCTTAGTCATTGCTCTCCTTGCACTTTCATGAGTTTTGGGGGTTTGCATCAATTAACTTTTATTTTAGGCTGTTTTGAATAGTAGGCCAGGGTGGAGCGCACACCAACTACATCTATCCCAGAGACATGCACACTAGCACCCCCCTTCTTGTTTTGACTGCAAAATTACAGATTGACCTTTGTGATTTTATGGAAGTTAAAGACAGGAAAATGTTGGTTCACTTACTGGGTGAATTTTCTCTCTCTCTCTCTCCTGGGGAGGCAGGCAGTCTGTGCTGGGTTTAGCTCCTCCATGTCACACTGAGGCAGGATCAGGTTTTTGACTGGTCACTGCAGGCTAGGGAAGGAGCTAACCCTAGCTGGGTTCCCAGATCCTGTGACTACCAAAGCTAGCATTAAAAACTCAAACTCTAAACCAGTAAACTAAAAGCAGTCAACCAGGAAGAACTATAACCACCCACTGTCTCCCAATTATTAGGAACAACCGTTAAAGGTAGTACGACTTCCCTCACACTCCCCACCAGAGAAAGGGGGAACAAGGTTCCACTTGGGACCACCCTTGACAAGCTCTCCAACTATGGAGACTGCCTATTTTTTAACTGAGCTCCATGTTATCTTTCTGGCATAATCATCATCAACTTATCTTCTATTAAGGAGGACCTGCGTGCAATGCGATGGGGGTGCTAATGCTGAGGCTACTACTAGAGGTTCAGGCAGTCGGGCCTGCATGCCTCCCCAAGAGAGAAGAAGGGAAATTAACCTAGTAAGTGACCCAATTTTTCCTCTCTTTTCTGTAGAGGCAGGCAGTCCATGCTGGGACATGCCCAAGCAGTAACACTCTGTAGCACCCACTGTCCAAAAGTCACCCTGGCTGGGGACCAAGTATGATTATGATAATGACAGGTGCATGCGTGAACCAAGGTCCAACATGCCACTTTGCAAATGTCCTCTAAAGAGACACCCTGTAAGAGTGCTGCATTTGTTGCTGCACTCCTTAGGAAGTGAGCGGTAATACCCTGAGGAACCTGGAGCCCCTTAGATTTGTAGGTTAATGCTATACAGACTCTCAGCCAGCAGGCTAAAATGGACAAAAACTTTATTTTCCTTCTACCCCTGTCTAAAGGCTATAAACAGGGCTTAATCTATTCTAAAACCCTTTGTCCTGTCTAAATTATTGTTATAAAAATTTCTTATCCCGCCCCCTCCTGCCAGGACAGCTCAGGGCAGCATACAATATAAAAGCATAAAATACACATAACTGAAAAACAATAAAACCATCAAACCCCCACCCCCCCAACTCTATCCCATTCCTCCCCCTACCAGTCTCTCTCACTAAACACCTGGCGGAACAGCCAAGTTTTACACAGACACAGAAGAAGGGAGTGCCCCGGGTCAAACAAACCTCTGCTGGGAGGGAGTTCCACAACCAAGGTGCGGTGACCGAGAACGCCCTCTCCAATGTGGCCCCCCCACTGAACATGGGGGACCTCCAAAAGGGGGCTCCCGGCCGACCGTAATGGCCGTTCCAGAAACCGGGGAGTGAGGCAGTTCTGCAGGTAGGTGGGTCCCAGGCTGCATAGGGCTTTAAAGGTCAACACCAACACTTTGAATCGGGCCCAGTAGGCAGTAGGCAACCAGTGCAGAGAACAGAGCACCAGTATTATGTGCTCTTGGCAGTCTGTACCTATCAGGACATGGGCCGCCGCATTCTGCGCCAGCTAAAGCCTCTGGACTGTCACCTTGGGTAGCACCACGTAGAGTGCATTACAGTAGTAATCAAGTCTCGAGGTGATGGGTGGCACGGTTGCAGTCTAAGACATAAGGTCGTAACCGTCGCACCAGATGTAATTTGGCAAATGCACTCCTCGCCACAGCTGCCACCTGGGATTCCAGGCGGAGCTGTAAATCAAGGAGCACTCCCAGATCGAACTTGAGGACCCAAGACAGGATGCATGCCTCCACTCCCTCGGCCCTCCCCACCAGCATCACCTCAGTTTTGTCAGGATTCAACCAGAGGCAGCTCTCCTTCATCCAGTCCCCCACAGCTGTCAGACGTCGAGTAAGCAACTAGACTGCAGGGCCTGAGTCCACTGAAGTTGAGTGGTAGAGCTGAGTGTTGTCAGCATATTGATCACAACATACTCCAAATCCTCTCAAGACCTCACCCAAAGGCTGCATATACACTTGAACAGGAGGGGGGAAAGAATAGAACACTGTCGCACCCCACACGTGAGATCCCGGGGAGCAGATGTACAATCACTCAAAACCACACGGTGAATCCTACCAGCCAGGAACGAACGGAAACATTCAAGAACAATCCCGCCCACCCTGGCATGATTCTGCAGCCGATTCACCAACAGCTCATGGTGAACGGTATCAAAAGCAGCTGACAGATCTAACAAGACCAGAAGGGTTGACTGCCCCAGGTCTAAAGCATGGCACAGGTTGTCGACCAAGGCCACAAGTGCAGTCTCTGTGCCATATCCCGAATGAAAGCCAGACTGCGAGGGGTTCAGGAAACCAACCAGGTCAAGATGGTCCCGGAGCTGCTGGGCCACCACCTGCTCAATAACCTCCCTAAAAAGGGGAGGTTAGAGACAGGTCAGTAGCTGAGAAGGTCGTCAGCATCAAATGATGGTTTTTTGAGCAAGGGTCGCACCACAGTCTCCTTATGAGCCTCTGGGACCTGCTACCCTCAAATGGAGGTGTTGACCACCCGTGCCAGCACCAACCACACAGTCTCCCATGCGACCTTAACCAATCAGGATGGGCAAGGATCTAATTCACATGTTGTGGCCCTAACAGCCCCCAGAACATCCCCTACATCGGCAGAGGTTACTGACCAAAATTTATCTCATAAAACACGACAAGCCAGAGCATTCATAGCCTCTGGCTTCCCAACTGTGGCGGCGAAGTCATGGTGAATGAGAGCAATTTTGTCCACGAAAAAATCAATAAACCTATCAGAGAGGGCCCAGGAAACCTCCACTAAATAAAACTTTGTCCTTCAGACATCTAATTTGTGCCACAGGATCTCCCACTGATGCTGCGGTTTGGGGAAGAAGGATGGTAGCTCAGTATCTTGACTTCTGTGGAACAGCGTGTTCACCTTTCTTAAGAAGGATGGATGCAAACAAAGACACACATTGTCCTTGTCAAATCTGAAGAATTCCAGGTCTGCTGACCGAGCATCTAGTTCTGAGACTCTTTTTGCAGACGTAATGGCTATCAATGCCACTTTGAAAGAGAGGATCTGGGACAGGACCTGTTGTAGTGGTTCGAAGGGAGGCCTCTGCAAGGCATGTAGAACCACGTTCAGCTTCCAGGAAAGGAAGGGGTGTTTGATTGTGGGCGCTATGGGTGCGGCTGCCTTGAGACACAGTTCGACATGCAGGTGGCTCCCCAGCTTCTCGGTAGTTCAAGATGGAAGGATCGCCAAGACAGCCGAGATCTGTCTGCGGAGGGTGTTCACTTCCAGTCCTTTATCAAGGCCTGCTCGCAGGAATGCCAAGACCGGAGTGGCGTTCACCTCGCTTGCCATGATCCACTGGTTTATTGCCCATGTCTGAAAGATTTGCTAGGTAGAATTATATATTCTATTGGTTGATGGTTGTCAAGCTGCCAGTAAAGTCTGCAAGACTTTGTCATCATAGCCATAAGAACTCAGTTGTTCCCGTTCAACCTCCAGGCTGTGAGGCTTAATCTGTCGAGACCTAGGTACCAAAGAGGCCCCTGTGTGAGGACGATGTCCCTCAGGGGTAGGCGGATGCTCGGGACAGTTTCTAGCTCCCCGAGTGTGGAGAACTAGTGTCTCCTCGGCCATTCTGGCATGATCAGGATCACTTCTGCTGACTGGAGCTTGATCCTCCTCAGGACCGCGGAAAGGAGCGGGATTGGGGGAAAAGGCATACAGTAACTTGCAAGGCCATGGGTGCAATAGAGAATCTATCCCAACTGCTCATGGGTCTCGATATCTGGTCAGATATCTGTCCACCTTGTGATTGGCTTCCAATACAAAGAAGTCTAGATACAGTAACTCCCATCTGTGTACCACTCTTTTAGTCACCGCTCATCTGCACTTGCCCTGTGAGATGACCCTCACAAGAATGTTGTCCAGGTATGGGAAGACATGTACTCCATTCTGTCAAAGTGCCACCACCAGGACCACTAGGATCTTGGTGAAGACTCAGGGATGCCGCCAACCCGAAGTAGTATAACTTCTTACTGTTGGGAGCTAGGAGTGAACAACGGGGAATAGATTGCCCATTGTGACTATTGGTTCTTCTCCCATGCGATCGAGATTGGCCACTGTCAGAGGACAGGGTGCTGGGCTTGATGGACCATTGGTCTGACTCAGTATGGCACTACTTATGTTCTGATGTCTGCCTGAAAAATCCTGGCCCCTGCTTTGGACACCGGGTCCTGACCTTCCGTCTGACCACTCCACTTCTTCTTTTGCGTTCTTGGGGGCTCTCTCTTCTGTTTTTGCCCATCCCTTCCTCACCTTTAGAGGATCTGGTGAGACCAATCTATGGGACCAAGGAGAGGAAGGCATCCTCTTGCTCCCTGCATGGATTACTGAGGCTGGGGGAGGGGTGGGAACACTCCAGGAGGCGGGAAATCCTGTCTACCCCCCTTCATGACCTGTGGTGCCCCAGCCATTGAAGCATTGCTGGGGATACCTCTTCCTCCTTCCCCTGTCCAGTCTGGGGGGAATTATGAGGGTCGGGGGAGTGTCCCTGAATCAGAGGGATCACGAGAAGTTGGAAAGGGTCTTGTCCCTGGCTCAACCTCTGGCTGGCCAGCAGGTTTCTGAGGGCCTCCTAGACCTATGGCCCCTGCTTTGCCTGGTGGAATCCGAGGAGGACAAACCTCCAGAGGAGGAGCACCTCCAATGCTGGGCCCCTGAACTGCTTCTATGGCTCCAGGCCCTTGAACTGCTTCTACAGTTCCTGGAATAGAAGCAGCTAGTCCTGCGGTAACTTTGACTACTGTGGCTCTCAGATTGGGAGCGTTCACTGTGCCACTGCCAACCTCTGTTCCAGCAGGGCCTACTTGAGTGGTGAGACCTACCGAAGTGGTGGACCCCACTGGAGAAGCAGGGACCACGGGAATGGTGGGAACTGCTGTGCCAGCAGGAAACACTGTGCCAGCAGATGCTGATGGAGCGGCGGAAACTGCTCCCTGATCTCCTTTCCTCCCCATCCCCTTCTCTGGGAGGGGATCGGCGTTGGGAAGGCACACACATGGTGAGCTGATCTCAGGCTGTGGCGAGCTGAAAGCTTTTTTCCCGTGATGTGGGCAACTGCTGCAGTGTCAGTTGCCCGGAGCACACCCCTGAGGTGCCACAGAAAGGAACCTGGCCCTAGGGAAGCAAGGCGGTAAGCTCCTCATCCCACCTCCTCTTTTTTAGTGGTGGCATGTCTGGTTCCCCTGGGGGTAGATCTCCTCATGCTCTCCAATCTGGCCTACATTATGGCTGAGTGTCCAGCACTGAAAGAGCTCTACCTGAGGCCTCGTGCTGCCCTCCCTTAGCAGGGGGGAGTTCTGAGGCGGGGGAGCTGCTCCTCAGTCCGAAAAACTAAATAAACCCCCATGGAGTAAGGAGGCTAGGTGCCCCCCCCTACACTAACTAATTAATAACCCTACTCTTCCACCAAGTGGTAGAGCTCTCTACTGCTTCTCTCTGCTGTGCAGGCAGGAACAAATCTGGGAACCCAGATAGGGTTAGCTCCTTCCCTAGGCTGTGTCCTCCCTCCTCAGGAGGTTGGGGGGGGGGGGGGGGGGGTGTGTGTGTGTGTGTGTGTGTGTGTGGGGGGGGGAGGGGGAGGGGGGGGGGGGGGGGGGGAGAGAGAGAGAAGAGCAGACTGCTCTGGAAGGAAGTTAGAATTACAAATATGACTACATTTTGATGATAATACATCCTTGTCTACCCAGTCACTTTCTTCCTATCACTTTCTTCAGCTTAAATCAGTGTTCACGAATAAGTGAACACACTGACGTTTGATAATTACAACAACAACAGATGGAATACAATAATACAATACATAATATGCATAAAATTACTTAGATGTTCTCACTGCTTGCTTTAAAAACTTTTCTACCTCTTAAATGTCTATCTCTAGTCAATCGGATGCATAGCTGGTTCATCTGAATAAAAAAATTCTACCTACTACTACTAATAAAAAGTGGTTATGTGAAAAACACAAAACCTTCAAAAAATGGATAGTAAAGGAATGTGGAAAAAGCAATGTGTTTTATTTACACATACGGAAAGACAACACCACTCAGTTTCATTGGGGTTAAGTCAATCTAAAAAAAGGAGAAATTCACATTATTCCTAATATCTGAATTTGTATCAACTACAACTATTATTATTATTAGCAAGCATTTATATAGCACCAGCAATGTACCTGGCGCTTTCCAAAGTAACTGAATAGACACAGTCCCTGCTCTAGGGCTTACAATCTGAGACCAGTGACCAGAGCTTTCTCTTGCTGGCTTTCTGAGGCAAGTGGGTAATTGACATGAAACCAACTAAAGTTTAAAGGTCTTTGTGACAGAGCTGGCTGATAAAGTTATGTAATTTAAAGCAGAGTAATGTAACTTTCCTTATGCTGTTTTTTTGGCGGACAGCAGCTGCTCGATTGCGCAGGTGCGCGCCAGCCACCAAACTAGTTTTTGGCTTCACCAATTATTATCACACTACACTACACCAGCACTTGATCTCACGCTCCAAGGCTGAAGACCCAAAGACCTGGCTCAACAGTAGCCTGGGGGCAGGGGGGCTGGTACAAGGAATTGTGGTAGGGGCGGATCCTCCATGAAGCGTCGGAGTGGTAACCCCCTCAGTGCTCCTCAGATTGTCAACGTGTCCCCAGCTTGTACCCCATTGCCTGCCTGCCTCCCCCCCACAGGCTACTGTATTTGAAATGTGTAGGATTAGGGTTGTATGTTTTATCTTTCATTATACAATTTTGTATATCTGGATATATTTCCTGTTGTATTTTGTATAATTGTTAGTAAAGATTTTTTTACATTTATAGAAGCCTCTTTTTCTCTGGTTTGGTTTTTCTCTGTGGTTACTTTTTATTCCCTTGTTTTTTGGTTCCTCCCCCCCCGTCACAGCATCGCTCCTTAATTTATCATAATTTGACTAAAAAAATAATAATCTAAACTGCCTTAACTGTTGTTTACACGTATAAAAATTGTGTACACTTTATACAATGAACTTTTGACACTGTTACTGTAGACAATTGTATAGATTTGGATTGACAGAATGAAATTGTGTGTGAAAGGACAGAGTTAAGGCTGTTTTGAAAAAATTGTTAATTGTCAAATTATGATAATAAATTAATGCTCACAAAGGAAAAATGTGATAGTTTAGTTAATGATAAATATTAATAAAAGTATATATGGTAAGGAATTAGTACATAACATGTTTATGTTGATGGTAAATTATGAAATATTGATAGAAAATGTGGACATTAATTTCCATGCTTTTGGCATTTATTTTGTTGTAATGTATGTTCTGAAATGTTTTTTTAATTGAAATTGAAATTAATTTTTATGTTATTTGGAGTTTAAGTTAGGGGAAAATGTATGTTGTGAAATGGTTTTGGAAAGGAAAGTTTTTTGTTTTGGAAATGGTTCTGCTTTTAATGTTTTTTAACTGTTAAGTTTTTTGTTTTGGAAATGTATATCTTATTCAATTTAAAAGGAGGATTTAAAAAAACCTTATATTTGAATAGAACCAAAACTAGGGTACAGTGAATACTAATTTAATGACCTGTTTGAAAAGCAGAAAGTAGTTTCTGCTCTCTATTCTAAGCTGCATTGCTAGTACTGGATATAAGCTCTGGTTTAAATTAGCAGCTTGAACCTACAACCTTCTAAGCCAGAATCAAGCAGAAAACTGCGTGCAAATAGCTGAAACTCACCTCTGTTGTTTCACTAGAAGCTGTGCTTTCCTCCTTCTTTCTTTCTTCTTCTTCCTGTTCTAGCTCTTTAATGCTTTCTTCTAGCACATTGGGCCAGAAATCACCTTCAAAGTAAGGCAACTCCTTGGCACTCGTCAGCCTGTCCTCAGTTGCTTGTTTGAAGATGTCCTGTAAATGTGTTACAATGGTTAAGACTGAATGATGTCCAAAAACCCCTTAAAAGCAAAAAAAGGCAGACAAACACATGCGCTTGCACAACATTAAGCTACTAATATACATGTGGAAAGGAAGTGGTTGTACATGGAGAAGTTCACAGTAAGTTTTTAAATATGCTAACACATGCAAGTTTCATGGGACAGATATAATATGTGCAGCGGTTTAGCTTTTTTACAATATGTTGTTCACATCATCAGGAAAATGTTAGCTCTCTGGCAGTGTTTCTTTCCTCTTTTAATCCAGTCCAAAGCCTATTATAAAGGGAAATTGTCTTACCTGTTAACTTTCTTTCTGCTCTTTCTTGCAGCGCACAGTCTGAGCTGCGGGATTATGACACTCCTCATGGAGCAGAAAGCAGGACCAGAGAAGACTGCTAGCCACTGTCCATGAGAGAGACATACCCCTCCATGTGTGATCCCAAGTGAGGTTGTCAAAACTAACATGCGCACATATACAACAAAGCTAGACATTTTATTACTTGAAAGAATCACTAAACACAAGTGTAGAAATAAGAGACCAGACCTCTAAAAATCCTTCCCCTTGCAAGAAACTCCCCCTTTTCTAGAGGGAGATAGCATGGAGTCTGAGCAGGATAGAGTAGAATCAATGAGGAAGCCACCATAGTACGAGACGGAAGGACTCTGTTAAGCCAGGCCACATGCTTGGGGGGTGAGGGTACCTTTTGCAGGCAGCCTGAACACTGCTAGGAAGTTTTCATAGAGGGCAGAGTGCTGGCCCCACTTCTGCTTCCTCCCCTGCCCACTCTGAAAATTTTCTAGCAGTCAGGCTGCTTAATGACGGGACCAGCCACAAAAGTATGACAAATTACTCTCCTGTGGCATTTTCTTTCTTCCAGCCAGCTTCAGTGGGGCTGTGCACATGGCCAGAGATAGGAAAACACTAGAGGAGAACTGGGTGCTACAGCTGGCTCTGCTTCCTACCCCTACTGGAACTGACCCAGCTCCATTCTCAGTAGTGCTTTCAGGGCAACCAAGGCTTTGGGAAAGACCCTCAGAGCAGAAAACATGTCTCATGGACTTGTAATGTCTGTCTGCATACGCAAACCACAAATACCTACAGTTGCTTGGTCTGATAGAGATATGGAGAGATGCTTTTCAAAGATCTATTGATAAGAGGGCGTTGTGTGGGTGGAATGACTGAGGATAAACTTCAGGATCTCCATACAGGATCTTCTGGATTGGACACTAATTGTTTAGAAATCTGAGGTCAAGAATGACCCTCTAGCCTCTGCAATTCTTGGGCACAATGAAGATAAGTACATTCCAGAAAAACATTGGGACTTTGGAACCAGTTCTATAGCTCCCATATCAATCAGATGCTGCATGGCCTTTAGTATGTGTTGGCGTTTCTTTGGGTTGCTAGATCTGGGAGAGGGCGGGAATTGGTCTCTGGAGAAATGATTGAATTTCTTGGCACAACTGTCTCCAATACTGTCCAATACGGTCTCTTTCACACAGGCACTGGAAGTGGAAATCAGTCACTTTGATGTAAATTCCTGTAGTTATTCCTCTATTCAGCAATCACTGGACCGGAGGGGGATAGAGGGTGTCCTGTCATGCAGAGGATGCCTCAGCTATCCTGGTTCCCTTTTAAGGTTGGTTCCTCTGGAACTCCTGGATTGCCTCTGCCATCTGGGTCTGTTTAACAGGTGGAAGGGTTTCTTGCACCCTAGGCAGCTTGGTCAGTCACCTCCCCCCCCCCCCCCCC
>QEPC01003596.1:536678-590352 GCA_003113815.1 Sphenodon punctatus
GGGGGGGAGAGGGGAGGGAGCGAGTCAGTGTGAACTGACCACCAGGGTCAGTGCAAGGGTTTCTTGCACCCTAGGCAGCTTGGTCAGTCATAGCCCCCCTCCCACTAGTCTCATTTCTCCCTAGCAGTGTGAAAAAGGAAAATTTGGTTCACTTACCTGGTGAATTTCCTTTCTTCTCTCTGGGGGAGGCAGGCAGTCCTTGCTGGGCTTAGCTCCTCCTCCTCATTAATAGGCAGGGACAAAGACTTTGATAGGTTGTCAGGACGTGGGGGAGGAGCTAACCCCAGCCTAGCAGCCCCAGATCTGTGACTTGCTGAACTAAGGAATCTTTAAAAAACAAGGTTCAACTTAATCCCCTGTAACAGTATAACTGGCAACTAGAACTAACCCTAACTAGACCCCTTGAGTCTTAGAGGGAACCTCTATAAATAGGGGTCTCTTCCTACCCTAAGTCTAGGTAGGAGGAAGTGAAGAGGAGAAGCTCTCCTGTACTCCGAGTTTCACCTTTGATCCAGTCCTTTCAGAAGTCCTGATGACCTGACCCTTCAAACCCAATCTGAGTGGAATCCACCTATGGGGTTGAGGCGTCTGATCCGTTCAGGTGGGCCGGACTGCCTGCCTCCCCCAAAGAGAAGAAAGGAAATTCACCAGGTAAGTAAACCAAATTTTCCTTTCTCTCTCTCCTGAGGCAGGCAGTCCTTGCTGGGATCACTTGCCAAATCACCCTCGGCCTCCGAGGTGAGAACCCTTTGTAAAACTCTCCGTCCAAAGGCAGCCCTGGCAGAGGCCCACTTTTAAATAAGGTGGTAACGGGTAAAGGAGTGTTTAGAAGCCCAGGAGGCTGCCTTACAAATCTCGTCCAACACAGCTCCTTGAAGGAGTGCTGCATTGGTGGATGCAGACCTGAGGGAATGAGCAATTAAGCCCTCGGGAACCCTGAGCCCCCTTGACCTATAGACTAAGATAATACAACTCCTAAGCCACCTGGCCAGAGTCGCTGTCGACAACTTTTTCGGCTTGCAGCTTTGACAAAACTCTACAAAAAGGGTGGAGTCCACCCTGAACTCCTGTGTCCTGTCTAAGTACACCTTCAGTGCCCTTCTAACATCTAGCTTGTGCCCGAGGACCTCCCTGGGGTGCGAGGGATTAGGGCAAACAGATGGCAGCTCCAGGTCCTGTCCTCGGTGAGAGCTGGAGTCCACTTTCGGTCGGAAGGCTGGGTGTAGGGTCAGTGTGACCTTATCCTTGTCAAAGCGGCAAAATTCGGGATCCGTTGATAATGTCCCCAGCTCCAATACTCTCTTAGCCAACGTAATGGCCACGAGGAAGGCTACTTTGAGCGACAGAATCTTGAGCGGGACCCGCTGTAAGGGTTCGAAAGGCAGTTCCTCCCTGCGGAGAATCCAGGACCACGTTCAGCTTCCATGTCGGGAATCGCTAGCGGACAGGCAGTGCCAGGTCTGCTGCTGCTTTCAAGAAATGTCGCATGTGTCTGTGCTCGCCCAGTGAGTCCTGTGTTGCTCGTGCTAGGGTCGCCAAAAGGGCTGATACCTGTCTCCGGAGTGTGCTGACGCTCATTCCTCTATCCAGTCCCTCTTGTAGGAAGGCGAAGACATCCGGGGCGGTGGCCCTGACCGGGACTACGCCGTGCCTCAGCGACCAAGATTTGAACGTCTTCCATGTGGTGTCATATATCCGATTGGTTGAGCTTCTTCTGACTCCTAGGAGAGTCCTCATCTCCTTGTCGTTGAAGCCAAAGGCCTTCAGGTATTCCCACTCAACCTCCAGGCAGTCAAACTCAAGTTGAGTGTGCCCTGGTGCCGAATGGAGCCCTGCGTCAGGAGGTCCTGTCTCTGCGGCAGGGTGACTGGGCTGTCCACTAGGATCTCCCTGATGGGAGGAGAACCATGGCCTCCTCGGCCAGTTCGGTGCTATCAGGATCACCTCCGCCTTGTCTGTCGAGATTTTTCTCAGGGATCTGGACAGTAGGGGCACCAGAGGGAACGCGTACAGTAGGTGAGGGGGCCACTCCTGCGAGAGCGCATTCAGGCTGCAAGTCCCGTACTCCCTGCATCTGGATTAGAATCTGTTCACCTTGTGGTTGGTCCTGAAGGCAAACAAGTCCATGTATGGCATCCCCCATCTCTCCACTAGAGTCGAGAAGACCTCGGTATTGAGTGACCATTCCCCTGGGTCCAAGGTTGCTCTGCTGAGCCAGTCCACCCTGATGTACAATTCTCCTCTGAGGTGTAGCGCTGTCACAGACTCTAGGTTCCGCTCTGCCCACTCTAGTAGGGGGATAGTCTCCTGGATCTTGCGCCCCCCTGTCTGTTGACATATGCCATCGCCGACTTGTTGTCTGTTATTACCTGGACATGCCTGCCTTTCAGCCTGTAGGAAAGGGGCTTCAGTGCCAGGCTTATTGCTCTCAGCTCCAAGATGTTTATGCGTGTACCTCTGACCATGGGGCCCTACACCACAAACTCCTGACAGTGCGCCCCCCCCACCCTGACAGGCTGGCATCCGTGGTGACCGCTATCCGCCTGGGTTCGTGGATCGGTAGGCCCCCGGCGTACCGGTTCATCTGGAGCCACCAGTCCAGGAAGGATCTGACTTGATGTGGTACTTGGATGGTTGGGTTAAGGCGAGCCGTAATCTGTGCTTGCCATGGCAGCAAGAAAGCCTGAAGGGGGCGGAGGTGAAAACGGGCCCATGCCACTGAGTCCATGCACGATACCATGGTTCCTAAGGCTCTGTCAGGGGAGGAGGGGAGAAGGAACCTACACTAGCAGGAGAAGGGGGATGAGGGACACCTATACCTGGAGGGGGGTAAATGCAGGAAGGGTCCAGGGAACCCAGATAGGAGAGATATCAGGAAGGATATTCCGATATTTTGGGTGTTTCGAGACAGCTCTCGTCTTACCAGCCGGGGAACCCGGCCTCAGAGTGCACGGCTCATCATTGAGGTTACAGAAAGGAAAGAGAAAAGGGTCCCAGAGGGGAAGGGACAGAGAGGTTCCAAGATCAACAGAGACGATACAGGCCAGGAAGAAGCGAGTTAAAGACAGCACGAGAGAAAAGCAAGGAAAGGAAGGAACACCCACTATAGAGAGGTGAGGCAAGGCAAGACACAGCTAAGGGAGAGTAAGACCCAACAAAACTAAGGAACACCGACTATGGGAAACACAAGGCCACGGGGAACGCAAACGGGGAACAGAACTACGGGGACACACAGAGCAACAGGGAACAGAGCTAAGGGGACGCACAGAGCAACAGGGAACAAATCTACAGGAAGGCACAGAGCAACGGGGAACAAGCTACAGGAAGGCACAGAGCAACGGGGAACAAAGCTACAAGGAAGGCACAGAGCAACGGGGAACAAAGCTACAAGGAAGCACAGAGCAACGGGGAACAAAGCTACAAGGAAGCACAGAGCAACGGGGAACAGAGCAATGGGGCGGGGGAGGGGGGGGAACACAGAGGAACGAGGAACAGAGCTATGGGGAGTACAAGCAATGTGGAGAACACAGAGCACAACAGGGAGGGCAAGACTAACCAGACACCCGAACGGCCAACACAAAAGGAAAAAGGTGCAGGTTCAAGGCTCACACATATACGCAGGAACTCACAAGCACACTGGGAAAGGGAGACCCACTGGCACAAGCAGGAAAAGGTAGGGTGCACAAGACACCACACAGGGACTTGCACACAAGGGGTAAGAGCAGTTGCTCCCACAGCTTCCCGCGGCCACTCCATGGCATAAATGTTCCTTGTGGCCAATGAGGAAGCTGGGAGGCAGGACTAGGGAAACAGGGCACAGCGGGGGATGGGTGTGGCCACACAGGGGGCAGAGCCACAGGGGAGGACAAAGCCACTACCAGCAACTAAGATAGCACCAGCACTTAAGGCGGTGCTTCCCAACCCTCCAGGGCTGGGGGTTCAAGACCCAATCCTGACAGGCACTCGTTAGATCCAGCAAACCGGATGCTCTGTGTCTCCTGATGTTCCCGAACAAGTGTCTCGCCTTGATCTCCCTGTCTGGCGCGAGGAACAGCCTGTTCCTGGCCATATCCAGGATGACTCCGAGATGCTGTAACTTCTGGCTCAGAGTTATTGAGCTCTTCTCCCAATTGATGCAGAAGCCATGTATGTGTAGTTTCTCGATTGTTGATGACACCGCCATATGAGGATGTCATCTAAATATGGGTACACATGGACTCCTATCTTCCTGAGGTCAGCCACTAGGATGACGAGCAGCTTGGTGAAGACTCTTGGAGATGATGCCAGGCCGAACGGGAGAGCTCTGTACTGGTAATGGTGTTGGTCGTAGGAGAAACGGAGAAAACTTCGGTGTGTCGGCCAGATGGGGACGTGTAAGTATGCCTCTTTCAGGTCTATGGAGACGAGGTAGTCTCCCTGCCTGATTGCTTGGACCATGGAGGCTAGCGTTTCCATCCTGAATTTTCTTGGCTTCAGGACCTTGTTGACCCACTTGAAGTCCAGGATGTCCCTGATGTCCCCATTCTTCTTTGGCACTGTGAAGATGGAATAGATACCTGAATACTGTTCTTCTAAGGGAACCGGTTCCACCACCCCGATGTCTAGCAGATGACGGCTGGCTGTCGTGGTACATCTGTGCTTGTCCGGCAAAAGGGACTTTGGTTCTTGTCTGTACAAGTTCTTTGGTATGGTGAGGGACTCCAAGGTGTACCCGTTTGATATGGTGTCCCCTCACCCAAGTGTCCGCGGTGGTATATCTCCACTGTGGGGAAAAAAACTGTAGTCATCCCCCATACCCCTCGCTCTCCCTCCCCGGCCTGATCGAGTCAGGAGGTGGGAGCCTTGGATCTATCTGGCCTGTTTGGACCCCTAGGCTGGGGTTTGAACCTGTTACCCCTGTCCCCTGCATCGGGAACCTCTCGTTCCTCGGTCCGCTCCCCCCCAAAAGGAGGGTCTGTAGCAAAAGGGCTGACTGTATGGGGGATTCTTTCTTCCCTCCTTTTTGGACGGCAGAACGGGGAGAGCCTTCTTCTCCAGTTCACTCGTCATTATGTGCAGCATCGGATATCCGAACAGCTTGTCCCTCGCATATGGCGCGGCTGTGAGGACCATTTTTGCGTGCAGGTCCACCCTTCCATGGGCAGAGCCACACCATCGTTCTCGCTGCCACACTGTTTGCCATGGTCTGGGCTGAGAACTGAGCTGCATCCAGCGCGGCATCTGCTGTGAAGGCTGCTGCTGCTGAGAGTCGCTTCAATGATTCGCACATCTCTTATGGGGTCGCCAGCTCGTTGAGGTCTTTTTATCCAGAGGACCATTGCCCTCGCCACCATCGTTCTCGCTGCCACACTGTTTGCCATGGTCTGGGCTGAAAACTGAGCTGCATCCAGCGCGGCATCTGCTGTGAAGGCTGCTGCTGCTGAGAGTCGCTTCAATGATTCGCACATCTCTTATGGGGTCGCCAGCTCGTTGAGGTCTTTTTATCCAGAGGACCATTGCCCTCGCCACCGTGGAGCCTGTTGCCGCAGCCCTGCATGCTATGGAGGCTGCTTTGACGTCCCTGCGTAGGAACAAGTCCACCTTCCTGTCCAGTGGGTCCTTGAGTGTGCCCTACCAGTCTGTGGGGAGCACAGAGGCCTTGGTGAGGTCTGATGACCCTGCATCTACCTTGGGTAACCGGAACACTGGTTCCTGTGAGACTGGCAGGGAATAGAACCGTCTGGCTGTGGCGTGAATTCCCTTAGGTCTGGCTGGGGACTCCCACTCCCCCTGCAGGATCCATAAGTAGAGGGAAGGGAGAGGTAGCTGGGTGGCATCTGCTTCTTCCTGGGGGAGCACTAGGAAGGCATCCTTAGCCATGTTTTCCTCCACCTGGGAGGGAGGAGGGGGTGTCGGTAGGGACAGCCCTATCCTGGAGGCTACCCTGGGAATGAGGCACTCAAACTGTTTTGAGGGAAAGATCCTAGCCCCTGCCTTTGACACAGGGTCTTGCCCTTCCCTCTCCTGGAGCTCTCCCTCTTCCTTTTCTAATTCGGGAGGCTCCGCGGTTCCTCTGGCCCCTGGCCCTGCTCCCGACCTGGGGGGATGTATCCCAGGGTGAGCTGGGGTGGGATTCCCAGACTCCCTCTGCTCGGGCCCTTGGAGATGAGTTGTTGGTCCAGCCACTGTAAGACCTGTGGAGGGACCGCTTCTCCATCTGGGCCCCTTGTGTGTGATTATAGCCCTGTGTATGGAGCTGAATCATCCCAGGAGGAGGTGAGGGAGGACTCTCTCTCCCTTCTTCTTCCATGGAATCGGGGGGGGTGTCCTTTCCCTGCTATAATTCCCGTAGCTCGATTGGGAATCGCGCCTTCGGTGGCTATGCACTTCATATTGCCTCCGGGAGGGATGAGCCTCCTCCCTGTATCTGTTTTCCCTTCTGGGGGATCTGGAGGATGAATCCCTACTGCGCCCTCACAAACGGGGCCTGGAGCAATGTCTCGCTCTCTCCCGGCTGGCTTGGGTGTTTGTCAAGGCCTGTTGGGCCGCCGTCCGGTTTTCCTGCTCAAACTGCCCTTGCACGGGCCTCTCCCCCCTTCCTTCTGGGAGGTCTATGGGGGGGTTGTGCTGTTGAGCGCACCTGACTGGCGGCCCTGGACGCCGGCCTCGGCGGGGCTGGTGCACTCAGGGCCGGGGCAGGCCTCTCCCCCTCCTGGGCTCGGTTCCCTGACCGTGACAGGCATGCTGCTTGCCGCGGGTTCTGGGATCCTGTCCTGGGGGCTCGCGGTACTCACCGACCTGTGGCGGGTCTCTTCCGGTGTCCCAGAGGGGTTCTGCGGTGTTGTTGCACCCGTGTGCATCCCTGAGGCGCCATGGGCCTGTTCCCTGGCCAGTCGGACACTCGCTGCATCGTCCCAGTGCCCCCTCTTCTCGGGCAGTGGCGGGAGCCGTCCTGGGAACGCTCCCTCTCCCGTGTTGTCATCCTGACGGGGAGGAAGCTGGCACCTATCTTACTCCTGCCTTGAAGCTCATGCTCAACATCCCAGTGGGGGACAGCTCTGGGGTGAGGGGGCGCTCTCTGACCTGTCTTCTTAAATCTCTCTCTCTTTTTTTTCCCCCGCTCTGAGCACGCTGTCCCTGTGTCTCTCTCTTGAGGCGACAGGAATAGATCTTGGACTGCTAGGCCGGGGTTAGCTCGTGGCAGGTCCTGACAGTCTATCAAAGTCTTTGTCCCTGCCTATTAATGAGGAAGAGGAACTAAGCCCAGCAAAGACTGCCGCCTCCCTCAGGAGAGAGAGAAAATAGAGCCATGGCTCACTGTGAGAAGGAACGGATGTTTTAAGTGTCTCATCAAGCCGGTAATAATTACCAGTGATTCCCTACCATTTCAACTAACTTTTATTTTTCTATTTGTCTTGTGGTTTTTGTTTCCTTTTTTATGGGGAATAATACAAAGTCAACCTCAGGAACCTTTTAACAACACTGCACATAAGAACATTGGGGATAACACACCCAGGTCACCCTGTAAACCCTTTGAACAAGTTTGCACATAAAAACATTGGAAATAACACACCCACGTCATCCTTACAAACCTTTGAACAGTGCACATAAGGACATTGGAGTAACACACTCAAGTTACTCTGAAAAACCTTTGAACAAATTTGCACATAGTATTGGGGGTGTAACACCCACATCACTCTGATGGGAGGATGTGTGGGGGGGTGTTGCTGGGAGGGGGGGGGAGTTGCTGTGAAAGGAGGTTGCTGCTGGGGGGGGTTGTTGGGAGGGGAGCCGGGAGTGTGTGAGTCAGTGCGAACCACCGACCTGGCCAGGCAGGAGTCAGTTGGGCTCGCGCGAGCAAGGCCAGCCTGGCAAGTCATGGCACCGTGGCGAGGTCCCGCTTTGGGTGGGAGAGAGTCTCAGTCGCATCCGGACTCGCAGCAGCTGCTGACTCAGTCAGGACTAGTCTCCACGCGCATGCCAGAAAGCCCATCAACATGTCTCAGCTGTGCTCTCTGTACTTCCGCTCTGAGCTCTGAAGTACAAAGAGCACAGCTGAGGGCATCCAGAAAGGCCAGATGCTTCCATTCCTGATTCCGGACAGCTGGAGCTGACCTGAAAGGCTGAAAACCGGGCGGTCCGGGCAGGCAACTGATTCCCCGCCCTCTTGATCTGGGTGCCCCAGGCGATTGCCTGAGCCGCCTAATGGCAGCGCGTGAGTGTTGCTGTCATACCCTTTGACTAAAAAAAACAAATCAGGAGTAAAAGTGTCTTCTGTTCTCCCCTTTGGGAGTAGTATTAAGGGGTGGAGATTTCTTTTTCTCTGGTGAGGGCCCATCCCATGACCTCAAAGAAATTAAGGTTTCTTCAAGTGATAGCCTTGTGGAGCCACACCTTTGGGTAACTGAGTAGCCGTACACGACAGAGGTAGGACGGTACTGCAGAATACACTCAAAGGTCCCTCACAAACCAAGAATATAATATCTGAGATTATGTAATTTTCAGGTGTATGATCACTGAATTGTGATCCCATACTGCCATTAGTTTCATAAGCTAATTTTGTAGGTGATAGTGCTGGCCGTTTTTACATGGAAACCCCCTCCCCCCCAACTTGGTGTAAACCGACGGCGGTGGGGGGGAGAATGGGTGTCCGCTCGGTGATGGGTTGGGGTGTGTGCTCTCATGCAACACCCACCTCCACCCACTGAGCCCTCCGGAAAACCGGAGGCGGCTCTGTGGGTGGGTGTCCGTGTAAAGGGACACACACACACCCCTCCACCCACCATAGCAAAACACCCATCCCCCCCCACCCACTCCCGTCCATGTAAAAAGGGCCGGTGTGTATTATTTGACAAATTATTTTGTAGGAGATAGTGGTGTCTCTATTTGACAAATACAGCGGAAAACAATAATATAGGATTACAAAGTCTTTCTATAGACTATGGTATATTCCATATTGAGTAGTGAAAAACTATTTTAGGAACTACAGTGCACATTGACTTAGGTAATGTCAGAGGATTCATGCAATTGGTGAAAGGGTCAGGTTGGTATAAAGGTGTTGATTTATTTATTTCCTTTCTTCTTTCACTGCTTTATTATTTATTATTATTATTGTTAAATAGCCTGCCATACTGAAGTCAGAACTCGCTGCTTAGAACTCTATTGGAAGTAGCACTCTTTGTCTATGTATCTAGTTAGTGTAATTCCATAAGCAGCAGTGTATATCATTCAGGCGATCACCACCACAGAGTGATAAAGTTCATGTATGCCCCCTTTTCTTTCATGGCTGCCTCACTGAAAAGCTATTCTGTGCTGATTGTGACTGTTAGTGGACAGAGGTTGTGCAACTAAGCGGTAAGAATCCCCTTCCTTCTAGTCTTCCCCCTCTTTTCAGAGCAAGTTAAACATAGCCTGTGTGCTTATTTTCCTCCTCCTCTTTATTTTTTTAAATATAGGTGGTGGCAGTAGGTAAGCATATTGGTTAATGTATGAATGTAGTAAATTTGAGATGACTGGGCAGCATACCTTGGTTTGGTATGTGGCATAGGTAGACTAAATTAACTCACGTATGAAGTTGTGGGATGGAGATAAGAGTTTTTTATGCAGGGTTCTGCATTTTGTTTCTTAGGGAGTCTAGGTTAGAAAGTTGTAGTGTGATTGAGAACACTGTCATGTGAATAAATGTTCTTCACATTCATGTGTAATCTTATGCTCCCCATAATAATTCTGTCCTCTCTCTCTCTCTTTTTAAGATATTGAGGAGAGATATTCCCCTGGAAGAGCTGAAAATAAAGTATACATTGGACAGTATATGTAAATATTGTTTCCATGTTTATTAAGTTTTTTAAAATAAATATCCCATATGCAAGGCAAATAAAGAACAAAGTTTGATAAGGAAGTGCAATACATTTTGGAACTTTATTGACAACGAGTTGTGAATATCATTCTTTGTTAACATACCACTTTTTAAAAGAAAAAGATACTCTGTGAAATAACCTCTTCAAAGTACTAATGGTTGTTGTTTGAATAAAGTCTGACTAATGTAACTTTGTAGGGATAAAATTGTGTCCTGAAAATATGCATTCTTATAGTTCCATTATATACTATCCAAATACACTCTTGCTAAATAGCCCTGGAAACATAGAAAACATGCATTTTTATGTTTTTAGTATTCATACATGAATAAACTTTGGTAAGCAATGCTGAAAACATTGAATAAACTCAGAAGACATGAACAGGTTTACCTGTAGAGAGTCTACAAATTATACAAGTTAGCAGAAAATAGACTGCAGTGTTTAACCTGTGTGTTGGCTACAGTACACTCAGAGATAGACTTTCTCCTCATTTTCTTTGAAACAGCATGATGGTCAATAGCAGAGAACTATTATGGTTACTGAGAGCTAAGAGTAGCAGTTTACCTAAAGCAAACATATAACAGTTTCCAGTTGTTTGGTTATTGTGTTGTATTCTGTCAGTGGCCATCTGTTTGTCATGTGATTTTTGGGGTTGCTCTGGGTTTTTTTGGGTGTGTGTGTGTGTGTGTGTGTGTGTGTGTGTTAATAAAACAAGTATCATAACCTGTAGGGAGAGCTATATTGTATAATATAGTACTGTTAACGTTTAGGTAGAAGTATGTTAGTCTTCACTATGAATCTGCAGTTTCCTCCCCCGTCACCCTCCCTTTTTTTTAAGTGAGAAAAGGAATGCTTGACCTTGGCCAGAAATTATCCCCCCCCCCCCCTTTGAAGGGAAGGTCAATCAGGTCAATAGGCACGAAGTCTAATTTGGTTAGCTGGTGCAGGGTGGCTAATCTCCACATTATTACAGAGGAAGCTATGATTCTCCCAACACAGTTGAGGCTATCATAGCTTGATTGTATAAGCAGCTAAATGCCATTCCATCTGAAATTATAAAGGTATACTTTTCACTCTGCAAAAAAAGTGAAGGAGCACAGGCTATTATATTTTGCCATAGTTGTAACTGCAAACAGTTTAGCATCAGCTATGTAGAAATTATTCTGAATGCTAGAGATGAGAATTGTGAAATATTTTGTGTTCACAGATCTTAATGATTTAATACCTGGGCAGGGAGGGTGAGATTTAGCTCAACACCCCCCCCCCCCCGCCTGGTCTGCTTTATGTAGTATGGTTCCTCCCTGCTATTATGCACACAGGTTCTTTACTATGGTTGTCTGATTTATATGTGCAAGTTATGTTGGAATAAAGTTGCGACCAAGGCCTCTTTATCCCAGAGCATGTCTCTGTCCATGTGGGTGGTGTGGGCACAATGGAATTTTGGACATCTTCATCATTTAGAAAGGGTATTGTTTCAAAGGAGTTCTAGATGTGGATCCAGGAAATGTTCATCTTCTCATCCCATTGCTGTAGTTTATAAGGTATTATATACTTGAATGAGATGGATCTTGGCATTGATGAGTCAGAGTATTGCCAATCAGTTAGCACTGGAATTCTCAGTGTTGATGAATGTCCTGTAGTCTGTTTTTGGAGTGGTTGGAGGTTATGTTTTTATGAGTAGCAGTTTTTTTGGTCTGCTAAAGACAAAGTGTCGCTGTCTTCTGGATTGGAAAGTTTTTGTACATAGGCATTTGCATCCTTTTTGTTGCTTTCAGTCATTGAAAGCCTTATTGGTATTTGCTTCTGTGCATGGCAGTATTGTGGATGAACAGTATGGTTTGTATCTGGCATCCCGGGGGAGTTTTGTTGAGAGAGATTATTAGCAGTTTTGGTGAAACTCTGGAGGGATAGTGTAGCTACTGTCAGTGAAGTCCTATCTGTTTCATACTGCAAAGATTCTACAGCTAAAGTAGGAGAATGTTGGAACATGGACTGCAGTGGCTGTATATTTGAGGTTGAGTGTAAATTTGTATAATCATCAATGACCCTGGACAGGATATTAAGTGTTATTTACAGCATAGACTTGTGCTGGTATAGTTTTGGATGCTTGAGGGTCAGTGTGAAATTACTGTCCCACTGGCTGATTCATGGGATTTAGCCCTGGAAATGCATTGTCACAGGGACAAGCATTGTGCACTGCTGATACAGGTCCAAGGAGTTGCTCTGCTAGACAAGCATGCTGTTGTAGCTTGGTTTTCTGTGTGCCTGTTGTAACGACAGGGAGAACCAAACAGAAGGTGATAAATTGATGTTTGAATCACAAAGTGGTTTCTCGGATAGCGGAGGCCACTTTTATTGGGCTCTTATGATCATGTTATTCCTGTGCCCAAAGTGTTTGAGTATCAATTCGAATTAGGCCTTTGTAAAGATTGCTTGCGGGCATTGCACTCAGAAGTGGTAAAAAGCTCTATTGCTGTACAATCTGTATGGAGGGGAGACTCAACGTAAGCAACAAGCGTGTTTTTACTAGACCGTTCCACACCATCATGCTTGGAAGTGATGGTATGACAACGTATTTGCTAGAGAGATGAGTGTTTAGTTTTTATAGGAAAGTGCGAATTTCTGTCCAGTGCAACATTTTCAGGAGTAGTATTTTTAACGGAGATGGTGTCGGTACTGCTTCCAGGAACAATGTACGGTCTGGTTCCTCCTCTAGATTGTTCGGTGTATGTTGTTCTGTGGTCACTGATGTCAAGTAGTTTTTGTTGGGGTAATTCATCAACATGGTTTTCTTTAGCTGAGTTAGCTGTTCCTCCTCAGGGTTCTGCATTTGAGTCAGGGAAGGGACATTCAAGATTTATTTAGTCATCGATGCTATCAGTAAGAGATATTATTTTGTATAAGTAAGCAGCAAGTTGGTTTCTTGTTCATGAAGTAAAAGCTTGACAAATGTGACAGGAGTAAGTATTATGTTGTTCTCCTAGATATATTATGCACCAATGTTATGCTTATCTGAATATGGCATGGCGCTGTGGCAGTTGCCACACTTTTTAAGACCGGGACTGCGTTTCATGATAAAATCTGAAGTTCACTAACAATCTAGCTAAAACTAGTCAACTTAATTGTGAACTAACCATTAATAAGAAATATCTAAGTATTTTAATTTAAAAAAAATAAAATGTAGTTTGTTTGGTAAAAGGATACACTGCAAAGGATACAGCACTCCATGAGGTGACTTGCCTCCAGGACTGAACCGGGGTGGGCGAAACTGTTCTTGAATGGTTCCTCTCTTTCCTGGCTGGAAGAACTCAGTGAGTGGTGCTAGGGGATTGCTCATTATCCCCCCGTGGCCTCTTGTGTGGAGTCCTGCGAGGTTATAACCTGTCCCCTCTCCTGTATAACGTGTATAAGCAGTCATTGGGTGAGGTCATGAGAAGGTTTGAAGTTCGGTGTCATCAATATGCTGATTACACCCAACTCTACATCTCTTTTTCATCAGGCCCAGCAGTCTCGGTGCTTATCCGGTGTTTGGCAGCTGTGGTGGACTGGATGAGGGCAAGTCATCTGAAGCTGAATCCCGACAAGACGGAGGTGATGTTGGTGGGAAGGGCGGTGGGGTTGGCATCCGGTTCACCCTCTGCTAGTCCCTCGGGTTCATAGTCTGGGGGTGCTCCTTGATTCCCGGCTCCACCTGGATGTCCAGGTGGAGAGTCTGGTGAGGGGCATGTTTTGCCAATTACATCTGGTGTGGCCACTTCAGTCATACGTTTCAGATTCTGTCCTAGCCACTATCATCCATGCTTTCATCACCTCAAGACTAGATTATTGTAATGCGCTCTACGTGGGGTTACCCACAGTGACGGTTCGAAGGCTGCAGCTGGTACAGAACGCAGTAGTCCATTTCCTTACAGGAACAGGTCACCATGAGCACATTACTCTAGTGCTCTGTTCTTTGCACTGGCTGCCTATAAGGCCTGGGCCCTACCTATTTGCTGGACCGCCTCACTCCCTGGGCCCTGCATTGGCCCCTGCGGACTACTGGGGGAGCCTTCCTCGAAGTCCCCCGCGTGTTGCAGGGGGCGACTGTGGAGAGGGTATTCTTGGTTGCCACACCGAGACTATGGAACTCCCTCCCGGCGGAGACCTGTGCGGCCTCAGACTTCTCCTTCCGACATTTGTGTAAGACTTGGCTGTTCCACCAGGCTTTTGGAAAGGGAGATGGGTAGGGTGGGGAGATGGAGGATTAGGGAGTGTTTTTGTTATACTTTGTGGCACCCCAGTATGGATTTTGTTATTTTAAATTTTTACTGTATTTTATACTGTTTTAGGATTCTGTAAGCCACTCAGAGCTGCTTTTGCAGGAGAGGCAGGGTAAAAATGTAAAATAAATAAATAAATATAATCAGAACGCTGCATTTAAAGCAATGGAAGAACCAGACACGATAGAAGCCCCACCTTGTCCTGTTTTATGGGATCAGTTTCAGTGGGCGTTGCCCATGGATACAGAGGATGTTCTTGGGGTGGTTAGAGCCACTTTATGTGAATGGGACCCATGCCCGTCCTGGTTGGTCAAGGTGAGCCAGGAGACGTTGGAGCTATTCCTGGCGGGAGTCGTCAATGCCTCCCTTCGGGAGGGCAGAGTGCCAAGCTGCCTCAAGGAGATGGTGGTGTGGCCTCTGCTCAAGAAACTATCACCCGACATGGACTCCCTTGCCAACTATCTGTCAGTCTCTAACCTCCCCTTTTTAGGGAAGGTTACTGAATGGGTAGCGGCTCAGCAGCTTCAGGGCCATTTGGACCGTGTCAAATTTGGCACTAAGACTGCGCTTGTGACTTTGGTCAATGACCTTTGTCGTGAACTGGACCAGGGTTGGTTGAACCTGTTAGATCTCTCAGCTTTATTCGATACCGCTGACCACGACATGTTGGTGACCCGTTTGCGGGACCGAACTGGGGTGGGCGGAATTGTTCTTGAATGGTTCTGTTCCTTCCTGGCTGGGAGAACTCAAGTGCGTGGTGCTGGGGATTGTTCGTCATCTCCCCGGGACCCCATGTGTGGAGTCATTCAAGGTTCCATTCTGTCTCCTCTCTTGTTCAACTGGTCTTTGGGCAACGTCATCAGAGGGTTTGGCGTACGGTGTTATCAGTACGCTGATGACACCCAGCTTTACCTCTCATTTTCAGCTGACCTAGGCCCTGCTGACTCAGAGTTTACTTGGTGTCTGGCGGTTGTGGGGGACTGGATGAGGGTGAGCAGTCTGAGGCTGAATCCTGATAAGACAGAAATGATGCTGGTGGGTGGGGCTGAGGGAGTGATGGTTCCCGTCATTGACAGGTTTTGCCCTCAGTTGCTCTCTCAGGTCTGTAATCTGGGGGTGCTTCTCGATTCGCAGCTCCACCTGGATGTCCAGGTGGCGGCTGTGGTGAGGAGTGCGTTCCGCCAATTACATCGGGGCGACAACTTTGGCTGTACATTTCGGACTCTGACCTGGCCACCGTCACCCATGCTTTCATGAACTATTGCAACGCACTCTATGTGGAGCTACCCATAGTGACTATCTGGAGACTGCAGCTGGTGCAGAATGTGGCAGCCCGTCTCCTAATGGGGACGGGTCGCCATGAGCACTTTACACCAGTGCTCCGTTCTTTGCACTGGCTGCCTATAGTCTTCTGGGTCCGATTCAAGGTGTTGGTTATGACCTATAAAGCCCTATAAGGCTTGGGCCCTGCCTACCTGCAGGACCGCCTCACCCCCCAGATCCTGGATCGGCCCCTGTGGTCGGCTGGGAGTGCCCATCTTGAGGTCCCCCGAGTATCTCGGGGACGACTATGGAGAGAACATTCTCAGAGGCCACACCTCAGCTGTCCGACTCCCTCCTGACAGAGGTCCACTTGGCCCTGCACATTCCCTCTTTCCAAAGACCCTGTAAGACCTGGCTGTTCCACCAGGCTTTTGGTGAGGGTGATGGGTGGGGGAGCTGGCAGTCGGAAATTAGGGATTTTAGTTCCACTCTTTGGGTTCTGTTGTGTTTTTATGTGATTGTATTTATATTTATTTTTATATATATTTTTATATGTATTTTAATTGTTGTTGTGAGTCACCCTGAACTGCTGTAGCAGGAGGATGCAGCGATATAAATAAAATGAAATAAAAATAAATAAATTATGCAGTAAGCTAAAAAACTGAAGGGAGCAGCATAGCGATGCAATTTATACGCGGCGCCTATAGTGAGTGCACAATACACTGAGCATGTGCTGCTCTGCGAGAAACCGCTAGGAAAAAGTTCCACGGAAGTCCCCACATTCATAAGAATCCAAAGGTGTGGCTCTACAAGGATATCACTTGAAGAACTTGCCACCAGCATGAGATGGTCCTGTCAGCAATGATTTGGCCTGGAAACCTACCCACCATGGGCTCAGTCACACTAAACACCAGGAGACCATGTAGGTTGCCATAGCTTGTGCATTTAATAGTATTGCATTCCATGGGCCATCAGCCATAAATGCTGCAACGAGGGCAAGTTTCTTAAGCCCATCCTTCATCGCTTCAGTAAGGAGCAGGTCCTGCCAGGAGATCAGCTCATCGGGAGAAAGCTCAGGCAAAGCTAGAAGCTGAAGATGACATGTGCAGGGTAAGTGAAGACAACTCAGAATTTTCTCTTTGTGTAATTGTCATCTTTTTGTCCAATAGGTCCCTAGGATATCCCTCCCTTTCTGTGGGTAGTGCCACTGCTCCTGCATCAATCTTAGGGATAGGCTAGTTTCTCCAGACTGGTGACATTTAATGAGTTTATGGGGTGCCCTGAACTTGGTAGGGTGCATTCACTTTATGCAACTCTCAACATAAAAGGAAGGCAAAAGAAGTTGAGAGATTTGGGGTTTGCTCTGGGAAAACCTCTTGGGTGACAGGGGAGCCCCCAGTAGACTCAACAGGGAGAGCCAGCTCTATGGTGGCTTGGCACAAATTCTGCCAAGGCAGTCTGCAGGGAAGATTCTAACCCCACCAGGTTTTGCTGCGTTATCAGCTTTGGAACTGGTTAATTTCCCCTCGGAAGAGGCAGGCTGCCTGACTCCTCTTGCTCTCTCTTCCCCTGGAAGGGATGGGAAAGGGCTTCAGCAAACCCTCTTTCCACACTACCTAATGTGCACTCCTCTGCGGGGGTGGGGTGGGGGTGGGAGGTGTGTGGTGGCGAAGGAGAATGCCTCTTGTTTCTCTTAGGATATTTAGTTCTGCTCCCCAAAACTCTATGTTGCAGTACAAAGGGCTAGAGGAGGAGGAAGCAGAGTGTCCCCTTTTGGACCTGTACTTTCCCTTCCGGAGGTTTAATTGGAAGTCTCTCTGTCCTTGGGAGAGGTTGGCAGAAAACTCACTTTCCTCCATCTTGGAACTAGCTGCTGGGGCTCTTTCCCATGCAGCCAGAATCCATGGCATGAGAAAGGGAGGGCAGTTGCAGAGAGCCTTTACACTGCATCCGCCAGTTGCCTACCCCTTGTAGAGTCCTGTTGGGAGGGGAAGGGGACAAGGAAATCAGAGGAAGAGCCTCCCCCCACCCCAGCTGACCCTAAGATGGGGTGGGGGAAGGCAAGTATTTAGAGCCCCGACAGGGGTAGAAATCTAAGTTCTCCAAAGGAGAGCACCAGACCCTGTATCTAAGAGTAGCTCTGCAAGGTAGAACAAAAATGAGTCACAAAATGAGAGGTGATAATGGCTGTCAAGCTTCCGATGGACAATAGCTGTCAAGTTTCTCAGATCCTGCCTTTTGCTCCATGGGGAGGGACATAATTCAGAAGTTCAGACTGTCCACCAAAACATTTTTAATGTTTAATAGTTTTAATAACTTTAGAACCTGGGCTCAAAATAGGCTGGATCTTGTACAGCACTGAGCCTTCAAAAACTAGTGCTGTCCAACCTCAACTCTTGCAGAATTTTACTGTAGTGAAGGATACTCAGCAACTTGCAGGATTGAGCCCAACTTTTCTATTTATCAAACTAAAGTAAGAAAGCCTTGCAGTTAAGCACCAAATATTAGTAAATGTTCAGGTTACCATGTTAGGCCATCACTGAGAAAGTGTATGCAATAGCTTAGATACAACAAACATTAACATGCATTCAAGTAAAAATATTCTAACCTTGTAGTCATGAATAATCCTCTCAGCAAACGCCTTGTCTAGCATCTTCTTATACCATTCCTGCAGGCGCTTGGGTTTGGGTATTTTCTGGTCAGGAGGGTGGCAATGGAAGATATAATCATCTCCTTCACTTGGGGGACAGGCCCAGATATGACCTGTTACATACCTGTAGGTTACATCCAAAATCCACAGTGTCTCAATTAACACCTATGTAGAATTTTAAGCAAGCTTCTAGTTTTTCTATGCGCAAACCCAGCCACATTCACAAGCAGATTCAAACTTCTTGCTTCTTCTAATATCAATAATTCCTACTGAAGGGATAGGACTGTGGTCTAACTCCAAGTGAATTAGATTGCACCCACCACTGCCTATAGTCTGCAAGGGGTTGGGTGAGTGAAACACTTGGTATATAAATTAACAGCAAATTAAGAGGGAAAAGTAGCTGCTCGGATGGGGGGAAAATACCACATATCCCTGTTTTAGAAATCTCTGCACTATTTTTACAATTCAAGACACACTGAATAAGTGCTTTGTGTTGCAAAGAATTCCCTTACACTCACCCAAGTTTCTTCACATATTCCAGATATCCAATAAGGATTTCATGATAAACAGCTGTTCTGAGACATCGTGGCCGGAAGAAATGAATGCTATCTAGATATGATATGTACACACGCCTGTGAAGATGATGGAGGAAAACGAATAATAATAATTCAAAGACAAATATCAACTTTAGCCTACAGGTATTCTGCTTTTAAAGCATCCAAACAAGATTCAATTGGGCAGCAAACTGGAAAAATCAGAGTATATAAAGATGAAGTTATTAAAATACATGGAAATATTGCTTCTGTTTACATTTTGAAAAACAGAAACAAATACTGGGAAACCAGCATGGAAGGGGCAGAGTGTCTTCTGAAATACTTAAATTTAACATTTTAACTCTTTTCCAGGCAGGCCTTCCAATTTCTATGTGAAACTCCTGTTGGGGAGTAGGGACCCAGAGGTGATCTTAGCAGTGGTCCGCTTTATGCGGCTGGTAACTTTGGAGCCAAAAGATTAGTTGGGGGCTGGTTTTTTCCCCTTTTGTTGTTTCTTTTAAATATATGGATAGAGTGGCGACAGGTTTGCTGCACTCCCCCTTTTTAAATTAAAACCATGGGAGTTAAATGTTAATGTTGAGAGAAATTTTGTATTAGGTTTATATTTTGTATATATTTTGTGGTTGATGGTGGGGGTCGAATTTGTACTATTTATATGCAACTCTGCAATGACTTTGGTCAAGTATTAATTGATAATTAAAACGTATGTATGTAGTAGGAGTGGTGGGTTGAACCCTAAAGTCTGGTTTGTCAAGTATAAAGCTGTATAAATATTTTATTTGGTTGTATTATGTCCTGGTTGGGGACATCTTTGTAAGAAGTTGTCATGTAAGCATTGTATTTACATGGATGCTGTTTTTAGCCCCCGTTATGGGGATTTATTTTGCAATGGCCTGCGACCAAGCAATATACTATTATTGTTATTATTGTTAATTATTATTAACTATGCCAATTTCTTTTGCAAAGTCTTCAGTCTTATTTTGTTGTTCAAGTGCCACAAGGTAACTTTTGTTAAACTTCAGTACCTGAAAGTACATTAGCTACATTGGATTTGAATATATTAAGAAGTTGCAGGTGCACCAGGTCAGCTGCAGAAGTGAAATATTACCTTGTATTTGGAGGTGGACAGTCCGAGCCATACTCCTGTACATGCATGCCAAAAAAGCATACATCCACTCCATCTATCTCTTCAAATGCAAAAAGAGCTTTGGTACGGTAGGGGAAGGACTCTGACATTTCACCAGAGTCTACAAACCTGCAGGAAAAAAGAAACCTGTCAGACTCCGAATTCTATTAAAAAGGGAAATGAGTTATTTAGTAATATTTAACCATAAATACTATATGAGGAACAGTACAGGGTTATACTGCAGCAATGTCAGTATAATGCAATTTCAGTTACTATAAATTCTAGTGGCAAAGGAAAGTTTTCCCATACAATTAACGGAATATGCAAACAAAGTACAAGATGTCCACAGAAACTGCCAGACTCTAAACAAATGGCACATTAGTTATAATGCATTAAAGTCAGCTAAGTGGTATGTACTGCCGTTCTTAGATCATGGCTAGACTACTTTTATACATAAAACCTTTCAAGCTTCCCATTTATTGTGAAACACACCATTTACCTCTAAAAGTCAATGTATAAAAAAGTAATACAGTTAAAAAAACATTTCTAGAGTACAATATTGTTAACCTGTACTTTGCTAAATAACACACACTATATTTATTAATTAATAATAATAATTATTATTTAATAGTAGTAGTATTAACAAGCATTTATAAAGTGAAAGCAATGTACCTGGCGCTTTACAAAGTAATTGAATAGACACAGTCCCTGCCCTAAGGCTTACAATCTGAGAGGCCGGGGGAAACGATGAAGGAAGGGGAACACAGGGAGAGACAAGGAGTGTAACATTCACGCGGATGCGAGGTCCTAGGTGCACACACTTAGCTTAGTTACATCAAGAATGATGGCTGGTTGGTCCATGTGGTGAGGATATGAGTACACAGACCTTAGGTAACAGATTGTACTGGATGGAGGGTATCAGCAGGAGTTAGGTGAGGGGACCAAGAAGTCGGGGAGAACAGAGCGGAAGAGGTGGGTCTTGAGAAGGGATCTGAAGGTACGAAGGGAGGGGGCAAGGCAGATGTGGGCAGGGAGGGAGTTCCAGGCGTGGGGGCCGCTAGGGAGATGGTGGTTAGGGGAGCAGGGGAGACGTGGGAGGGCGAGAGAGGGGACAGAGGAGGAGTGGAGTTCACGGACTGGAGTACGGAGGGAAATTAGCGCAGAGAGGTAGGGGGGAGCAAGGTTGTGAAGAACTTTATAGGTGAAGACTAGGAGCTTGTGCAGGATTCATTCAGGAAGGGGGAGCCAGTGAAGAGAGGAGGGGCTGCACATGGTCGAAGGGACGAGCGAGGTGGATGACCCTGGCAACAGAGTTTTGGACAGAGATAAGGGAAGAAAGGTGAGAGCGAGGGAGGACAGTGAGAAAACAGGGTGGTCTTTCCTGAAGCCCTAAGAATTCATAAGTTTTACTAAAACATATTTTACAATTGTTTCCCCCCAGCCCCAAACTATTCTGTGTATCATAAAATATCAAATACTTTAAAACTAAATTAGGATTGCCAAAGTACATTATCTTTGCTTTTTAGTACATCTGTTCACTTACTTACTAATTCAGTGCCAAACTAATGAGGTTTTACTAAAAAACTGGATAAGAAATAGGTAATAGAAAAAAGACTGCTGTAACAGGTTGAACTAACCTTGATTTCATTCCTGGTTTCACTTCTACAGTTTTATCTGAACTGGCCACCACTCTAACGAAGACTTCCCCAGCTTCCAGGTGATTCTGCCGCCGCAAAAATTTGTTTACTCTATCTTCTAAATGGTTTCCTAAACGAGTAGTTTGAAGCCCTAGGTGAAAAAAATATGAATAGTGATATGAAGTCTGAAGAAAATGAAGAACAGTTTAGAGTTAGTCCCAAGACTGGAAGGGACTTCAAGGGTCATTTAGTTCAGCCCCCTGCACCACTGCAGAATCGGCCACACCCCAACCATCTGCACAGAGAAATCCCACCAATAGTTACAAGTAGAGACTGGGACCAACCAAAGCACACAGATGCCTTAAACAACAGGAAATAATTTTAGAAAAAGAGGATCCAGATGTCCCAAACAGGCGAGGCACACCCACGCGACATGGGAAGGTGAAAAACCCTCAGAGTCAACTGCCAATCTTCCCAGAGGGAAAAATCCTTCCCGATCCCCAAAATAGCGATCAGTTAGACCCTGAGCATGTGCGCAGGTCCCATCAGCAAGGCACCTGATATACAATATATAGTACCCAGGCTTCAGAATGCCCTGATAGTCCCACCTTCAGCTGCAGACTACTTTGATGCTACAGGAAGAAAGGGGGGGGGGGGGAAAAAAAACCAAACCTGACATGTATTGGGGGGGGGGGAGACAAAAAACACCTTGTCCTGCAACNGGGGGGGGGGGAGACAAAAAACACCTTGTCCTGCAACATCGAATAATAAAAACTCTTCACAAGTTATATATGCCATAAATGTATCCAACTCCATTTTGAAGCTATTCAGATTCTTTGCTCCCACAACTGCCCCTGGAAGCTTATTCCAGTAGTTCACTGCACCAATTGTCAAAAACCTTCTTCTAATTTCCAGCCTAAACTTACTGATAACCAGTTTGTATCCATTAGTTCTTGTACCCACGTTCTGTTTTAGTCTGAACAAATCTTCCCCTTCTATTGCATTAACTCCCCTGATATATTTATACACTGTAATCATATCTCCCATCAGTCTTCTTTTTGATAGGCTAAATAAGTAAAGATCCTCATAGGGTAAGTCCTCCATCTCTCTAATCATCCTGGTAGCTCTATGTTACACACTTGTTCCAGTTTGTGAAAACAAAGGAGATGATAGCCGACTGCAGTCCAGGTTTGGTCGGTGCAGCCCCCACTCGCATGTTTAGCAAGTCCAGCGTAATAAATGGTCAGAACCCTCTGTGTACATTTCATGCTCTTGTGGGTAGCCCTCACCGGAAGCATCAGCAAAAACGAGAGCGGAGAAAGGGGCAGGAAGCAGTTGCTCCTCAGATGCTCTAGGATTTTCCCCATGACTCTATGGTGCTGGTGGGCCTGTATGTGCGGAGGCACTGCATGCAACCTAATTGACAGGACAAGGACACGTGGGTGCACATTAGCCCAGATTCACCTGCACGGTGGACTCCACATTCTCCAAGACCCTGCCCTCAGTGGGGGCTGCGTGTCCAGTGGATTGTGGCCACATGGCTGGTGGGAGTGAACACCTAATAAATGGGCAGTTGGACTGGACACCCATCTGGTGTGGACTAACATTTTGTTTATCATCATCCACAGTGTCTGACAGATCTTTCTAGCTGAATTCACCCAGGATGCAGCTACAGAACTTTCAACTATCCTTTTTGTTCATTATTACACATTAGTTTAAAATGTTATTTTCTACAGTCCAGAAAAAAAAACCACACCCATGTTAATGAAAGTTATATTTACACAACTCTTACAAAGCATGCTTTTCCAGACATGGAAAACAAAAGAGGCTTTACAAAGTAGTTTCAGGTTTGTTGGCTTTTTTTATGAATACTGCAAATGTTTTCTTGAAAAAAAACAAAAATCAACTCATCTTTCTTTTTGTCATAGATTAAATCAGTGTATAAACCTGGCTCACACCTTTTTAAAAAAAGCCACACCCTTTCAACCAAAAGCAAAAGAAACTGAAAGCCTCCTGACTGCAATGTTTGTGGGAGTAGTTGCAATAATCTGCATACTAAAAAAAAAGATATATATTCAGAGCTTTAATAATTCTATGCACAATGGTCTTTAAAAGGTTCATAGTCATACACTGTTCTTTTCACTTTCCCTTCACAAAAATCTAGAAACATTTTCAAATGCAAAATACATGAGGCATTTAATAAATTCCAAACGTAAGTTTTTGCACAATCTTACTTTTAAAGGTAAAATAAAAACTTGGCATTTAAATTATGAAAACAGAAGTATTGCTATGTTCTTTCTTGATGTGATTTACTGCTCTTTTAATCGTTTATACAGTTTATCCCTTCCAACTCTAAGATTCTATCATTCTATGCTACAGATTTCCTGCACTGAGCAAGGGGTTGGACTGGATGACCTCTGCGGTCACTTCCAACTAAGATTTTATGATTCTATACACTTTTTTGCTGAGTAGTAACTTACATTAAATTACTGGTTTCACCTAGGCTTTTTTTCTCTCATTGTAGCCCTCCCCAACCACTTTTAAATAGTTAGCATCCTTCAGTAGTGTCCCTCCTTCTTGGAAGAGACAGCTATTGTCACTTAATTCAATTATTATTTATATAGCACCAGCAATGTACCTGGCACTGTACAATTAATTACATGATCACAAGGTTATTCATACAGCTAAGTTAACCATCCTGAAAACATTTATCAAATGACATCTGAACAAAGGAAGACATAATATCTGCACCAAGAGGCTTATGAACTAACGTTTTGTGTAACTGTGCAATACGGAAAACTCCAAAACATACTTAGTTTGATCCTACACAATCTGGGTGTTCGGTGAATACCCCACTTTGGAGCAGGAGCGCATGAGAGCCAGCAATTGGATTTCAGAGGACTTGAAAAAAGAAAAAAACTAATTGCCATTGCAAATGCATGGCATTGCACACATTTCATTGATCGTTGTTTTCAAGTGTATGCTTGCAGATCCCTTCTAAAAGAATAATTCCCTTTTGGTAATTTTTCTCTTCTAGCGAAGTGCACTAGTATAACTTTAGCTAACAATTTTGATTAAGTCTACAAATAGTTATTTTATCCTAATTTTAATATTTTTCAATTGATGCTAAAGGCGATACACAATTCCTTATTCCATTCCATTGCTGTATGCCAATGACCAGAAAGACTTGCAAACTAAAAAAGGCCAAATTAATAGATGTGAGAGTATAGTTATTCTTTCACATTGTTATTTAATTCCAGTGTCACTACATCCACCCTAAAATGGATGGAGGGTGGATAAAGAGCTCAGTAAATATAAGTGTTTTAGAGGTGCTATGATTCTTTCCACTCACAAGCTACATCTTGGTTATTTGCTACATTTGTTGCTATAAAAAATGACAGAAGGCAACTGGAGAATGTTTAATTCCCAATGAAATTCTAAATCGGGTTTGGGGGAAATAAATGTATCCAGCACCTATTAAAAAATTTATTATCCCGCCCCTCCTGCCTCAGGCTGCTCAGGGCAGCTCACATCACACAAAATATAAAAGCATTTAAAACAACTTTAAAAGGAGGTACCAAATACCCACCCCTGCCCACCGCACCCAAACCCCCACCCATCTCCCTCGCAACGCCTGGCAGAATAGCCAGGTCTTACAACTTCATCGAAATGAGGGGAGGTCAGGGGCCAGCCGGGCCCACACCGGAAGGGAGTTCCACAGCCACGGTGTGGCCACCAAGAATGCCCTCTCCTGTGTTTGATCCTACACAATCTGGGTGTTCGGTGAATACCCCACTTTGGAGCAGGAGCGCATGAGAGCCAGCAATTGGATTTCAGAGGACTTGAAAAAAGAAAAAAACTAATCGCCATTGCAAATGCATGGCATTGTACACATTTCCCTCAGAAGACTCTGGAGACCTTGAGTAAGGCACCCCCGGATGACCGCAGGGGTCAATCCAAAGCCTGGGGGGTGAGGCGGTCATGCAGATATGCAGGGCCTAGGCCGTTTAGGGCTTTATAGGCCAATACCAAAACCTTGAATTGGGCCCGGAAAACTACTGGCAGCCAGTGCAGAAAACAGAGCACCGGTGTAATGTGCTCCCAGCACCCCATCCCCACCAAAAGCTGAGCCGCCGCATTCTGCACCAGCTGCAACTTCCGAGCCATCACCATGGGTAGCCCCACGTACAGCGTGTTACAATAGTCCAACCTGGAGGTGATGAAAGCATGGATGATGGTGGCCAGGTCAGAGTCTGAGACATACGTCCGAAGCCGTCGCACCAGGTGTAGTTGGCAAAAAGCACTCCTCACCACAGCCTCTATCTGGATATTCAGGCGGAGCTGTGTTCATTGAACCTGGGAAACCAATGGAGGACAGACCCCATCGATGATGGGGGCTGCCATCTCCATCGGCTTACCCACCAACATCACTTCTGTCTTGTCAGGATTCATCCTTAGACGGTTTGCCCTCATTCAGTCCCCCACAGCCGTCAGATGGTAAGCACCGAGACTGCCGGGCCTGGGTCTCCTCATCGAGTGCACAGGAGAGGAGACAAAACAGAACCCTGCGGGACTCCACACAAGAGGTCCGGTATGATGAAAAATATTCCCCAAGCACCACTCGCTGAGTTCTTACGGTCAGGAATGAGTGGAACCATTCTAGACCAGTCCGGCCCACCCCTGCAGGCGCATCACCAACATCTCGTGGTCAACGGTATCAAATGCAGCCGATAGATCTAATAGGATCAACAGGGTTGAATGACCCCGTTCAAAATAATCCATCAAAGCCACAAGCGCAGTCTCGGTGCCATGACCCGGTCGAAATCCTGACTGAGAGGGATCAAGAAAACTGATGCGATCAAGATGCCCCTGCAGATGCTGGGCCACAGCCCGTTCGAGAACCTTCCCTAAAAAGGGAAGGTTGGAGACAGACCGATAGCTGGCGGGGGAGTCAATGTCAAGCGATGGTTTCTTGAGCAGAGGTCGCACCACCGTCTCCATGAAACGGTCCATCACTTTGCCCTCCTGAAGGGAGGCGTTGACCACCCCAGCCAGCAATGGACCCATTGTCTCTCGGCAAGATTTAATTACCCAAGATGGGCATGGATCTAACTCACAATATGAGGTGGCCCTAACAGCCCCAAGATCATTGACTGCATCGGAGGGAGTCACCGACTGAAATTGATCCCATACAATTGGACAAGATGGGGCTTTCATAACCTCCAGTTCCTCATGTATATCAATCGCAGTGTCGAAGTCCTGGTGAATATGAGCAAATTTCTCCACAAAATAATCCACAAAAATGTCACAACGGGCCTTAGATGACTCCACTTCAGGTGAAGGGAGGCCGGATTGACCAGCCCCCACAACACCTGGAAAAGCTCCACTGGACAAGATTTTGTGGATGCTATGAGGGCAGCAAAGAACTCCTTCTTTGCTGCCGGCATAGCCACGGCATAGGTTCACAAATTGGCTCTATGATGCAATCTGTCAGCACGAGAACGACGCCACTGTTGCTCTAACCGCCACCCTTCTTGCTTCAGCAACCGCAGCTCCGCGGAAAACCAAGGAGGCCTGTGGTGCTGCTGCATGGGTAGCGGACGCCTAGGAGCTGTCCGATCGATGGTCCCAGTCATCAGAGTATTCCATGATACAACAAGGTCATCAATGAGACGGTCGTCGAGATCAGAGGGTCTCACACCTAGAGTCCTCTGGAATCGCTCCGGTTCCATCAACCTCCATGGGCGAACCATTCAAATTGGTTCTGCACCTTTCCAGGGGCAGACGTATGCCAGGAGCGAGGCCTGCAGGAGGTACTGGTCCGTCCATGACAAAGGTATAGTTGATATCTCCCCCACTAACGGATCACCTGCCTCAAAGCCAGCGCAAAACACAAGATCCAAGGTACGCCCCCCATGATGTATCGGGCCAATCACTTTCTGAGACAGGTCCATGATTTCCATGGTGGCCATGAACTCACGCTCTGCTTCCCCCCCTAAGGTCAGCGTCGGCGTGGATGTTGAAGTCCCCCAAGACTACTGTCTTCGGGGACCTCAACATCACCCCCGATACCAACTCGGCTACAGCATGCAGGGAGGCTGCTGCACAGGTAGGTGCACGGTAGACAAGCAGCACTCCCAAACCATCACCTGCCAAATCAAACACAAGGTGGAGAACCTCTATATCCGGTATGGATTGCACTGGATACCTCCGCACTGACCATCGCTCCTTAAAAGATCATGGTTACACCGCACTCCCATCCCTTCTTTCGCGGTTGATGTTGCATGGCATACCCAGCTGGAACAAGGTCAGCCAGAATAGGCCCTGACTCATTGTCCAGCCAGGTCTCCGTGATGCATACGAGATCGACGGCATAGTCCAGGATCATCTCCTGGACAGTTGTTGCTTTATTGGCCACCGATCTCACATTTAACAACACCAACACAGGATTGGGGGCCCTTTGACCAAGAACCACCTGCCCCTCTGCCTGGGAGGTAGTGAGCGGGACATGCACCAAGCACCTGTCCAGCTTCACTGATCTCACACCCCTCCCGTTGGGGCCATATCTTCCCTGTCCTGTCACGACCCCTGTGGCTGTGCCCTCTCCCCCCCCCACCACCACCCCGGGTTGGGGTGGCTGTGCACTTAGCACATTTGAGAAGTCCTAAATGGGAAAAATTTGTTACGGTACTGGTAACAGTAAATTTTGAGGGAATTCTGGGAAAAGGAAGGAAGGGCTAGGCTTTGGTCTTCCATCCATTTTATGGATGATGATTATTGGAGTACCCATAGGCCTTGGATAAGACCCTTTTTTGTGTCCTTATCAAATCAAATACCAGCTACCCATTTCAAAGCATAGAGCTGGGCACTATGTGTACTGTTATTTAACTCTAATATTACTTGCTTTTTGCCACACATTTATCCTTGATGGCTTCGTTACCATTTCTTTTCTATAGCTAGTTTAAGTTGGATACCATTTTGTACCATTGTATGATACAGAACGTAAAAATTGGTTTTCAAACATTTCAACTAACAAGAGGACAAACAATGTTAACAAACAGCACAACAGTCCCCCATAAATGGGTGCTCTCCCAGTCATTTATTAAGTGGCCACATGTTGAGTGAAGTCACTACCGTGCAGCAACCACCCACCCACGGCCCATGCCATGTAGGCTAATGCATGCCAATATGTTGGCATTACTTAATTAGGTTACGCGTAGCACCTGCAGGCCCTGGTGCTGGTGTTCCATAGAGTAACAACTTTCTGTGTGACTCACTGTCAGTGCCGCATATGTAATGTCCACCTTAGAAGTCATGTGTCATTTTCAAACACGTGTTCTCCATGCTCTACATGGCTGTCTCTCCACATCTGATGCTTGCTCTTCCCTAACCATTACGTTCTATGGAGCAACTTGCAGAAGCTTCCGGTTGCCACTGCCAAGGCTTAGAGTGACAGCCAGGCAACAACCAGCACCGCTACCTCCACTGCTTAATCTCAGGCCCTTGGCACTCCCAAATCATCTTGCTAGAGCTGTATCCCATGGGGCAAGGAAATGATGAAGCCCTTCATCAGTCTCGGTGGGAAACAGGAGGTCTAATATGCCCATGAGAAGTGCTACAGGAATAAGATTGTTTTCCAGGAAACCTTGGACGAAATGGGAAGCTACAGCGAGGATATGAACCAGTGTCGGTAGTCGGCAAAAGAACTTCAGCGTGGATTTGTCTAGTGGTTTAGAGCATATTTTGAGTGAAATCGTGACGCGCTGGATTAAAGCACCAAACCTTGTACAGTTAACGTAGACATCCTACACAAACATTTCTTATGGTGGTGCCCGACCTGAGTGTCCTACTTTTCAAAACATTCAAGGTTACACTGTATGTCAAAACTTAATATTGTGTGAGATGAGAAGTATGGTAAAAAAAATCATTAAATGTCCTATTTTATTTTCTTTGCAGGTGGCAGATAAATAAATGCAGTCTCTTCTACACAGGATAATGGATTGTGAAAGTTGCATTATTTGTGGTATGAGTGGTGGGGAGTTGAAGTGTCCAGTAGACAAACCTAATGAGGAAGTACTAAAATACTATGACAGGATTCTGGGTGGATGACAACCATGACTGAGGTCAGCGTTGCATCATCAGTACCTGCTGACTCCATCATGGTATCACATATAACTAAAACAAGGCATGCCCAAGTGACCACTTTGACACTCACCATGCTGCACCAAGATGTGTGCCAAGCGTTATATGGTCCCCACGATGAACAAACCTTTGAGAAGTAGAAGAAAGAGATGGTCGGAAAGAGCCCCATGTTCGAGTACTGGAACCTTATCCTTCACTTAGAACTCCTGGTTCTGATTTTCATTCGTTTTCACCATGAACGTAACTTCCCCCTGTACATTCAAGTAATGGAGACACTTGCCCCCTGATTTTTCATTCTAGACCAAACCAATTACGCCCATTGGCTTCCCATGCATATCAAGAATATGAAAGCTATTCCTGAAAGCATCAAGGAGGAGTTCCAGTGATGTTGGGTCTTCCCTAAGACCAAAAAAAGTTCTCTGCTATGCCTTTGGATAAGGCACAGGAACAAAACATCAAGATTGTAAAGAATTTGGACGGTGCAGTGGGCATACCAGAGAACCCTGCGGCATTGAAAATGTGGATGGTGTCTGGTCCGCAACTAGCATGGCTTCTGCAAGAATCGCTCAGAATTTGACAACAGTGATTCCTATAGTCATGAACAAGGTCTAGCAACTAGGGTTGCAACCATTAATTGAACCAAATAATTTGTCTAAAACTGATTAAAATTTGTTCTCTCCCCCCTCCGATTAATAAGTTAGCTGCCAGGACCTTCTGATAGTCCATAGTTCTGAGTCCGTTGTTCAAGGGGACACATTTCAGTAGAAGGTAAGTTCATCCAACACATGCAAATTAGGTGAATCTATGCAAATGTATGCAAATATAGTAATTTTAATCAGTTGATTAATTGACAAAAAGGTTTAATCAATTAATCAACTAAAATTTCTAATCCGGTTGCAGCCCTACTAACAACCCAAGAGACTTTTAAAATGCAAGTCAAAACTTTATTTGACCTGATGTCCTCCATGGGCAACTTATTCTTGGAGTCTCAGGAACTCATGAACTTTGTTACTCATGACAGTGTTGATACAGCTTTGGCATGTGCACTTCACAACATGGAAACACTGGGGAAAGACAACTACGCAAAGTATGTAAAGGATGTTCTTGTGGATAGGACTGTGTCCATCTACAGTCCGGTCAAGAAGAAACTGCTGCCACTCTTCAAGAAACTGCATCCTCAAACAAAATTCAAGACAAAACAGCAGATGGATGATCTCAAAAGCGACTATGGTCTCCTTCAGTGAGCTCTTCATAGCTTGTCAGGTGCACCAAGGCGACTTGGGTGAGTTTTTCCCCCATGAAAGCCATCCATGGCCTTAATCTTTATTTCAAGATGGCAAACTCCGGTTCCCAACTGTAAATCAGAGTTACTGTACTACTTCGGGCCAAGTAAGGACCAAGATGCTCTTAACTTTGATGCAAAAGTATTTGATGGGGCTGCCAAAAGGTGAAGCATCTACTTTAGGAGACTACAATGCTTTGGTATTCTTGCCATGGATCAAGAGGCAACTTCAGAACTACACAAGACTCGATGTGGTTTGGGACATATACAAGACAGGGAGTCTAAAGGAAGCCGCTCAAAAGAAGTGAGCAAAGGGAGCAAGGGGGAAGGTGTCATGCCAGACAAAGCTCCCCGTAAACTTCACTTCCTTCTTACGGGATTCCAAGAATAAGGAAGAACTCTTTGCTCTTCTAACTGAGGATGTGGCTGCCTGTGACTACCAAGCTGACAAATAAGTATATATCATCTGTGGCTAAACTCTTGTGTCGAAAGACAGCAGTGATCCGATGCCAGACAGTTTGTCTTGATGTCCTGGATCTTGCTCAAAAGGGTGCAACTAATATTATGGTCAGTACGATGGATACGGACATCTTGGTGATCCTGGTGGGCATCATCTTCAAGCTGATAACTCACCATCCTGCTATTATTTATTTATAAAATCATTTAATACCCTGCTCCCAGCAGCCCGGGGCAGCTTACAATATCAACACACATAAAAACAATAAAACCATAAAATACAATAAAAGGGAAGGCACAAACCAAACCGCACCCTCTCACCCTATACCCCATCTCCCTCGCCAAAGGCCAAGCGAAACAGCCAGGTTTTACAGATACAGGGAAAGGAGGGAAATCCGGGGCCACCCGGGCCTCCACCAGAAGAGAGTTCCACAGCCTAGGTGTGGCCACGAAGAACGCCTTCTCCATAGTGGCCACCAGGGCCATACGGGGGACCTAGAGAAGGGCGCCACCAGTGGACCACAGAGGCCGCTCCAGGGCACGGAGAGCGAGGCAGTCCCGCAGGTAAGTCAGGCCAAGGCCATACAGGGCTTTATAGGTCAAAAAGGATGTGGAGGATGCTCTTTGGACTGTTCGAGCCACTTATTGTGAACTAGATCCATACCCATCCTGGATGGTTAAGGTTAGCCAGGAGACATTAGGGCTGTTGCTGGCGGGGATAGTCAATGCCTCCCTTAGGGAGGGCAGGGTGCTGGACTGTCTCAAGGAGACAGTGGTGCGGCCCCTGCTCAAAAAACCATCACTGGATGTTGGTGTCCTGGCCAGTTATTGGCTGGTCTCTAACCTTCCCTTTTTAGGGAAGGATGGATGATTGTGGCCAGATCCGAGTCCAACACATATGGCCTAAGCTGACGTACCAGATTTAACTGGCAAAATGCTCCCTTCGCCACAGCCGCCACCTGAACATCCAGGCAGAGCTGTGGGTCCAGGAGCACCTCCAGACTCTGAACCTTAAATCCTGGCAAGACAGATGATGGTTGTGGGGAAAGTCGAGGAAGTGATGGCCCCCATCATTGATGGGGTCCGCCCTCCCTTGGTTTCTCAGGTCCGGAGTCTGGGGGTACTCCTGGACCCACAGCTCCGCCTGGATGTTCAGGTGGCAGCTGTGGCGAAGGGGGCATTTCGCCAGTTACATCTGGTATGTCAGTTTAGGCCGTATGTCTTGGACTCGGATCTGGCCACAATCATCCATGCCTTTATTACTTTGAGACTGGACTACTGTAACACACTCTACGTGGGGCTACCTGTGGTGACAGCTCAGTAGCTGCAGCTGGTGCAGAATGCGGTGGTCCGTCTCCTGACTGGGACGGGCCGATGCGAGCACATTACACCAGTGCTTCGCTCTCTGCACTGGCTGCCGATAGTCTTCTGGGCCCAATTCAAGGTGTTGGTGTTGACCATTAAAGCCCTAAACTGTTTGGGCCCCACCTACGTACAGGACTGCCTCACCCTCTGAGTCCTGGATCGGCCCCTGTGGTCAGCTGGGGGTGCCGTCCTTGGGGTCCCCTGGGTTTCAACCATCAGGAGGGCGTTCTCTGTTGCTTCACTGCAGCTGTGGAACTCCCTCCTGTTGGAGGTCCGGTTGACCACCGAACTCCCCCCTTTCCACAGACAGTGTAAGACCTGGCTGTTCCTCTGGGCCTTTAACGAGGGAGATGGGGTGGGTGGTTTTATTTTGGGATTTTAGTTTTTTTTTAATTGTAGCTTTATTGCTATGTTTTTAATATGTTTTAAAATGTTGTTAGCCACCCCAAGATGCCTGAGGCATGATGGGGAGGCATATAAATGTTAAAATAAATAAATAAATCCAATACCTTGAATCGGGCCTGGAAGATTATAGGCAGCCAGTGCAGCACTGGTGTAACGTGCTTACGGCAACCCGTCCCCATAAGGAGACGGGCCGCAGCATTCTGCGCTAGCTGCAGTCTCCGGACTGTCACCATAGAGCCCCACGTAGAGTGTGTTGCAATTGTCCAATTTTGAGGTAGTGAAAGCATGGATGATGGTGACCAGGTCACTATCTGAAACGTATGGCCGAAGCCGTCGCACCAGATGTAATTGGCTAAATGCACTCCTCGCCACAGCCCCCACCTGGAAATCCAGGTGGAGCTGTGGATTGAGGAACACACCCAGACTACAGACCTGGGATACCAACAGAGAGCAGACCCCATCAATGATGGGAACCACCACATCTACTGCCCTTCCCACCACCATCACCTCCATCTTGTCGGGATTCAGCATCAGTCGGCTCGCCCTCATCCAATCCTCAACAGCCACCAGACATCGGGTAAGCACCGAGACTGCGAGATCTGGGTCAGATGAAAACGAGACGTAGAGTTGGGTGTCATCAGCATATGGATGACGCTGCACCTCATACTGTCTCACAACCTCGCCAAGTAGCTGCATTTTACACGCTGAACAAGAGCCAGAGACAGAATAGAACCTTGTGGGACACCACAGGTGAGGTTCCGTGGAGATGAAGAACAATCACCAAGCACCACATGCTGAGTTCTCCCATCCAGGAAGGAGTGGAAGCAGTCAAGGACGATCCCACCCACTCCAGCTTGATCCCACAAGTGAGTCACCAACATCTCATGGTCAACAGTATCAAAAGCAGCCGACAGATCTAACAGAATTAGCAGGGTCAAACAACCCTTATCTAATTCACAGCGAAGGTCGTCGACCAAGGCCACAAGCACAGTTTCCGTGCCATAGCCCGGACAAAAACCAGACTGAAAGGGATCCAGATAACCAACCAGTGCAGTCTAGATGTCCCTGCAGCTGCTGGGGCCACCACCCGCTCAATAACCTTCCCTAAAAAGGGAAGGTTAGGGACTGGCCGATAACCGACAAGGGAATCAACGTCAAGTGATGGTTTTTTGAGCAGAAGCCGCACCACCGCCTCTTTGAGGCAGCCCAGCACTCTGCCCTCCCTAAGTGAGGCACTGATCATCCCCTCCAGCAGCAGGTCCACCGTTTTCCAGCTGGCCTTAACCAGCAAGGATGGGAAAGTTCACAAAAGGTGGCCCTAACAGTCCCAAGAACATCCCCCACCCCGGTGGATGACACCAACTGAAATTAATCCCACAAAACCAGACAAGGCAGGGCTTCCACAACCTCTGGTTCACCCACTACAATAAGTGCGGCGTCAAAGTTGTGGTGAATCAGAGTGATTTTCTCTGCAAAATAATCACCAAGCATGTCACAGCGGGTATTAGATACCTCTGATTCCAGGCAGAGGGAGGGAGGGAGGACCAACCAACCAACCCACTCACCACCCGGAAAAGCTCCACTGGATGAGATTTTGCAGAGACTATAAAGGCAGCAAAACCCTCCTTTTTGGCTGCCCTTACAGCTACAGCATAGGCACGTAAACTGGCTCTCTGTACTTCAGTACTTGAACGGCGCCACGGTCACTCCAACCGCCACCCTTCCCGCTTCAGCAACCTCAGGCCCTCCATAAATCGTGGAGCCATCGCCAAGGGAGCAGACGCCTCAGAGCCATCTGATCGATGGTCTCCAACAGCCAGGTATTCCATAAAGCCACAAGGTCATTGAGCAGGCAGTCATCAAGATCACAGGATAACTCCCCAAAAGCTTTCTGGAACCACTCGGGTTCCATTAGTTTCTGGGGGTGAACTATCCGAATTGGTTCTACACCGGTCCCTGGAGGCAGACATGCATCAGGAGATGTGCTCCTGGCTATGGGCGGCATTTGGTAGAGGGAAACACTTCAGGCATTACCATATCAACTCCATCTGTCAAGAGACCGGTGAAGATAAGTCACGAACACTTCCCTTTTTCCATGCCTTCACAGGGTGTGTCACTATGTCACAGTTTGCCAGGAAGGGGAAGAAAATACGTGGAAAGCATACCCTCCAGCGACCAAAGGTTTTGTTTCCTCTTCCCTATGCAACATCCCTTCAAGCCACTGGAAGTCAAAACAGAGGCATTTGCTTCGATTGAACAATTCACATTTGTCCTGTATGATAGTACAACGCTTGACAGCGTGAACGACTTGAGACAGGGGCTCTTCTGCCAAGGTAAACGAGCAAGGATGATACAAAACCCACCACCAATGCAGGATGCCCTAATTCAACACACCAATCGAAGTATCTATCAAGCCAGCATATGGTTAACGAGCTTAATATCACAGTAGAATGTCCCAAGTCCAGAAACCTTTGGCTGGACAAAAAACGAGGACACTTGGCAGCCACGTGTATGACGATACTACAAGCAACAAAAACTTGCAGGGAACTATATCAAGTGCGGCTGTAAGGCTAAGCCCTCATGCTCAAGGAAGTGTTTCTGTAAAAACACTCAACTTGAGGGCACATCACTTTGCCACTGCAGTGGAAACTGTGAACGTTGAATATGATGGGCATACCTGACTTACCTTTGGGAAAAAAACAAACAAACTAAATGAAAACTAAAAAACTGATGTCCTGATATATAAATTCACACATCTCTGTACTTATTGTCACCAGTGGGTCGGCTATCTTGAATTGTGATGGAATTTATTATTATTATTTGTATAATGCCAGCGGTGTACCTGGCACTTTACAGAACAATGAGATAGATGCAGTCCCTGCCTACAGCTTTATAATCTATTTATAGATTATAGATTCATTCTCCCACAAAACATATATATTGCCACTATTTCAACCCAAATACGTAGCAAAGATATAGGCATTTGTATATTTGGCGGCCATTACAGACGCCATCTTGGATTTTGTGAGGTTACCCAGATCGGGCAAGCCCCTGAATATGTTTATATATGATGTGCGCAGTAACTGTGCAAAGTTTCTCGCTTTAATCAGATGTCATGATTATTCACCTACACCACTACACTAGATACAAAGAGGGACAATTTCACCTCTGGCTGTTGGAGACAAAACTTCACCCTACTATGATCTCCTAGACAGGTTCCTCTTCAGGGATGGCGCTATTGTGGCATCCAGGATATATGGATGCACCTTCATGAGAGACCAGAAGTGAGTCAATGCCATGCTGCCACTGCCTGAGAATGCTTTACATCCAACCCCAGCTCCTACCTCCTGCTGCCATAGCATGGCCCCTACCCAAAATCCACCTGCACCCTTCTGACTGTTCTCCACACCCAACGCAACTTCAGAACTGGATGGGGTTGAGTAAGAAACTCACCCTACCCTGACAATGTACCCCTTACAACTCAGGAGTCAAACCCTCTTTGAAGAGGTACGAGAGATTCTAGCATGGAGGACCCAGATACTTTCTTCATAGTGGCGATGGCAGCTACAGATCACGATAAGTGTGCAATGGGTCCACGTGTGAGTTGGCTCGACAGCAAACGTTACTTCATTTTTTACTATATATATATTGTCTTACTATGACTTCAGGTGCTCAGGAGATCTCTAATCGCCTAGTGAACAAGCAGCAGGAAAATCCCCAGAACAAATGCAGAGAGAAGCATAGGTAACACGACCGTTGGCCAGCCACAGCAAATGGTGGCACAGGAATGAATGGGAAATCAATCGCAGGGGTCATATATAACTGCCATGGAATGGCACCCTGGCCCCACTGCAACAAATTCTCCAGGGGGTAAGAGGGTGGTTGTTACAGGAAAGGTACCTGCCTCTTTCTTACGTGGGTGCCCTTACAGAGGAATAGGCACCTGCCATTGGTGGGAGAGGGGAAAGTGGGATAGGGGGTTGTGCAGTTTGGAGCAATTTACCTTGTGTTTACATCAGTACAGGTCCTATCCAGCAGCCATGCCATGCCATTTTCAAATGTCTAGCACCAGCAGAACACGTGGGTCTGTAATCAGTAGGATAGAGAGATTTTGGCCAGAGATCTACTGGCTAAAACTGCCTGACACACCACTGCATTGCAGGATGCCATCTAGGACCTCATCAGTGGCCAAAAGCAGTTGCTGCACTGACACAAGAGTGTGATTGGCTGCCTCCACCAAGGCCAGAATGGCCCAGTGCTGGGTGGATCACAACTGGGGTCGGCAGTTCAAGTGGTCAGACAAGATGCTTCACCAGATGCACACCGTCATGACTGACATGTAGGACAATACCCATAATAGCTTCTCCCACCCAGTTCATGTCCAAAGTAACCTCTTGGAGCAAATGTCTGTCACAGCAAGCCACATTGCCAAACAGGCGCTCTTCCATAGCCCCCAAAGATTCTTCCCTACGACAGTGAGCATCCTGCCATCCAATCCATTCCACCTCCCAGAGCAAGAAATGCAGCCCTTTGGCAATAGCACCTCTCCCCGAGTCCAACAGGTGTTGGTGGGGTGTGTGCCTCCATCTTCCCTGGTAAACTGTTTCCACACCCCACCCACCAACCCACCAATTGTTACAGAAACATGAAGATGAGGATAATAAAAATGTTCCAATCCTCACCCCCACCAGCAAAGCAAGTACGAGCCATTGCTGCCTCCAAACAAGGTAGGTGCAAAAGGAAGTAGCTTCCACACAACCTTCAAACCAACCATTCATTCAGTAAAGTTGCCTCCATTGCATATTTTTTCAGTTTTTATTTTACAGTTTTGTAAATAAAGCTTTTAAGTGTTCACTACATGGCTGTGGTTCTTATGTCTAGGGAGGACGGGAATGGAGGCACCAGCCTGCAAGCGATGGTTTTGGGATAAAAGGGGGGGGCAGAGGTGGAATAAGGGGACTGGTGGATGTGGACACTGACCTAATAAAGGGTTTGGGCTGAGGAGCAGGTGATGGGGGCATAGGCGTCTGGGTGACAGTTATAGAATAAGCCCGATCAACGTGCTTTAGTGGTATGGTTTTGGGGGTGGGAGATGGAATCACACAAATTCTTCTCAATAAAAATCTTCATTGCCAAATTATCAAGGTTTTTAAAACCATTTGTCTACGTAATAGTGCAGCTGAATATATTATATAGGGCCATGCATGCTAGGATATGTGGTGGGATCTCTCCAGCTATACGTTGTTCTTCCTGGTTGAGTTGGACCTGGAACAGGGGTACTGGTTTGGCAGTAGTCACTGGGAGGGGGTTCTGAAGTGAGAGACCAGGAGTGTGGCACATGTTGTGGAGCGCACAGGCAGCAGTGGTTAGCAATGGTGTCATCTCCAGTTGGAAATTGTTCCGTGCTGTGACTTTCTTCCAGCGCTGTTTGAGCAGGCTGAAAAACTGCTCCCACCATTGAGCACACGATGCTAAGCTAGGGGTTGAAGTGCTTATAAGCCAGTTTCAGCAGGTGGGCAGGAACCTTTGGGGGAAGGGCAGGATATAAATTTAAATAAATAAATAAATCCCCAGTACAAGGGATGCATCATATAGATGCCCTCAGTGGCAACTTCAGTGGTGAGCCCAACGTCTCCAGAGTACATTTATTTAATTCATTCATTCAGTTTTTACCCTACCCTTCCCCACAAAGGCTCAGAGCAGCTTACATGTGCCCAAAGAATGACTATGTCAAAACATGGATACTGTAGTTTCTTCTGGACTACTCAACAAGCACATGGATGAAGCAAGCATGGTGGTCAACAACTGCCTGGAGTACTACAGAAAAGAAACCATTGCGGTGGAGGTGGTCATCTCTGCTGTGGAATGGGCACATTATGGCAATGTGGATCCCATGAATGGTCCAATTCAGTTGGAGAATCTATCCTTTTTAAAGCCAGCCATCTCCTCCTCTGTGTCAACCAGCTGTGTCACCTGGACTAGCAGCACATCTATGATTACCTTGCACACTACCCACAAGTATGGTGCCCCCACCAAATTGCTGAGTGATGGAGCAGCAGCAGTCTGGAGTTGCAAGCTGCCAGATGGGAATGGCGACAGGGAGTGCTTGTCGCATAATGCTATTGTGACTCTCAAGATGGGAGAAGAATCTCTGCAAACTTCATTACAACTTATCACAGTATGCGAAGTTGGAGATATATTTGGTATTCTACCACCACTGCATCCCTGATGGGGTGAGCCTCATCTGTGTTCCTATCGGCTGTCCGAACTACATAAGGAATCCACAGAAAACAGTGTCTACACAACACAGGCACATCTTGGCAGATCTTAGAACATCAGACACTTTAGTCCTCTGGCTCACCCAGCTTCCTGGCTCTCCAATCTTCCGGCTTCACATGTCCTCTGGTTCCCAATCAATGACAATTTAACAAAACAGAAATACCGTATACAATCAACACACCACTTCTACAAGGTAAAACAGCAATGAAATACCCAAAAGGCTATTAAACCCATACAACATAAACATAATATTTACCAAGATTAAAACGTTAAAATCCAACAACCCAAAAGGGCTATAGTTAATTCAATTTACTAATATAAACCCAGTGTAAGAACAGTGCCACACTTCTAGTAACCTCCTTGGAGGAGTCTCCCAACAGCAGTTTTATATAAAATTCCCAGGGTCTACCAGGGAATGGGGCAATCAGGGGAGATATCAATCTTTTCCATGCTTCCCCATACCTGGGGCAATCCAATATAATATGCTTGACGGACTCTATTCGTTGGAGATTACAATTACAGAATCACTCAGCCAAGGGTATCCCGATATCTGCCTTCAGTCATAGCTGACAGGAAATAATTTATCCTCGTCAAGAAGAGTCTCCTATTAAGTGGCGTGAGACCACAGTCCAAGTAAGGCATTGGAGAATCTGCCTCCTGAATCAATGACCTATATAGGCCCAAGGTCCCATTTTCTCCCAAGGACGCCCTCATATCTTGGCGGCTAATATCCAACAACCTTGCAACCACCAATCTCTTTGCAGTTTTATAGCCCAAAGGGGTGAGCACCTCTGGAGTATAACCCAAGTGGTTTAATTTCTTCAGAACTATCGTTTGCCAGGGACTGGGGAACCTGTCATCAACCACCAACTGAGATAAAGGGGCAACTAGTTTGAAATGTAGCCTTAACCAATAATTTAAGGCTCCCATCCAGCCCCTTGCCTGCAGGGGGATATTTTGATTGCTGGAGTCACCAAACAACCGCCCCATGAGTGAAAAAAGGCCAAAAGTCCTCTGGTTCCCAGACTTGCCAGCCCCTGAAAAGGGGCTGTTCGCCGCCCCGGCAGGAGGGGCAGGATATAAATTTTAAATAAATAAAAATAAATAAAAGCCAGTGCCAGATTCGGAAGTGCTCAGGGCCAGCTCGGACTAAGCTCCAACACCTGTTGCAGATAAATGGCTGAGATCTGCATCTAATCATGAAGGCACATGCATGTTGGTGGGAGGCTTGAGCACGGCGTCAAAACTAAGTCGCTGCTGTGATTTTGGCCACCGATGACAGCAGAGCTTTCCTTTTTCAGTACCACTCAGCAAGGCAGTAGCGGTAGGTAATATCCATCTGAAGCAATGGATGCATGATTTAATCCACAGCAGACACAGAGGAGTGCAGGCCAGCTATGAGGAGCAAGGAGTTTTTAACAGACATTGTCATGGCTTTACAGTTGCTCTCACACAGGATTGTAAGGCGATAGCTTGGCAAAGCATGTACCAGAGGTTTTTGAACCACAGTATGCAACAGGACGTTCACAAGCTGCCATTGGCAGTGAGCAGATCACTTGCTGCAACACAGTGCTGATATACAAAAGGGGAAGAAAAAAGTTTACTACTACTGCCCTGTTCAGTTACCTTGTAGACAGTGCTAGCCCACCCTCCAAACCCGGAAAGCACCCCTAGACTGACACAATTGATGCGGAAGGCACCAGGGGGGCTCTGATCTGCAGATTTGGCTGCCCATGGAGACACTTGCAGACATTTGACAGAGGGAGGATGTGCAGATTGCACTTGCAGAGCCCAACTTTCAGAAACCCTACTGAAGAACTGGCTAGCCAAAGCAGGTGTCTGGCTTTGACATGAGGATAGAGGACTGCCACCTGTGTGCTGTCAGGCCGGGACAAACAGTTCATGCCGGATTGGGAGCACTCTTGTCAACAGGGAGCACAGTGGGAACTCAAAGGCACCCTTACCCTCTCCAATGTGTGGGAACTTCAAAGGTGCTGCTAACATAAGACCTCAGACCACTGGTCCAGCTATACCTTATTGCTAGTCTCACGACAGCAATGGGAAGCACAAGAGACCATCATAACTGTATGGACTGTGTTGCAGAGCTTGAGTTTATTCTCATAGATGTAGCTCTGCCTGAGAACAGAGGGGTGGGTGTATAGCCCGTTGATAGACGAGATTTGTGTACTCCCCACGATGCACTTACTGATCCAACATGATTATTTGAATACAGCATTATGTTATACATGATGCATGCCAGAGGGCACAAATGAAGGTTATTTACTTGTAAACTTCAAGATGAATCCTCATGCAGCCACACCCCTGGGTATTCCTCCACCTGCAGAGCCATCCTGGGAATCCTTTAGCAGTATCCTGCGGAGTTGCGCATGCGCAGTTGAATTTGCATGCTACCTGTCAAGTATGAAGGCATGCTGCTCCGTCCCCCCCTTCAATTTTGATTCCTCTTACTGTGTTGAAAGTGAAAATGCAGTAAGAATGGAAGATGAGAGGGTGTGAGGCTCTAATGAGGCTCCATCTTGAAGAACTCAGTTGCAGGTAAGTAACCTTCATTTTTTTCTTCGAGTGGATTCTCATGGACCCAAACTCATGGGAGATTAATTAGCAGTATTCTTGAAAAAAGAAGGTGGATACTGCAGCATTGTGTGTGCGCTAACATGTCCCGCATCACTATAGACATATAGCTCTAGATACAAAGACAGGAGTATTAGTCCGTCTATAATTATTTTTTTTCACAGTTCAAACCCTGCCCCTCCTGCCTCAGGCAGCCTGGGGCGGTTTACATAAGTGTATGAAACGAATTTTTAGATGTTCCCAGCTAAGGAAGTGCATTAGATAGAAAAATGATATCACAAAGGGACAGGGTTACATGGGATAACAGCTGATAATCAACTGTCAGTACACGCAATGTATGAAAACATATCGGTGAAAGAATATTCTGTAACCAGTGGGTAGGAAGAGAAAACCCCTATATTGCAAACATCAAAATGTTTCCCATTACTTTCCAGTCATTCACTATAGCTCTCCTTTTTGTTCATATCTATTTTCCTCCCTCTTAACTCTTATTACTCTCTTTTTTATGCATAAGAACTACTCCAATACCATACTCAATAAGGTAGTGTTGTGGGTAATCTGGAGAAATTTCAGCAGCGGGGAGAAAAAAATCCATGTAGGTAGGGGAATGGCCCAAGCATGGGTGTTGGGGAAGGGTACACTTTACAGGGGGCTGGGTGTCCAGGAGGGGGAGGGGCCTTGCCTGGGCTGAAGTCTTACCCTGAAGAAAAAATTGAGGCTAAATTGTAGATCATGCTTGAGGATGTTTATGCAAACTTATTTCCCTGTATCTATGGGGTTCAAGGCCCAAGCATGGCGGGGAAGGGAAGGAAAATTTGGAGAACAAGGAGGGAAAGGACTCTCAGGTTTTGGAGAATATGGGATTCAGGACAGTGAGAGAGAAGCCTGAACCTACAAGACCACTCTGAGTGAGGAGCTGGGCCTTCAGGGCATCTACCTGCTAACAGCACAAGACCCTGGAAATGGTAGGATTGGAAACTTTACAACCTCTTTGCCCTTTCCTAAAACCTACGAACAGCGCTGAATCTATTCAGAATTCACTGGTCCTGGCTAGGTAAAACTTTAGTGCCTGGTGCACATTTAAGCTTATGCCAGAGAACTTCCCTGGAGTTTGGGGTTAGGGCAGGATGGGAGCTCAATTTCCTGATCCCTGTGGAAGGAGGTATTGACTTTGGTGAGGAAAGCTAGATGCAGATGAAGTGAGACTTTGTCTTGATGGAAGCGGCAGAGCTCAGGGTCTGCAGACAAGACCCCTAGTTCAGATACCCTCTTTGCCAAAGTTATGGCTATAAGAAATGGTACAGGAGAGGACCTTAAAGGACACTTTCTGTAGCAGCTCAAAAGGTGCTCCCTGAAGGGCCTGGAAAACTGTGTTTAGTCTTCAGGATGGGAACCTGTGTTTCACTGGAGGAGACCGAATTGTGACTGCTCTTAGGAACCAATGCAAATGTGAATGTTTAGGTAGGGGATATGTGTCTCCCACATCAGAACTATGGCTAAGGCTAACAACTGCCCGCAGAGAGTGCTGCACCTTTCTCCAGGTCACTCTGGAGGAAATGTAGCACGTTGCTGGTGGTTGCTAGAAGTAGTTCCGTGTCATTCGCCTTGTTCCAATTCATAAAAGTTCTCCACGTGAATTTATAAACGCTGCTGGTGGAGTCGCATCTGGCTGACAGCAGAGTATTAAGTACCACCTCAGAATAACCGAAGGAGCTTAGATGCTGCCACTCAACCTCCAAACTGTTAAGCGTAGACTGTGGATGCTGAGGTAGAGTAGGGGACCCTAGGACAGCAAGTTGTCTCTGAGGGGAAGAGGGAACCCCGGTCTGAGAAGCATTTGTTTGATTTTTGGGTACCAGGGTCTCCTCGGCCAATGAGGAGCCATGAGGATCACCTCTACCTGTTGACCCTGAATCATGTTTAGCACCAGAGGGAGAAGAGGAATGGGTGGGAAGGCATAAAGAAGATGACAAGGCCACTGGTGGGCTAGGAAGTCTATGCCTATAGTGGCTGGATGTTTGTGCCTGGATAGGTAGCACTGAACTTTGTGGTTGGCTGCACTGGTGAAAAGATCCACTGATGGAGTGCCCCATTTGTGGGTTATCTCCCTGAAGACCACTTGATTCAGTGACCATTCTCCAGGATCCAAGATCTGTCTGCTAAGCCAGTCCACTTCCTTGTTGGTCTAGCCTCCGACATGTCTCGCTATCAAGGACAGAGGTTGGCCTCTGCCCAGCATAGAAGGGCTTGAGCATTAAGTACCCTTGATTTGGTCCCCCCTTGCCTCTTGACATAGGAAATGGCTGTGATGCTGTCTGTGTGGACTAGAACGTGATGATCCCCGATGTTGGCTGAGAACTGTATGAGTGCTTTAGCTACCGGGTCCTCAATTTCTCTCTCTGATAGCTCCCTGTGCTCTTTGGGCTCTACTTCCTGAGTTTCTGGGAACTGAGGGGAACAGATCTGAAGCCTGAGCTACCCTAAGGGGTTCCACACAGGTGGGGAGAGATTTCCCAGACCAAGGGGACGTGGCTCTGGAGGGGATATGAGCCTCTGGGTCTTCAGGCCTTACTAAGGGAGAGGAGGGGCCTGGACCACTGCCCAGCGAATGGGAGATGCTCTCTGGGTCCCTGGTGACGAGCTGCTGACCCAGTCACATAAGAACTGTGGTGGTAGGGAGAGTCTCCTCCTGAGGGAGCGAGGATCCCAGAGAGAGGGAATAGAGGTACCCCCAGCCTGGGGTAGGGGCCCCCTGCAGGGCATACCTGGGCCTTTAGCGTGCTGGGAGAGTGGAAAAATGAGGCCCAAGAGTGGCGCCCACTGGAATCTCTGCAGGGTGTCCTACTGCGCTGGGACCTGCAGGGCCTGTGATGGCGGTGGTGGGAAGAGTCGTGAGCATCCGGGAAAGAAGACTGGGAAGTGGAGCAGCTCCAGCAGCGAGAACGCCTGCGCTGTCTCCAGGGGGAGCTGCTAGAGTGAGAACCCTTACGTCTGTGACTTCCTCAGGGGGAGCATGAACTGATCCTCCATCCCCTAGGTCTGGGTTCCATGCTGTGGTGCCTGGATACACTGGAGGGAGAAGTGGAACAGGAGGAGGCCCAAGAGCGAGCACGTGACCCTGTGAGCGGGAAAGACTCACCTCTTGCAACATTATTTCTTCTCTTCTCTCCTTCAAAGGTGCCCGCAAACACACTCTGGCAGGGAAGATCTGGTGGGATGCCAGGCATCCTGGAGGCTCCCTGTGTGAGGCTGGACTTCGGCAGGCTGGGACACGGAATCCCAGCACCCCCACTTGGAGGGAGGGGACCTGCCAGGGGAGACAAGCCCCTCCTTTGTGCACTCTCCTGCGTGAAGTCCATGGCCTGGGAGGCACGCCAGCAAACAGTATACCACACCAGATCTCTATGGTATTGGGGGTTGGATCATAATGAAGGGAGAATTTCTGTTCCCTGTGAAAGAGGGTATTAGCCTTAGGATGAAAGGAAGGGTTAAGTCTTAGGACTAGCATGTCCCTGTGAAAAATAGAGATGTCTGGTTCTGGTTCAAGGGAACGTTACATTTTAGCATATTGGCCTTCAGACTAAGATCCAATCCTGCCTACAGGAAAAGAAGCACTTCCTAAGTCCTCACTCTTGAAACGTCCACATGATTAGCATACCACTGAACAAATCTATTCCATGTCACACCATAAATTTTGTTTGTTGACTCCCTTGTTGAGGATAACAGGGTATCAAGAAGAAGCTTCCTTGACTATCCAATAGAGACCTCAGCTGCTCCATCTCAACAGCTAGGCCGAGAGCCAGTTTTCAAGAATGAATATGGGTGCAGAACTGTGCCCTGGCACAGTATGTCCTCCCACGAGGCATCTACAGGGATCCCGCTACTGCCATTGTCATAATGTCCTAAAACCAAGAGCATCATGGCCAATACCCCCAGTATTACCAGTGCTTCCTGGCCCGCAGTCCAATGAAGAACTTGTGGGATGACCAGAAACAGGGAGAATGCATATAGAAGACCTGTTGGCCAGGTTGTGGAGAGTGTGTCCACCCCTGAGGCTGCTGGATCTCTTTCTTGCTAGAAACACGGGAGACTTCTTATTGACACTGGTGGTGAACAGATCTGTTATCGGAATGCCAAACTGGTTTTGGATCAGCCAAAAAGCCCTTTGGGAGAGGAACCATTCCCCTGGATACAATTCCTGATGGCTGAGTCATTCCACTTGAGAGTTGAGTTAGTCCACAATGTGAACCGTCTTGATTGACAATAGATGGTTCTCCGCCCACTAGAACAAGAAAGATGCCTCTTCCTGCTAGATATCTGAATACAAACCTCCCTGATGATTGATGAAGGCCACTGTTGTCATGCTGTCCATATGAACAAGAACATAGCTGTTCTCCTGTCAGCGGGCAAACTGTAACAAGGCCAGGTGCACCGCTCTCAATTCCAGCTTGTTCATGTGCCACCATGCCTCGCTCGGAGACCACTTGCCCTGTGCTGAGCCACATTGGCAGTGTGCTCCCCATCCCGTGTGCTCAGATGGCAATTCCGCTTCATATCACAATCTGAGCTGTTTCTTGACCCAGACTGGAACTTGTATCACCAGGTGCATCTGATCTGCTATCACTTGCTGGAAGGGGTGTAGCAGGCTCTGAGGTGGCCTCAGTTGAAATCTGGCCCAGGCTACTATGTTGAGACGGGATGATACTGCCAAGAAGTTGTGTGAGGAACGCCAGATTAGGGCTGTACTGAATAGTACTTTCGAGTATGCGGGCCGAATACGGAAGTTTCAAGTAATCAGCCCGAGTGCTCAGCGACCCTTCGGCACTGTTTCCAAAGTTTCAGAATTCCAAACCTCTGAAAACTTCAAAACTAGTCTGTGCCTCAGCACGTGTTCGCATGTGCAGCAGCTGCAGCCATTTAATTGTCTAGCCCATCAGGATGCACAACAGCACATCCACCCCTTCCTCCCTCCCACTTAATTGTCTAGCCAATCAGGGTGCACAACACATGCACAAATAAAAAACAACAACAGTAGTGTACCCACAGCATAGTCCACCATCAGCAGTGAGTGCACCCACTTTAATCATTATGCCAACCAAGCAGTGCACAAAAATGCAGGCTAGCAGTTGGCTTTTATAGGATCTTTTCCTATTGGAGATGGAATGAAATGATCCCTTGGGGAGGGGGGGAGGAGAGGAATTCAATGGCATACCCCCAAGAGATCCCTTCTAGGACCCAGACACCTCTGGAAGTCGATGCCCATCAGTCTGCAAACTGTTGTAGCCTCCCCCCGGTGGGCATAGCGGAGGTTGCAGCCCGTAACGTAAGGGACCTGGGCTGCTTCTGTAGGAGGGGTGGGGCATCTGAGCCCATTCTCCCATGATAGTGTCTACATAAAACTGCGCCAGAGGAAGCTCTGCTACAGCTGCCACCCCTTTGGAAAAAACCTCTTATTCTCTTTAGGGGCCTTCTGTTGTTCAGAAAGAGGGGGCGGAGGTAGGGGGAGATGTACAGAACTACTGCAACCTTAGCCAAAAGCATGGCATGATTAACAGCCTCACATAGCTTCTCTCCTGCTGGCTCTTCCCCTTTGTCCCTGGGATCAGTCTCCACGGCTGAGAGCTCACCATCCTCCTTCTCGGGGACTACTGGAGAGGGGGAAGAAGAGGAGGAAGACTTGAAGGCCCATCAGGGAGACATTCGACTATGTCTTTTCCTTCCTCTCCTGCTATGTCTGGAACTCCTGTGGGAGTATCTGCTGCTTCCCCTGTGGGAGTTGGAGGAAGAGGAGGAGGAAGAAGAAGAGAGGATCTGGTCCTCCTCCTGCATCTAGGGGACCCCTTACGCTGGGGAGAAGGGTTCAAAGCCCTAGGTCTGCATCCCACCAGCCTCTCAGTAGGGGACTTCTGGGGCCCACTCCCAGCCTCCTCCACCTTGCCTCCAGGGGAAGCATGGTCCCTGTCTGGGGAGTCCTCAGGAGTGAAACCCCTAGTCATGGCCTCAAATAGTTACACCACCTGGCAGCCTAACCAGAAAAGGTCTGATTCAGGGATGAGCTTGCCCTGTGCAGAGAATGCTCCATTGCCTGCTTGGGCCTCAGTGTTTGGACTCACCTCACTGGAGGAGCTCCTTTGTGCCGCCAACCTGGGAGGCACCTTGGTTAGCAGCAACAGCCTCCACTGTCTCCCCTTTCCAATTCCACACTAAGGAGAGTGCCAGTGAGCCCATATTCCAGCAGAAGAACCTCCCCGTCTCAGATGCCATGTCAAGAGGCAGGGAAGTTGGGCGGCAGAAAAGCATGCGAAGCGCTAATGGCGGATGCTGCGGTTCTACTCCCTGTCGGCTGCGGCTGCAACGAAGTAGCAGCTCCTGGCCTGTAACTCCCCCCTAAAGAGGAGGGCCCTTCTATCCTGAAGAGAGAGTAGGGCAGCAGCTAAGCTCGAACCCTCCCCCCGCCCCCCGAAGGGAGGAGAGGCAGAGAGGAGCGGGCCCTCAAACCTAAGAAAGGCCTAGAATAAAACTCTAAGAGCAACAACCCCGTTACCTATCTCGAAGCAAGGCAGGAACGAAAATGGGTAACATGGAGAGCTGTGCCCCTTCCACTGGGTGAGCCTGTCAATCATCATTATTGATCCTGCCTGTCCAAGTGAGGAGGGAACACATCCCAGCAGTCTAGACCATCTGGCCTGCCACTGGGGGGAGGGGAGGGAGGGGAGGGGGAGAAAGAGTTATGTTGCTTGCCCAGGCAAAGAACGCAGAGCCGTTGTCTATTGGCATACGGCATTGGTTCATAACAACTTATGTGTTTCTTAATGCCGAGGCTACGCTTCATTACTTCAGTCTTTATAAAAACAAAAGGAGATATAAACAAAATGAAATAAATGAAGTAGTAAAAAAAAGTGAGTTTGTGAGGTAAAGGATACACTATTGAATCTCATAGTATGTCCTCAGTGCAGTAAGGAAAAAACAAACAGCACAGACATAAAAGGTAAGACGCAAACAACACAACACTGAGCAGAAAGCCAAGGCAAAGAGGGGAGGGGAGGAGCAGAGCGGCATGCCTTTATACTGGACAGCTAATGCATGCAAAATCAACTGTGCATGCGCCGCTCTACAGGATACTGCTAAAGGATTCCTGAGTGACTCTGCAGGTGGAAGAATACCTATGATTGTGGCTCCATGAAGATCCACTCAGAAAAGAACATGCCTCCCCTGCTTCCCTAACCGCCTTCGTCCCTTCTCCCTAGCTGCCCCCCCCACACACACACACGGAACTCCCTCCCTGCCCATATCCGCCTTGCCCCCTCCCTTCGTACCTTCAAATCCCTCCTCAAGACTCACCTCTTCTGTTCTGCCCTCCCNGGAACTCCCTCCCTGCCCATATCCGCCTTGCCCCCTCCCTTCGTACCTTCAAATCCCTCCTCAAGACTCACCTCTTCTGTTCTGCCCTCCCCGACTCCTTGCTCCCCTCTCCTAACTCCTGCTGATACCTACCATGCAGTACAATCTGTTACCTGAGGTATGTGTACTCGTATCCTCACTACATGGACCAACCAGCCATCATTCTTGATGTAACTAAGCCAAGCACGGGCACCTAGGACCTCGCATCCTCGTGAATGTTATGCTCCTTGTCTCCTCTCACCCCCCCGGGTCTCTCAGATTGTAAGCCCTAGGGAAGGGACCATTTCTTGCTGGCGTTATATAAATGTTTGATAATAATAATAATAATTAATAATAAATGCTTTGGAGCTGTCACAGTATGTGCTTGCTTACTAAGGAAGTCGCAGAGATACTGGTGGGTGGATGGACTATGGCATTGTGTCACAAGTCATAACACTAACACCACAACAAGTTAAACATGCCCCCAAAAGTAAAAAAGGTAACAGCAATCTAAAAAAGGAACAATAGTGTGAAGTACAGACAGAAGAGGAAGGAAGAATAACCAAATTTCTAAACTAGCCTCCCCCTAATACCCAGGTACAATACGAAATAGGAGGGAGTAGACAGTGTGTCCTTCAAAAGAAGAGAAGGAAAATTCACAGGTAAGACATTTCCCATTCTCTTTCTTTTGCAGGACAAATGGTCTAACTGGTGGGACCTCCCCAAGCAGTGTCACTCCAGGGAGGTCAGATTCCCACCAGATCATAGAACCAGAGTTGGCAGTGAAATCAGAGGTCATCTAGTCCAACCCCCTGCTCAATGCAGGAAATTCACAGCTACAGTATCCCTGACAGATGGCCATCCAGCCTCTGTTTGAAAACCTCCATTGAAGGAGAGCCCACCACCGCCCTAGGCAGTCTGTTCCACGGTCAAACAGCTCTTACTATTAGGAAGTTCTTCCTAATGTTTATCTGAAATCTGCTTTCCTGTAATTTGAGCCCATTTTTTCTACTCTTGTCTTCAGGGGCGAGACAGAACAAGTCTTTGCCATCAACTCTGTGACAGCCCTTCAGGTAGTGGAAGACCGCTATCCTGTCTCCCCTTAGTCTTCCCTTTCAAAGGCTAAACATTCCCAGCTCCTTCAACCTTTCCTCATAGGACTTGGTTTCCAGACCCCTGACCATCTTTGTTGCCGCCCTCTGAACTCGTTCCAATTTGTCTACGTCCTTCTTAAACTGAACTGCCCAGAACTGGATACAGTACTCCAGATGAGGTCTGATCAGTGCAGAATACATTGGAACTATTACTTCTAGTGACTTGGAAACAATGCTTATGTTAATGCAGCCTAAAACTGCATTAGCCTTTTTTGTGGCTGCATCAAACTTCTGACTCATGTTCAGTTTGTGATCAACTACAATCCCCAGATCCTTTTCACGTCTCTTGCTGCCAAGCCAGAAATCCCTCATCCTATATTTGTACATTTGATTTTTCTTACCTAAATGCACAACTTTACATTTATCGCTGTTGAACTTCATTTTGTTAGTTTCAGTTCAGTTTCCCAACTTATCAAGATAATTTTAAATTTTATTTCTGTCTTCTAAGGTGTTAGCTATCCCTCCCAGTTTTGTATCATCTGGAAATTTAATAAGCATTCCCTCTACTCCCTCATCCAAGTCATTAATAAAGATGCTGAACAGAACCAGGCCCAGGACAGAGCCCTGCAGCACCCTGCTCGACACCTCCCTCCAGATTGATGAGGAGCCATCAATCAATGAGGAGATGAGAAACGTTCCATCCCCCAATGGAAACACCCAAGAAATCTAGGACAGCAGAACTCTCTGTAACATCCTACTGCCAAACACTGTTGCAGTTGATGTCAGAGACTCCACCTTATCAAGGCTGAATTTAGGGCTTAACGAGAATACAACTGGATTTTTACAAGGTATCTTGCAAGATTTTGGCCAGGACCAAGATCTCACTGAGATCTCAGCCCCAGTGGGAAATCTCATGAGATATCTAAACAAAATATTAAATAATTAAATCACATTTGGCCATTTTGCACATGTGCAACAATTTATTTTTTGTGACATTGCTTCCCCCTTCCCCACACAGAGAAGCTGAGTGGGGAGAGAGAGAATCCAGTGGTGGCACAACCTAGGCAGGGTTTGCAAAAGGCCCTTCCTGGGTCTTCTGCGGGTTAGGGCTGTTTGTGAGAGTCTCACTTTTCTTGGCGAGAATTCAGGCAATTCTCTGTTCATTCTTGTTTGCGAGAACAAGTGAGAAGCAAGAATTGTGGAATCGAGTTTCAGCCCTACCCAAATTAGTAGCTGCTCCCCTCAGAGAGTGGGTCATGATTCCTTGAGTGACTGGAATTCCTGCTGCCTTGTAGGCTTCTATTATACATGTCTTTAACCACCTAGCCAAAGTTGAGTTGCATACCTTCCTACCCCTCCTCCTATGCCCAAAGGCCACAAACAGGGCAAATCTATTCTAAAGGACTTAGGGCACTCCAAGTAAACCTTAACAGCTCTCCCCATGTCTAAGGAATGCCATTCCTTCTTTTTGGGATGACATGGATTAGGTGGGAAAAGGATGATAAAACTAGCTCATGCTCTCTGAAAGTAGTATTAACCTTAGTACAAAATTAGGGGTCCAGTGTAAGAACTAGCTTGTCCTTATGAAAAATACACAATTCCGGATCAGATGAGGGCCCTTACTTCAGAAACCCTGTGGGCAGAGGTAATCGCTACCAAGAAAACCTGTCTTTATAGAAAAGAAAAATATAGAAACTTGACTCAGGGTCTCAAAGGGAGATTTAGACAAAGTTGAAAGAACTATGTTCAGCTTCCAGCTGGGAAAATTATGTTGTATAGGGGGCTAAGTAGATCTGCTGTTCGAAGGAATCACTTAACAGGTGGATGGGTTGACAGCGACAGTTTCCCTGACAACAGACGATACTTGAGAGTGTGGAGGCCTGACGCTTCAGACTCTTTGGCTGAAGTCCCATATCTTACCCCACTTGCAGGAAATGAAGTACTTCTGGAACTCCTCCTTGTAAAGCAGATTCCCCATTGAAAGACCACCACTCGGCGAATCTATCCCAGGTAACTGTAAATTCTGTTAGTCAAGTCCCGTCTGGAAGACATCAAGGTTATCAAGCAGCTTACCTGAATACCCCATGGAGCTCAGCTGCTCACTTTCAGCAGCCATGCTGCCAAGCAATAGTTTTTGAATGTTTGGGTACAGCATTGTTCCTTGAGACAGTAGGTCCTCACAGTGAGACAGGAATTCTGCTGCCATGTCCGTGATGTCAGAGAACAACGGACATCATGGCCAATATGGAGCTACCAGGACTACCGTTGCCTCTTGTTCTCTGATCTGATGATGAACTCATGGTATACATGGGAACGGGGGAAGCGCATAGCACTCCACTTGGCCAAATTGTGAATAGTGCATCTACCCCTGCTGCTGGGACTCTTTGTGGCCCAAAACATGTCAACTTTCCTGTTGTGTCTCATGGCAAATGGGTACATCACCGACATTCCAAACTGGTCCCGTATCAAGTGGAATGCTTTCCACGACAGGGACCACTCTCCCCGATCCAACTCCTGACGGCTGAGCTAGTCCACTGCCTTGATTGAGGACAGGTGGATTTCTGCCCACTTGAAGAAGAGAGGGGCTGCTGTCTGCAGCGGCCGCGAATAGGAGCCTCCTTGTTGGCTGATGAAGGCCATCACTGTCGTGCTGTCTGTGTGCACTAGGACACGATCTCCCTCTATCCACCAGGCCAAATGAAGCAGCGATAGATGAACGGCTCACAACTATACAAAATTGATGTGCCATCCCGCTTCGATTGGCAACCATCTGTCTGGAGCAGAACCATGTATGCTGTGCTACCAAGTCCCAGGTGCTTACATCCATCATAAGCACAAGACGAGGAGGATTGCACAGGGGCATTCTGCAGATGAGATGCTCTGGCATGGATCACTACTTCAAAGTTCTTGACCTGGGAAGGAACCATTACGGGCAGGTGGATCCCTCCAGTTAGTTCCCACTGATAAGGTCATAGACACTGGCTGTTCTTACACACACATTTCTCCTGCATGTTTGTGGTTACGTAATGAGCTTTCTGTGTGTCTAAATCACTCACCCAGATCTTAAACATCTGGCTCTTTGAACGTCTGCACAGAACCTCTTTCTGACCTTGTGTATGTAAAAAGTTCTCCTGGTAAACTGCTTTGCTCCAGGCAGCTGTGTCACTTGGTTTCCATGGCAGCCCTTCACATCTACAGCTGCAGCTACTTTAGGTTGCCTCGGGGCAGTGTTTGTGTTATTATTATTATTATAAACATTTATATAGCGCCAGTCATGTGGCCTGGTGCTGTACAGAACATAGAATTAGACGTGGACTCTGCCTGTGGCTTACAATCTAAAAGACAAAAGGGGGGGGG
>QEPC01003596.1:601274-628094 GCA_003113815.1 Sphenodon punctatus
CCGGCAGCCACAGCCAGCGCTGAAGCCGCCGGACCGCCGCCCAGAGCTCAAGGTAGGCGATCCCTGGGTGGGGAGGTAGGGTGATCCCAGGGGTGGGGTGTGTGTGTTAAACCACCCCCCATCCCAGGGATCAGTACAGTACCGGTACTTATCTGCTGCTGGCTCTGGGTCGCCGTGGCGTCCCGGAGCCCGCACTAGGGACTTAGGGGAATATTTTTTTAAAAAAAAATCCAGGCTGGGCAGGGTGGATGGGGTGTGTCCCCCCTTCCACCCACGCAGCCTGGACTTGGGGAGGGAAAGTGTTTGGGGTTTTTTGTGGGGCTTTTTTTTACACTGCGGCCAGGCATTTGAATGGCCGCAATGTAAAAAAAATCTGGCACGGGGGATCCGGTACCAGACTCAATAATACCAGAATAATCCAATACTGCCGGTACACCAAAATACTGGCAGTATCGAATACCGGATGATCTGGTAGTCCCACCCCTAGAAAATAGCATAATGCCATTGTATAAATCTTTAGAATGACCCCACCTTGAATACTCTGTGCAGTTCTGGTTGCCCCATCTCAGGAAAGATATAATTGGAAAGAGTCCAGAGATAGGCAACAAGGATGGATAAAAGGAATGGACCAAATTCCACATGAGGAGAAGCTCAACAGGTTAGGGCTGTTTAGCTTCAGGAAAAGACGATTCAGGGGAAATATGATAGAAGTTTATAAAATCATGAGCAGCGTGGACAAAGTAAATAGGGAACTGTTGTTTGCCCTTTCTCACAATAAGAGAACAAGGGGACACACACTGAAGTTAAATGACAGTACATTTAAAACAAAAAGTAATTTTTTACTCAGCAGACAATACAGATGTGGAACTCATTGCCAGAGACAGCAGTGAAAGCCAGCACCATAAATAGCTTCAAATGGAAACTATAAAACTTCTTAGAGGACAGTGCCATAAATGCTTACCAGTTGGAGCTTAAACCCATCAACCAATAGTTGGGAATGATTAGCAGGAGATGGGTCACACCTCTATGACCTGTATTTGTACTTCTCTCGAGCTAGTGTAGCTATCCACTGTCAAACAGGATGCTGGGCTCAATGAAAAATGAGTCTGACCCAGTATGGCACTACTTACGTTATGTTCTTATTTTTCTTGGGTGGTTCAGGAGCCTTTGATGGTGAGGGGAGAAGAGAATTGGTCACCTACCTTGGTGAATTCTTTTCTTCTCCTACTAAGCAGACAGTCCTCAGGAGGGTAGCTCCTCCCATAACCGACAGGCGGTAGAAGATCCCTGATTTTCCTGCACATGCTCCCTAGGACTGCCCCTCCCATCTAGCTCCAGGAGTTCCCAAGCAGAGGGCCGGCTGCCTTTAAGCTGACACCAGACCTGACTCTGAACCCCTGCTCGCCATCAAGGGAATGGCTAACCAAACTGAACATTGTAATAAACTGTAGAGGACGAACTAACGGGCTGAAACCTAGGACCACCCTGTGCCTCCTAGTTCCTTTTGGCTGTTTTAGGGTGGGGCCAGAGGACTGTCTGCTTAGCAGGAGAAGAAAAGAATTCACCAAGGTAGGTGACCAATTCTCTTTTCTCCCCCTGCAGCAGACAGTCCTTCCGAGGGACATACCTGAGCCCCTGAAAAAATCTAAGGAAGGGAACAGCCAGCTTCCGTCGGCTCCAGCACTGCCTGAAGCACCCGTCTGACGAACGCCACTTCAGTCGACTGCTGGGTATTAATCTTGTAATGTCTCACAAAGTCGCTGCCCTGCATATTTCCTCGTACAAGGCCCTTGCCTTGAAAGCAAATGAGGTAGCTGCCCCTCGAACAGAATGGGGCCAGATCCCCAGCGGTGGAACCTTCCCGTTTGCCCTATAAGCTTCCACTATTGCCTGCTTTACCCATTTCGCAATTAAGGTCTTGGAGGCCTTGGACCCTTTTACGCTAACTCTAATATTGTCAAATAGCGCTGTAGATTTGCGAAAGATCGGTGTTCTGGCCAAATAGATCTTTAAGGCGCTGTGGACAGCCAAGGTGTGCCACAGCTTTTCCTTTGGATGGACCAGCTTTGGGCAGAACGACCTCCTGAGATCTCTGAAAGAGTGTGTTAACTTTTGGAATAAAGGCTTGGTCTAGCCTCAGCGTAACCGACCGTTTGTGGAAGATGCAGAAGTTCCCTTCCATCGACAGGGCTCCCAGCTCTGACATCTTCTAGCCGAAGTGATGTGTTTTGCTGCCCTGAGGAACGTGCTTATGGTTCGACAGGCTCCTCCCAGTTCCCACATTTAGAACAGAACTTAATGCTGCCACTTGCCTTGCTAGAGTATTGTGTCTGAGGCCCTTATCTTGTCCCTTCTGGCTTCACAGGGGTTCAGCCTCCTGGAGAAGCACCATAGGGAGAACACTTTCTAGGTTGCCCTATACGACCTCCTGGTGGGCGGTCTCCTGGCTGTCAGAAGGGTGTCCAAACTGCTCCTGAGTAGTCTTTCCTTTGGAGCACTAAGCGCTCAATCTCAAAGCTGTCAGTTTTAACGAGCTCACATTCTCGAATAGAACTGGCCCTTGGGATAGCAGGTCGTGAAGAGGGGGAAGGATCAGGTACTGTCCCCCGCTCATTTCCATAAGGTCGGAGAACTAGGGGCACCTTGGCCACCATGATGCCACTAAGATTATTTGTGCCTTTTCCCTTTTTATTTTTGCTACTGTCCTGGTTATCAGTGGCATGGGAGAAAACGCATATAGGAGGCCTGATGACCACCTCTGGTTCAGGGCATCCATAGCTACTGCTTCCGGCGAGTATGCCCTTGTCATGAACAAATCCAGTTGAGTGTTGTCTCGGCTGGCGAACAGATCTACGGACGAGAGTTCGAAAGCCTCCACTATCTGCCTGGACACTGTTCTGTTCAGGAACCACTCTCCTGCTGAGCCAATCTGCCTGGAGGTTGTCCCTGATGTGAAGGGCCTTCAGGGATGACAGATGTCTCTGGACCCAGCTCATGAGGGATCGGGCTTCCCGATTGAGGGAGAAGGACCTCGAACCCCCTTGGTGATTGATGTAGGCCTTTGGCATCGAATTGTCCATGTAAACTAGGACGTGGGCTCCCGACAACTGTCAAGTCAGGTTGCTCAGGGCCAGGCAGACTGCTCTCAGTTCCAGGAAGTTTATGCTCCTGGCCGCCTCCCTCTTGGATCAACTGCTCTCAGTTCCAGGAAGTTTATGCTCCTGGCCGCCTCCCTCTTGGATCAGAGACCCTGTATCGAGGTGTTGTCCATGTGAGCCCCCCAGTCTAACACGGGTGATCACCTTTCAGCAGGGTTCCGTGAGCGGCACCCCTGCTGAAAAACAAGTTGCGTCTAACCACCAGGACATGGAGTACTTTAGCTGTTGTGGGAGGCGAACCCAAGGGTTTCACCCAGCTGCCAAATCGTTCTGAAAAGGCCTGAGCAGCATGTGCAAGGGCCTGAGGTTGCATCGGGCCCACTGAACTTGCCTTGCCTTGAACAAGACACCATTGAGCCCAGAAGGCTCGTCAGGGTCTTGAGCCTTAGACGACCACTGGCTCGGAGGAGATGCACCCCTGAGCGAATTGTCTCCTGCCTTTTGAGTGGGACGTGGACGGTGTCTAAGGCTGTATCAATGACCACTCCCAGATTCTCTATCCTGCGGGAGGGTGTCAACCGACTCTTTTCGAGATTGATCACAAACCCATGACTGCTGAGGTAGTCTATGACTCTGATTATGTGTGCAGCTGCTTTGTCCTGACAGGGAGCCCTGATCAGCAGGTCGTCTAAGTACGGGAAGACATGGACACCCTCCCTGCATAGATTTGCCACTAGAGTCACTAGGGTCTTGGTAAAGGTTCTGGAGGCCGAGGAGAGGCCGAACGGCAAATCTGTGTACTGCCAGTGATTCTGATTGAACGTGAACCGGAGCCATTTCCAATACGCTGGCAGAATTGGAATGTGGAGACATGCCTCCTGCAAATCCAGAGATGCCATTCAGTCTCCCCTCTGCATCCGCCAAGTCTTTGTCCAGACAAGTGCCAAACAGCTTAAAGCCCTTGTAAGGACCCTCTACTAGTAGGTTTTTTGCTGTCGTGTCCCCCTGCCAGGACCTTAGCCACACACTCCTTCTCGCACCTACTGAGAGCACCATGGAACGTGCTGACCAGGACAGGGCGTCCATAGTAGAGTCTGTCAGCATCGCAATAGCCAGGTATACTCTGGAAGACAAAACTTTGGCCCTTTTTCCGATATATTTTTGGACTACAGCTCCTGTAGCCAAGCCATAGAGGCTCTTGCCACATAGGAGGACAAAATATTGATTCAGAGGGACGCTGCGGCTGAGTCTAGGACTCTCCTGAGTGCCCCGTTGAAAGCCCTATCTGTCAGATCTTTCGGAGAGCAATCCCCCTCCGTAGGGAAAACTGTCTGCCTTGCAAGGGAGGCCGCGGCTGAGGCATCCACCTTGGGTTTTTTGAAAATGTCCCCTTTTTTCCTTGAAAAACTAGAGGACTTCCTGTATCTTATTCATTTTGACCCCTTTACCCAGGTGCTTCCACTCGGAGAGAACCAGCTTTTCGAAGGCTCTGTCCAGTGGCAACACCTTATCCCTCCCCTGAAGAGAGGGTATGAGCTCCCTATCATCGGCCTCCTCCGATTCTGAGGAATGGCCCTTAACGGGTCTCTCGGTCAGTTGTAGGGTCTTAATGACCTGACTGACAAATTTCTCCCTATACTGTAAGGGGAACTTCCGCTCTTGCTCATTAGAGGGGGGAGCCAGATGCCACTGTCCCTCCTCCAGATCCGAAAGGGAGGGGTGGGAATCCGTTTCTGCTTCTGAGAGCAGGCTGAGGCCCTCTCGGGCTGCCCCCCTTCCTCCTCCTCCAAGTTCTCACTGTCAGAGGATTGAGATGAGCCCAGAAGGCGGGAAATAGCTCCCCCCTGCTGGCCGACGGAGTTTTCCTGCCTTTTTTGCCCGGCCCCCTTTCTTTCCTCGCACCCCTTTTCTAACCGAGGGGCGCTTCCTCTTAGTCCCCCACTCCTGTCTGAGGAGGGACAGGGAGTCCAGGATCTTGCCCATCACAGCGTTGATGGCCAGGAGGGGATCAGGGGGAACCCCTGAAGCCTGCGAGGGGGGCAGCGGGGAAGCAAGGTAGGTTTCTCTCTCTGGGGAAGTCTGTCAGAGGGAAGGAAAATCCTGTGAGGCCCTGGCCCCTAGGCGTGGGCGGGGGGAGGGAGGGAAGGAAGGAAGGAGAAGAGGATTCCCCTGCGGTAGGACCCTCACTTCCCCGTCAGTAACACGGAGCAGCCCTACCTCCGTCCTGGTGGCGGCCTCCATCTTCTGCTCCCCCAGCCTTGCAACAGCGTGGATGATGGGAGCGCTGGAGTACTCTCTCTCCTGAGAGACCCGGCTCTGAACTGCCTCTCTGCCGTGGCAGGAGGCTGTTCTGGAGGGGAGAGAGCAGGCGCTGGACAAAATTATTATGATTATGATTATTATTTCTTCTTTCTTCGAGTGGCACCAGCCTCCCCGCTCCCGAGCTACTGCAGGGGAGCTGGCCCGGGTTCCGACGCCGGTTCCCTGGAATGCGGCGAAGCTGTCACTCCAAGGATCCTGGTCGCTCCATCCTGGAGAGAAAAAGCGTCCTGCCGGTCTGAGGCAGAAGATAGAACTGGGGCTAGATGGGAGGGGCAGCCCTAGGAAGCATGTGCAGGAAAATCAGGGAACTTCTGCCTCCTGTCGGTTATGGGAGGAGCTACCCTCCGGAGGACTGTCTGCTGCTGGGGGAGAAAGAAATTTCCAGGACTGTCTAACAGTTTATCTTGGCTAACAGCTTGTTGAAATGTTCTGTCTCAAAAAGCTGTTCCCCCACCAGCTCTGTCACCTTCTCTGCCTCAGACCCTGAAAGCTCCTCATCCTCCCTAAGGTACTGGGGAAGATGGTGTGGGCTTAGGGGAGGGGGAACTGCCTAGGTCTCTTTTTGTGACGTCTGGGAGAATGTTCCCTTCCTCTCTTTCTAACATGCTTCCTTTGCCTGCGAGAGTGGGAAGAGTGAGCTCTCTTTCCCCTCTTCCCCACCCCCCCGTGAGAGGAGCGACACCACAAAGCCTTTATTTAAGATCGTAGGTCCTTTGATTATAAAGAATACAACCTTCTCTCAATTTTAATCCTTTCTGTTCATTTTTGTTAATTTTGCACTTGCTTTTCTAGTAGTACACATCCCTCTCCATTCAGTCAAATCAATATGGGAATGATTCCTAGACTAGTTTTTAAACTTTGCTTCTGTAGTTTATTTTCTTAATTTTATTACATGTGTTTTTGGACAGAAAATTCTTTATAATTAAATTACTTTCTTTATATATAAAATATACTTCCCTCCTCCCCAATGCTATTGTGAAAAACACTAAACTTTCACATGAGCAGGCTAATCCCCCTAGTAGGATGCTTACTTTAGTGAGGATGATGATAATCCACTTTGCAAGCATTCATAATTTGCAGAATAATTACCTGAGGGAAACTACCCAGGAAATTAAATGACTGTGAACAGTTCAGTATGAGGTGTTAAGTACCATAACACACTAGACTATCCCTTTCTTTGTTCTCACAATTTCTTGGAGAGGGGAGATACTATCTGCAAGACATACTCCTCTGTAAATCCGTACTGCACACTCCATTCTTTGCTTTAAACACTGCATGTATGGGTTTCCCATCCTGGCCCTGACAGTGAATAGAGCAAGGAAAGAAACCTTCAAGGCTGGCATTACTGCAGGGACACAGAACAGGCTGCTTAGGGGCTTTCACTGAATGGAACCAGACATAACAGTAACCACTCGTTGGGCCAAACATGTTCACCATTAAATCATGGTTTGTGCTGCTTGCTTAACACAACCATCCGTATAATTGTGGTTACATCTGGTAACACTAGTTACAGGCAGGGTACGGTTTACCGGGACCTCAGGCGGTGGTGGGAATTGCAGCAGATTCCCTAGGAGCATCGGTGGATGTAAAAGAAGCAGTGGTAGGTCCTTAGCAGCAGAGATGGTGGTTGTGGCAGGTCCCCAGCAGTGACAGCTAAGGAATCAACAGTAGCAACGTGTTCCCCAGCAGCAGAAGTGGTGTTAGGGTCAGCAGTACTGCTCATGAGACCCATTGCTTCTGTTTCCGCCTCTACTGATTCTCCCCAGGGACTTGTTGCAGTTGTCAATTCTGCTAGCTGGGAACCTCAAGTCCATCTTCCCACCCAGAAACACACACTGCAGCTATCCAATACGTGTCTAGCACTATGTGTTGGGAAACATGGGATGAATCCATCCTGTGTTTCCTGTTATTTGTGTTGCCATCCACTGTATGTTTCTGTATTCAAAAAAAATGCTTGTAACTGTAGATTTCTAGAGTTTAGAATACTTTGTTTTTCTTGTTTCAGGTTAGGAACATCTTATATGCAGGGCTGGTCCCTGTTTTGTATTCTGCCTTTGTATTTTGTGTACACATTAGCTATGCAGAATGCCACCTGATATCAGTGAGTGTTCCACAAAGTACACAGAATATTTTTGCATTAATTAACACAACTATGGTAGAACAAATATGTGAAAAGGAAAATTGGGTACTTACCTCTGAATTTTCCTTCTGCAGGGGATCCTCCTGGCCGGCCAGTCTGGACAGTAGGGTAGATCCCGCCAGGAACCAGTCAATTAAGCGTTAAGCACAGACAATCAATTTTTAAGCGCAGACAATCAATTTTTGAGGAGTCTACCAGGAGGGATCTATCCTCAGCTCCCCAGAATGTATAGCTGTACTCATAATTTAACTTTCCAGCAAACCGCTAAATTTAACGTTTGACTAACTAGAAGGGCTAACAGTCCCTGCCCTTACTAACCAAACTTGCTGACTTAGGGACGTAAACAGAGTGATACAGCCAGGAACAAGAGCTCCCTCTCCTGAAACACCACAGAGTTGACCTCACTCCGGGTGGGGACTGGCCGGCCAGGAGGATCCCCGGCAGAAGGAAAATTCAGAAGTAAGTACCCAATTTTCCTTTCTCCCGGGGGATCCTCCTGGCCGTCCAGTCTGGACAGTAGGGACGTACCAAAGCAGTACGCTGGACCCATTCAGAGGAAGGGAGAGATAAAAGAGGGAGGTCACGGTAGGTGTCTGCGGTCTCAAGATGTACCTGACTACGTCTTAGAGAACTGCCTGCAGAACCTGCCTTCCAAAGGCTGCATCTGCCGAATCCTGCAAAGGAATTCTATAATGCTTGGTAAAAGAATGTACTGAGGACCAAGCTGCAGCTCTGCATATTTCCCCATAAGAGGCTGCAATTCTAAACGCCTGAGACATTGCAGCGCCCCTTAGGGAATGTGCAAATAGACCCGCTGGGGGCAACTTCCCTTCCGCCTTGTAGGCGTCGGAGATACAGAGCGTCATTCACCTTGCTATCAACGCCTTAGAAACTTTCAATCCCTTCCTATGGGGGCTATACAATACGAACAGGGCTGAAGAACGCCTAAAGATTCTAGTTCTGTGGAGGTAAATCTTTAGAGCCCTTCTCACGTCTAGAGTATGCCACTGATGTTCCAGAGGGTGAGAAGGGTTCGGACAAAAAGAGGGCAGGAAAATCTCTTGTTCCCTATGAAACCGGGTATCCACCTTGGGGCTGAAGGCTGGATCCAGTCTAAGAGTCACTAACGACTCCTTAAAAGAACAGAGAGCAGGCTCTATGGAAAGGGCTCCCAGTTCTGAAACTCTCCTAGATGAAGTGATTCCCACCAAAAAGGCTAACTTTAGGGAGAGGTAGTACATAGAAACCTCATGGAGAGGCTCAAATGGGACCCTAGTGAGGGCTCTGAGGAGAAGGTTCAGATTCCAGGAAGGGAATCTGTGAACCACTGGAGGAGACAGGAGTCTAGTGGCCCTGAGGAAACGCTTAATGTGGGGATGACCTGAGATCTTGCGGCTCTTTAGGGTGCCCAGGACACTATTAAGGGCTGCTAACTGCCCTTGTAAAGTATTAGGTTTCAGCCCCCTTTCCAGCCCCTCCTGCAGGAACTCCAGGACTATTCTGATGGAAGCCCTCTCTGGATTAAGAGACCTGGTCTCGCACCACCTCACGAAGGTCGCCCAGGTACTTTGGTAGATGCGCCTCGTTGTAGGTTTCCTTGACTGAAGCAAGGTGTCCAACACCTTTCGGGAGTATCCTAGTCTCCCCAATGCCCTCCTTTCAATTTCCAAGCTGTCAACTTGAGCGCCCCTGGGTTCTCGTGCAAGATCGGGCCCTGGGATAGGAGGTCCAGTCTCGTTGTTAGCCTGAGCAGAGGATCTGGGCTGAGGTCCTGTAGGTCTGTGAACCATGGTCTCCGAGGCCAGTAAGGAGACACCAGGATGACGTTCGCCCGTTCCTGTTTGACCTTCGTGATTGTTCGCTGAATGAGAGGTACTGGTGGAAACGCGTAGAGGAGACCCTGAGGTCATCTGCAATTCAACGCGTCGAAGGCTATTGCCTTGCTGTCCGGGTGTCGTGAGATGAAGCTCTCCATCTTTGCATTTTCTGGGGAGGCGAACAGGTCGATGGAGGGAGAGCCGAACTGTCGGGTTATGGCTTCGAAGGCTGATGGGTGCAGGGACCACTCTCCTTGGTCCAGCTGCACCCTGCTGAGTCAGTCGGCCTGCGTGTTGGATTCTCCCTTGATGTGCAGTGCCCTGAGAGACTTTAGGTTGTTCTCCACCCATCTGATGAGGATGGTTGCCAACTGGTGCAGCGTCTCGGACCTCGAGCCCCCTTGATGATTGACATAGGCCTTCGCTACCATGTTGTCTGTGTAGACTAACATGTCCTTCCCTCTCAAGAACGATGACAGCCGCCTCAGAGCTAGGTAAATCGCCCTCAACTCTAGTCAGTTGATATGATGAGTCTTCTCCCAAGGTAGCCACTTGCCCTGAGCTGAGTGGCCCTGTGTGTGCGCTCCCCAGCCTCGGAGACTTGCTCCGTTGTCAGGGTCGTTCTCTCCGGATCGGAAAGGGGCATTCCGGGGGAGAAGGTGTCTGGATGAGACCACCATACCAGGGACTTCTTTAGAGCTGGGGTCACCGCGATCCAAGGGTTCAGACCCTGGGTCAGGGAATCCTGCCACGGCCGTAGAAATCACTGTAAGGGTCTGGAGTGGAACCTGGCCCATAGAACAATACTTAAGCAGGACGTCATAGCCCCTAGCAGACTTGTGAGAGTTTTCTGTTTGGACCTGGGCATTCCTGAGATCTGTTGGGCGAGATCTAGCAGCCTCAGCCGTCGTTGCTCGGAGAGGAATAGCTTGCCCTGCTTGGTATCCAGGAACACTCCCAGATGTTCCAGGGTTTGAGAGGGTGTGAGATGACTCTTTTTGCGATTGACGATGAAACCGTGGGTCTGCAGGTACACTATGACTCGGTGCACGTCCCTGCGTGCCTGCCTATAGGATGGAGACCTGACCAGGATGTCATCTGAGTAGGGATGGATCTTTATCCCCTCCATTCTCAGATTCACTACGAGAGTGAGCAGCACCTTCGTGAAAGTTCTCGGCGAGGTCGCCAGGCCGAACGGTAGAGCCCTGTACTGTCAGTGCTGCCGCGCATAGCTGAATCGGAGCCACTGGCGGTGGGATGGGCGAATCGGGACATGGAGATAGGCCTTCTTCAGGTCTAGGGCTGTCAGCCATTCCTCCTGCACTATCGCTGTTCAGATAGATTGCAGGGTCTCCATTCTGAATCTCTGAATCTTGAGCACGCGGTTCAATCTTTTTAGATCCAGGATTGCCCTCCATTCGCCCAGCTTTTTTGGGACCAAGAATAGGATAGAATACAGGCCCTGTCCTTGTTCGCGTAGTGGAACCTCTTCTATTGCGCCGATGGAATGGAGCCTGCTGATTTCTGCCTGCATGGCTTCTTGCTTGACAGGATCTTTGGGAATTGACGATGTGCAGAAGAACTGAGAGGGGGAGTGCTGGAATTCTATTACGTACCCCCATTGGATAGTTTGAAGAACCCAGGTGTCTGTGGTGGTGCTTGTCCATTGCGCTGTAAACTGCTGTAGTCTTCCCCCTAGTTTGCGCTGTTCGGGAGGGCAGGGCAGTCCGTAGTCAGGCGTCCTGCTTAGGTCGTCCTGTTCCATGTCGCTGTCTGTTTCTATTGTCCATGCCCTTCTGATTCTGCCATCTCGGCTTGTATCTCTGCTGACTTCCCCTGAGGGGAAAAAAGGGTCGGTGGGTACCCCCAGCTGGACTATAGGTTGTATTAGAGGGACGAAAACTCCGTTTGTGGACCCCCTCTGCAGGGTTTGTTTCTTTGTCTTGTCCACTGCGTCTGTCAGCACCTTATCCAGGCACAAGCCGAATAGTTTACGCCCCTGGAACGAACCTCCAACCAGGGCATTCTTCGCTGTGTTGTCTCCCTTCCACGACCTCAGTCATAAGCAGCGTCTGGCAGCCACATTGGAGGCGGCCACCTTTGAGGCCCAGCGGAGAATATCGGTAGACGAATCTGCCATGAAGGAATAGGCCAGCTCTCCTCGTGGAGAGAACTTTGGTCATCTTGTCTGAGATTCCAGGGTCCAAGGCTCTCTTGAGCCACACCATTAAGTCCCTTGAAAATTATGAAGACACGGTGGCCATCTTTATAATCGTTGAGACCTCCTTGAAGTTTCTCCGGAGGCTACAGTCTATCCCTTTGTCCATCGGGAAACATTCCCCTTCCGTAGGGAAGACGAAGCTTCTGGCCAAAGATGCTGCTGCCGCATCCACCTTTGGGGTTGATAAGAGGGAATTCTTTTTTCTGTTGAAGGAGTATAGGGACAATTGGGACCTGGTCATCTTGGAGGCCCTGTTCGGGTTTTGCCACTCCTTCCGGATGATCTTCTCATAGGCCTTGTCTAGCAAAAGTCCTTTGTCCCGATCCCTTGCCCTTGGTAGGTAGCCCCTTTTCTCCTCTTCATCAGAGGAGGATGAAGTCCCTTTCTCTTTCTTCTGTTTCAGATGGAGAGCCCTGGTGATCAGCTCGTAAATTTGATCCCTGTATTTGTTAGGGAATTGCCTGTCGGGGTCTAGGGAGGGTTCCAGATCAGCCTCTTCTGTCTCCCCCTTCTCATGTGTGTGGTCATCGCTCTCAATTTCCCTTTCTGAGGCCTCCCCCTCCTCCTCGGTGACTTCTACAGGGGCAGAGGTGCCTCCCTGTCTGGCCCTTTTCCCCTGCCCGGAACCGCTCTCATCCTCTGAGGCTTGGCTGGAGCTAACCTCCTTCTGCTCCTCATCTGATGAGGCCGGGGAGTCAAGGGGGTGGGATGGTCTGCGGGGTTTCTTGGTTAGGGGCTGTTTGCCTTTTCCCGCCCCTCAGGAACTGCCTTTGTAAGGTCTGGGCCCCCTAGGTCTGGGAGGGGACCTCTTCCTTTTAAGCTCAGAGAGAATTTCTCTGAGCATCTCCATGTGAGGATCCTGCCCCAAGGGGGGTGGGGGGTTGGGGGGAACTCACTGCGGGGGGCTGAGCTGCTGAGGCCCCCGAGTCGGTTGCTGCCGCCCTCTTTTTGGCTGGCATGGTGGTTCTTCCCACCGGCGCAAAGCTGAGCGCCCGCCTGGATCCTCTCTGGTGCCAAGAAGGGGGAGGGGTGTCCCCGCTAGCCCTGATGGGCCATCCAGGTGAGGAAAAGGCCTGTAATGGCGGCTCTGCTGCCACGGATCACGCCGATTCGGTGCCGGTGAGGTCGGTCTGCGCTCCGGGATGGGACGGGAGTGCTCTGGAAGAGGATGGCTGTGGCTTGTAGCCCCCCATATCTCTCTCTGCCCCTCGCCGGAAACCCCTTTGTGCCGCCGGGGGGAGTGGGCAGGACGCTCAGCCGCGCGTTGGCCTGAGCCGCCGCCGGAGGCGGAAGGGCCCGATCCAGAGGAGCTTGCCCTTTGCAGCCCGGGAAAGGGCTGCGCTCCCGGGCGAGTAAGGGTTGGGCGGGTAGGGCTGAAAGCAGTTCCCAAAGGGGGAGGACTGCTGCTCTCGTTCCAACCCGGGGGATATGCACCCCCGCTTCCTCTGGACCCCCGCTTCCCTTAATTGCCAGGGAAGGTTCGGGCGGGGAAGGCTGCAGACAGGTCCCGAAGGGGGAGGGCTGCTGCACCTGAGCTCAGGGTACCTCCGCTCTGGAGGGGAGGGGGTACCCGGTAGAGGCCCTGGATCCCCTCGCGGAAGGGTTGGTGAACAGGGAGGAGAATTCCTCTCCCCTTGGCACTGGGCCTGTTCCTTCTGCTTGAAAAAGAAAAAAAACCAAACCAAAAACCTGCTGCTGAAACTTCATCCAAGCAGCTTGCCTGCTTCCTATCTGTACCGAGGCAGACAAACAACTGGGGAGCTGAGGATAGATCCCTCCTGGTAGGCGCCTCAAAAATTGATTGTCTGCCTCCTACTGGTTCCCAGCGGGATCTACCCTACTGTCCAGACTGGACGGCCAGGAGGATCCCCCGGGAGAACTAGTATTTATTTACACATACAAATATGACAAACCATTTCAGCTTCCATGCAGGGAGAGTGCATTTTTGCCAAGTTTTATTCTAAATTAATTAAAAATAATATAGAACATTTAAACATTATTTTTGTTGTTGGCTTCAAGGAACTCCTACACTTGCTACCAAATGTGGAACTGTACCAGTGTCAATGCAGGGGGATTTCCACCCATGATGCTATCATATACAATGCTCTGCATTGGAAGTTATTGGGAAGGGGGCATGAAGAAGAAAAAAGGTTGGAGAAATCACTGCAAATCTAATATATTTAGCACCTTTTTTCTAAAACAAAATAAAGCAATCACAAACTTACTCTTAGCACTGAATTTGTTTTCTTTGCGTGTTCTGCCAGTTTTCTTCAGACAATTGTCACACACAAAGCTGTAAGAAACAATCAGCATTATAACTTTATAAATACACCAGCAAGTAGCAAATCAGCATGGAAATATTTTCACTGTGTATATTAATGCAAGTTATCAGAAAAAGGTGACATGAACCCCAGACTACTGCATATTATTTTTACATATTATAACCACCACATCAAGTTCAGATAATATTAGAGTATAAAGGTGATAAAGGTGAGTAGCTAATATATTACAATTCCTTTCATATTTCCTACCATGGACCAACCATTATAAAAAGTAATCCAGGTAAAAGAAAGCAAATCCCTGTGTTTTAAGGTGAATATACCTAGTCACCAACATTCAAAATAAGCATTTAATTTACAGGTGCTTTGCCTCTTCTTACAAATTGTTCCTAAAACATGGTTGTTTTGTGTCAAATCAGAAGAGCTCCACTATTATAATGGGAGGACTACTGCCATTATACTACTACGGAAGTACTTACCCTGAGGGCCAAATTATATCATAATGCAGCACACAAATCTGGTGCATCTTGCGACCACATTCTTTGCAATCAACGAAGCTGAGAAGAGGAGAGCGCAATTTTAATTTAATTAGAGGTAAAGAACATGTGCATGTGTATAACAGACTTCATTGGTAAATTTCTGTTCAGTTAACCAATACTTTTCAAGCCAGTCAACCATACTTCAATGCAGAACGGCGCTGAATGTGTTCTGCAGCTACATTGGAGGCATAAATTAGGTGCTTTTCTACCGTGCCATCCAGTTTATGGCACAGTTTCCTCTTTACTTCAATAGAAAATCTGGCTTATTCGGTTGGTATATTTTGGCTTCCATATACTTAATTTTTACAGTAACCTGTGTAACACTTCCTAAAATCCCTCACCTGTTGTCAACGAGGAAGGGGTGGTGAACCATGCCAAAGGCAGCAGATAGGTCACACAGGGCAAGGACAGAATAAAGGACTTGGCTACAAGGAGGTATTGGTGATCTTGGTGAGAGCAGTCTCAGTAGATGGAATTGGATGAGCGGAAGTTAGGACATTTTATTCTTTTCCACTCTTCCCCTAAGGCTCAAGAAGGGTTATAATAGGCCTCCTCTGTTCAGACATGGCTTGGTGTTGCCCCCAGCTTCTGGAGCAACAGGAACACCGTCCACCCCCCGCTGCCACTGTGTGGAGTCTGGAACTCTGTGTTCTGCCTGCCCACACTTCTGGAGATGGTGTACACATCTTGTTCAAGGAGCTGGAAATGACGGGGAGACATGAGATTGGGCAATAGTTGGAGGGATTGAGAGTGTATATTTTTAAAAGTATTAGAGACAGTGGCAGAAGGAAGAGAGCCAGCATAGAGGGAAAGGTTGATGATATGAAGTAGGGACGGGGCAACAGTGAAAGAGATAGCAGCTGGAAGGCAAGAAGGGCTAAAGGCTAGACAGGGGGTACGTGGAAGGGTTGGAAAAGGAGAGGAGGGTGGGGATTTCATTGAGGGAACCTGGGGGAAAGGAGGCTGGGAGACAAATGGGAGACCACCACAGGGGATAGAAATGGATGAAGGGTGGGAAGTGAGGTAAAGGGAGATCATGTCAGTCTTGTCTTAGAAAAAGAGGTAACACCCTGTTCAGAAAGAGAAGATGGGGGTGGACAAGAGGGAGGTCTGAGAAGACGACTTATTTCTGTGATAATGACCGTCATCCGAATCCGAAGACTATTAGGATTTCTGGCAAGAAAATACAAATAGGTACTATTTAAAGATCCTGTTTCTCTCCAAATTTCCCTTAAAAATAAAAAGGGAAGCAATAAAAAGAATACACAAAGTGTTTCTATAATACAAGAAGATATTTTTCATAGTAGAATCTATTTCAAAATTAAACATTAGCTGCTGTTTAACCTCATAGGGCAATATGCACAGATTTTGGAATCTGTTTGGAGGCAATTACATTATCTATAGTTTTTCACTCTCAAAATGCTAACCACAGGAGGCAACAATCACAGCAGTAACTGCAGTGTTGGTTAGTAAGTCAGTAGTTTACAATAAAAAAAAAATAAAAAAAAATAATCATACAAAAACGACTTGGTACTTACGGCTCTGGATCTAATGTATCATTTTTCTTTTTTTCAAACTGGTCTTTTGAAATTGTTCTGAAGGGAGAGTGGGAGAAATGAACTGAAATCTTCGAATTATCAGCTTAACATAAGATAAAGCAAAGAACTCATCATCACACATGGAGTATTTGCATTTTTTCCCTCAAAAGCAGTTGCACCCATTTTTATTTCAATATACTGGAAGTATTTTTCTCTGATAACACAAGCACTTCTTAATTCTATGTGTTAAGCTGATTGTTATACAAATACACGCAGAATTTAAGTTTTCATACATATTACAAGCCACCAGGGAAATAGCACTGATGAAGGTCCTGAACACAATGCAGCAGAAGCTAGACAGTTAACTTAAAGAGTGTCTCCTACTGCTAACAACATACAAGACAGCTCCCCCTTGATATACACTACAAACAGTAATTGGTCAATTTTATGCAACCAATCAAAACTGAAAATCCCTTCAACATTTTAAATTCTATATTTAAAAGAATCACAATTACTTACGTTTGAGGCTGTGAAGGATCATCACCCAGGGTAACATTCTCCCCCTGGATTTCAGTGAAACACTTCTCACAGAAATGATACCTGTCAGCAAGAAGGCCATATTTGGGTGAACTGGTCCATCATAATATATAGCCACCCAAGCAATGGAGCCACCAATCAGAGCAGGGCAGATCACCACGACGAAAGGGGAAACGTTGTTGGTTGATTGATGGGTCAGTGTGGACAATGAAAAGGAACAGAGGGGAGGGAAGGGCAGGATTAGAGAAAAGGGAAGGGAACAAACAGCACAGACATAAAAGGTAAGACGCAAACAACAAGACAACACTAAGCAGAAAGCCAAGGCAAAGCACAGATTAGCATTCGGTCTCATTTTATACATTATAGGATGTCTTTACTACCAAAAGATAGATTGTTAATTGGGTCCAAAATTTTGAAATAATTTAATTGGGTCCAAAATTTTGGAATAAGTAGCTACCATGTGCTACATTTGTTCATCCATAAAATTTAAGAATTTGGATTTTATTTTCATTAGAAAAAATTATTTATCATTTCAGACTAAAGAATCACTGAATTTCCTCTGAAAAAGTACGTACTCGAAAACCTGAAAAACAGGTTCACAGAAATTAATAGCAATGTGCCAAAAGCATTTAGCAGAGTTACAGTAAAAGCAGAAAGAGCTCCAATATTGGAAAAAATCTATACAAATATTCAAGATTCAAAAGTTGTTTTATGAAATTAAATGTGACCAACTGCTAATCTAAGTTTATTATAATACAAATGAAACCAAATCCATACTCTAGACAAACATTTAACACAAATGCAATTATGGATCAGAGTTTTCAGCCATTTTTAAAATATACAATATAAATATATGTATATGTGAATAGCATTTTATATTGTACGCATATACAAATATATTTAAGTAGTACAATAGGGATCTGGAATGAAACTTTGCAAATTCTATGTGAAACTAGTTACAATTTGTAGTCACTGGACACTACCAAGCCAATTCACATTACTCAGCAAAAACATTTGCTGCATTTAAGTAAACCAAATTAGAGGTCTACCAGATACAATCTGCATTTGAAAAAAATATAATTACACAGATTATATTTTTATTTAGATGAACTGGAACCTAAGTTGTCTAGACTGTAAAGAATATAAAAATAGCCAAATGCTTAGAAAGGGTATGAATTAAAACATGAACGGTAACAAATATATATATAAATAAAGTTTATTGTGTAGCCAAATGGCTATTACAAAGTAACAAATAAGCCACTGCTGTATAAAGCAGAACGGCCACACAAGGACATCATCAAGACAAACTTTATGAAGGTTCAAGAGTGAGAAGAGAGTATAAGTAGCATCAGCAGCACAGTAAAATGCAGTTTTAGTACTCAAACACTAGGCTTGATAGGTCAGAATATTAAGTATAAAAGGCACCAGAACAGAAATGTGAAGCCCACACTGAACCAACAACTTGTGGGATAAAAATTAGCTTGCCCCTTCATTCACGCACATATTTTTACACATTTATAAGATTAATGTAATTCGAGTGACAGCTTCCCAAAACAGTTCCTACACAGAAACAACGGAATTGCAATAAATTGATATTTTTCTACTCCTGGCATACTAATCATCAAGTTACTGGTAAAATAAAAAGGGAGATTTCTTTACTGTGAATTTCCATTCATCTCTTGAAGCAGGGTAGACAGTCAGAAGTGATGGGTTATGTGCCTACTCACTCAGCAGCAGGCAGGATCCAAATGATTTGACAGCCACTGCTTGGGGGGCGTGGGGAGGACAGACATATCCCTGCAACAGCTCCTCAGGACATGGCTGCCAAAGCTAGCTCAGAAAACTAGAAACAAGATTATAACTTGAAATGCAAAACACAGGCACAAACAGGAAGAAGCTCCCAGACAATACTCAACCCCCCTGTCTGATCCTCAGAAGTAGAATCTGACATGAGTGGGACTGTCCACCCTGCTTCAAGAAAAGAATGGGAATTCATGGGTAAGAAAATTTCCCCCTTTCTCTCTTTTTGCAGGGTGGACTGTCAGAACAACAGGCAAGCAACAACTTTCTAAGGGAGGGTGGATTCCCACCAGCCCCAAAAAGAAACAGTCTTGCCCAGATGGTTCCAATTCCTAATTGGACTAAGTCAGAATTCTCTGAAGCCAAAAGCTGCTTCAGCGGATGCCCCGAGAGGATGTGCAGCCATTCCCATAGGAGGAGGAACTGCTCCTTGATCTGTTCCACTGTGTCGTCCTCCTGGAGCAGGTTCTCCACCTTTGCTCTTGGACTGAGCAGCACCCTCTTGGCTAGGAGTGCTGTTGAATCTGACTACCAAGATTCCTCACCTCTGGAGCTATTACTACCCGTGAAATCCGGGAGGGGGAAAGAGGGTGGTGTGGTTAGTATGGATGGATTTCAGACAGATGCGGGGCTGCCTACCCCGAGCTGCTCCGGTGGTTCACCCACATCTGCTCACTCTCAGCCCTGTCTGGGTCCGGATCAGATGGACCCAGCAGCTTTCCCACCTGTGGGGCACACTCCCCCACCAGGTGCAGGCTAGAGCATTCACAGCACTATGGTGTTGCCCAAATGCGGATGCGTGCATCAGATGGACTGCTGCTCTGCTACGGGCTGGTGTTCTGGGTTTGGCCGGCCCTCTCCACTATCAGTGCTCCAGGTTATTCTGAAGTGTTGCCAGTGGAGCTGTCCTGAAGTAGAAACAGTCTGTTCCATCTGCATATCAGGCGGGGCACCTTTAAATAGAAAAGTCACTCTGGGGTGAAGCGGGCTGGCATTGGGGTAGTCCATCTATGCCTGGCCATAGCTGTGTGCTGTTGCTGCTGCCACCTCTGCTCAAACTCCCTTTCACGCCAGCGGAGGAAGGAGAAGCCCCCAATGGCCAATACTCCCACCCCCTCCCCCTTACGGAGACTAAAAAGGGGAGTGGAGGAGGGACAAAGCCAGACCCATCCAGCCCTCCCCTGCCACAACCCTGCTTTCCTGAGATGATATTTTGGGGGGGAGACTAGCCCCCAACATGAACCACAAAACAAAAAGTGGAAATAAAAACCATATAGCCTTTAAACATCTCCCTGAGGGAGCAAGGACCCTGCTTCCTGCTCTCTTGCAAGACAGGAATGGACTGGGGAACTGGTGCAGGAGTATACCCCTTCCACTAGCAGTGGCTGTCAATCATCTGGATCCTGCCTACTGCTGAGTGAGTAGGTACATAAACCATCAGTTCTGACTGTCTACCCTGCAAAAAGAGGAAGAAATGCATATTTTAATGCACGTGAAAAGCAACCCCAATTCAAAAGCCCAGCTTACTCCTCAGTAGCATCCAATCCAATAAGCGTTGGGTGCATCTGTGGGAAATTGTAAAGAAGTCATTTGACAATCCTGAGGCCAGTTCTGTGCCACCCATAGCAAAGTGTCCAGTCTGTAACCTTTGGTTAATGGGAAATTATAGTGAATATAAATCCTTAAAACATCCAGAAGAACATTGTGAGCAAGTGTGGATACTGATCATCTAAGCTGTACTATTTTTTTCTAAATCCTGTTAACACTTTGGACAGAACAAAGTTCAGGCTTATTGTCCGACTTTCTGCCAGGTATATTTATTGCAAAGCTCACTGACTAAATACTGCAATACTAAATGACAATTAGGATTCAACTTAAACTTTCTTCTTAAAGTGGCACTTCATATGACTATTTCTGATCTACTTTGGAATAAAGGTTATATAGCCTTTACAAGACCTAAGCAGCTCAACAACGAGTAGTCCCTGAAAGAACTAGTCCCTGGCAGTACTGAGCCACATTCCTTATACAAAATACCAACGGCAACATTATGCAAAATCAAATGGTTTTCCTGATCCAATGAGTCTCTCCCACTAGGTTGTGACCAACAGGGGCATAATCTTGCAGATGACAACTGCCCATGCTCTGTTCCAGAAAAGCATATATGCTCATGAGTCATCCCACTGACTTTGGCTCAAATTAGAAACACTTTGCTGGACTGGGTAAAGGTGCTCAGTTCCTGGTAGGATTGAGCTGTATCCATGAAATAAAATGAAAAAAGGAAAAACTGAAACAGAATGAAAATGAACCACTTAAAGCTCTTCCAATGAAGACTGTTTAAGTATTTGTGATCCCTTTTCATTAGATAAAAGGTAGCAATATATATGTCTTAGTGTAACAAATCAAGAGACATTTTAGAATCTCTCTGCTTTAACACATCTTTAAGGAATGAGAGTGAAGTCATTATTTCCTATAAAAATACTTTAAGGTGCACTGTTCCTCAAAGTATCCAGCTGGTACTACCTTCATTTACTGCTGATACTTGTGCCCATTAATAACCACATTGCTATTTGTATTACAAACATAACAGTTTCAAATCTTCACCCAGATCTGAAACAATTTTTTAAGAGCTACCAATATTTTTTTCCCTATAGTTTCAAGTCTGATGAACTAACTTGATCAAAACCAAATTTCACTACTGACTTACAATCTTTAAACATTATTTAATTAAAATATCAGTATTTGGGATTTCCAGGATGTACTTTTATTGCAAAGAAACATAGAATCTTACGAGTTGGAAGATACCTCAGAGGTCATTTAGTCCAACCCCCGCTCAATGCAGGAAATCCACAGCTAAAGCATCCCTGACAGAGGGCTGTCCAGCCTCTGTTTGAAAACCTTCAGCGAAGGAGAGCCCACCACCTCCCAAGAAAGTCTGTTCCATTGTTGAACAGCTCTTACGGTTAGGAAGTTCTTCCTAATGTTTAGCCGAAGTCTGCTTTCTTGTCATTTGAGCCCACTGGTTCTAGTCCTGCCCTCGGGAGCAACAAAGAACAAGTCTGCACCATCTTCTATGTGACAGCCCTTCAGATATTTGAAGACAGCTATCATTTCTCCCCTTAGTCTTCTCTTATCCAGGATAAACATAAACAGCCCCTTCAACCTTTCCTCATAGGTCTTGGTTTCCAGACCCCTGACCATCTTTGTTGCTCTCCTCCAAACCCGTCCAATTTGTCAATGTCCTTCTTAAAATGCGGTGCCCAGAACTGGACATAGTACTCCAGATGAGGTTTGACTAGCACAGAATAGAGTGAAACTATTAACCTCTTGTGACCTGGACACTACGGTTCTCTTAATGCAGCCCAAAATTGCATTAGCCTTTTTAACAGCTGCATCACACTACTGCCTCATGTTTAGCTTGTGATCAACTACAACCCCAAGATCCTTTTCAAAAGTACTGCTACCAAAGCTATGTATCACCTATACTTGTGCATTTGATTTTTCTTACCTAAATGCAGAACTTTACATTTATCTCTGTTAAATTTCATTTTGTTAGTTTTGGCCCAGCTTTCGATCTTATTAAGATCAATTTGAATCTTGTTTCTGTCTTCTAAGGTGTTAGCCATCCCTCCCAGTTTTGTGTCATCTGTAGATTTGATAAGCATCCTCTCTATTCCTTCATCCAAGTCATTAGTAAAGATAAAACATTAATAAAAATAAAAGTCATATCATCTAGCCCATATTTAACCAGCTTGTCAGAAGGATGTCATTAAGCTCAAGAAGGTTATCATTATGCTTAAGATATTAAGCGTACTTTATTTATTTATTTTAAAAATTTACTACCCCACCAGTCTTCCCCCCTCCCACCCAATTACCCATCTCCCCCGACAAATGCCTGGCAGAAGAGTCAGATCATAGAACTTCTCCGAAAGGAGGAAGATCCGGGGCCAGCTGGGCCTCTACCAGAAGGGAGTTCCACAGTCGCAGTGCAGCCACTGAGAATGCCCTGCCCTGCATGGCTCTCAAAAAAACTCAGGGAACCTCGAGCAGGGCACCCCGGATGACCACACTGTTTTTAAAATAAAGCATTCCATCTTAAAGTAACGGATACATTTTTCAGTAACGACGTTCACTATTAAATTTGACCAGCAAGAGGAACCGTTAGCCTATTTCAAACTTCTCCTGAGCCACACAATTTGTTCACCTTCATTTGCTATTGGGCTAGTTTTGGTAAGTGCAACATACAAGGAAATTGTTAATCTGAATGTTATAGGATCAGTAGTATCAGTTTATAATGGCTTTTTATAATCCAGTATTGCACACACTTTAAAAAGACATTAACTGATCTTGGAAATTATATTTGTTGGGGAAAAAAGATAAAGTAAGCTGTACTTTATTCAGTCTAGTCATAGACACACTCATCATGTACAGAGTGCTCTTATGTTAGCACAATCCTTATTACCTGGTGTGTTGTTGTTTTTTAGAGAGAGAATAGAGTACTTAAAGGAAGACTTGGTTTCTATTTTCAGCTCTGCTACTGACTTTTTATGTAACCTTGAACAAGTCACTTCACCCCTCTGTACATCTATTTCTCACCTCATCCTCCACTTATCTTGTTTACTTAGACCATAAGGTCTTTAGAACAGAGGCTCTCAATGTTTTGACTGATTAACGACTGGTTCAATAAAGAGTCCCAAAATATGATCTTGAACTCCACCATTTTATCAACTTCATATATTTTACTTTCTAAAACTTTAGTTCACATTTGATGAGTAAAGGCACTCAACACTCAGAAGTTTAATCTGAAAGAAATGCTTCATTTGGCTTAATTTTCACAGCAAGAGATTGTGTTTAAAAATGTATTTGCTCCTTTTCTCTTAGCACCTTTGAGAAGTGTATCGAGTAGAATAGAATCCACACCTCAGCATCACACTCTTTTGCATTTATGTATGTGCTAAGAAATCACCATCTATGGAATGTATGACAGTCTTGTAGTACTTTTTTAAACATGAGAAATAACCAAATCCTCCACTATTAGAATCAATGTGAGTTTTTCTATTGACTTCAATGGGTTGAGGATGGTGTCCTGAGACAGCAAGGCCTAAGTTACAACTCCACCAGTTACTTTACCTAAATTACAGCGTGTATCGCCTTCTCTATCACAAATCCACAACATCTTGTGCTTGCAGTTCTATTTTAAGCACTGCATACATAGAGTCTATTTATGTTACGTACAGTGTTGCATTAGGTTTGCTACCAAACATTACTACTACACATTTTTCAGGCTATCATTGCTGTATTCTGTATAGCAATATCACCATCACACATACCTTATTCACATCATGTAAATTAATAACAAATGATATTTCTGCATAAGGAGACAACACTATTCACTTCCTTCTTAGTCTCTTAGGCTATGTCCACACAAAAATGCACCTGTAATGGAACATCAGTCATGATCGTCAATATGACAGCACCAGATAAATGTGGCTTGGTCCTAAAATGTTACTGTTGTGTAAAGTCCAAGAAGGCAGCACAGTATGAGAACAAAGTACAGCGAAACTATGTTTAAACTGTTAGACTTTACAGTGTTATCAAATATCACCACAATCTTAGGGTGTTTTTAGACAAGCGCCTCCCCACCCATCATGCATGTTTCAGAGCTGCATAGGGCGTCAATGTGGCCCTGCAACATGCATGACAGGTGGGTAATGGGTGGGGAGGCACTAATCTACAAACACCCTTAAAAAGATTTCCAATTTGAGTGCTCATGTTGATTTAGAATGTAGTTACAAGACAACCTCCTGTAAACCTTAAAGCAGGCAAGGCTCAAGTTATGCTGACTGAGAGGAAGAAGTTCCTTGCTGTAACATGAAAAACTCTCTTCCCCCCACTTTCAGTCACAGCGTTTAACATTTAGTACTTTTTTGCCTTTTAAGTTGAATCCTTGCTTTACTGAGCTCCTAATGGATGTTACTTTCATGCAGCACTGAAGAATTAAAATAGCACAAAGGGAGTTGAACATAACTACAATAAAAGCATTTCTAAAACTGTGCACATAGTTGGTGGAAATAGGGGGGGAAAGGAAACAGTTGTATCTTGTTTGGACAGTCAAATGAATTTAAAATAGTGCTAGAAACACCACTAACATGAACGGCATTTTATGTTATATTAATCAGATAATATAATTTAAATTATTAAGATATTAAAACTCGTAACTATTTTTCTTCAAGATTCTGAACAAAATTTAAACATAGTGAATACTCAAAAGAACAACTTTTTTTTATATTAGAGTAATTGCTACTTGCATGCAATAATTTATTTCAGTGACATTTCACTGAAGTAACAAAATTAGAGACTCACAGAGTAAGCTCCTCTAAAAGATCTCATTTTGCTATGTAGTTCTCCAGTTACCTCAGTATGTCAGATACCAACAGTGATGATTCTAGGACTCTGCTACACCTTTATATTGACTATCTTCAGAGGAAAATAATTTCTCAAGCTTACTTTTGTTAGAACGTGATATAAACATTTAGCAGAAAAATATTAACAACTTTCTTTCCGTAGGTGGTATGCAGCACAGTCTATCAAATGTTAAGTATATTAATGTATGCAATGTATACACTGGTAATTTGAGTGCAGTTTGGGGTTGGGGATGCCTTGTCTTATCCGGTTTGCTTGGATCAGCTTAGTGAAAGCTAGCCAGGAAACACTGGAGCCATTGCTGTCTGGGGTTGTCAATGCCTTCCTTCAGGGCAGGGTGCCTGACGTCCTCAAAACTACAGTCACCCATCCCCTGTTCAAGAAACCATCTCTTGATGTTGACTCCCCAGTCAGCTACTGTCCTGTCTCCAACCTTCCCTTTTTAGGGAAGGTTATTGAACAGGTGGTTGCCTCGCAGCTCCAGGCACATCTCAATGCCACTGGATTCCTGGACCCAAATGAGTTGGATCTTTGACCTGGGTTTGGCACCAAGACTACACTTGTGGACTTGACTGATAATCTCTGCTTGAAAATCAACAGGGGAAACTCTACCCTGCTGATTTTGTTATATCTTTTAGTAGCTTTTGATACAGTTTATCGTGGGGTGTTGTTGACATGGCTGCGAGATCTGGCGGGGGTGCACGGGACCACTTTTGAGTGGTTCTGCTCCTTCCTCGAAGGGAGAACCCAGAGGGTGGTGATGGGCAGTGGTTCATTGTCCCCTCAGAACCTCCCTTGTGGGGTCCCGCAGGGTTCCATCTTGTTCCCACTCCTATTGAATGTGTATCTGAGGTCCCAGGGTGAGATCGTTAAGATGTTTGGAGTAAAGTACCATCAGTATGCTGATGACACCCAACATTGTCTTTTTCATCTGACCCAGACCCTGCAGTCTCGGTGCTTACCAAACCAGGTGCTGGCTCATGTTGGAGACTGGATGTGGGCAAGCTGACTGAAGCTGAATCCAGACAATACCAAGGTGGTGATGATTGGCCAATCCTGTGATCTGGGGAAGGTGGGAACTCCTGTCACTGATGGGGTTCGACCTCCTTTGGTCACTCAGGTTCTCAGCCTTGGGGTGCTCTTGGATACACTGCTGCATCTGGATGGCCAGGTTGCAGTAGTGGCTGGGAGTACCTTTCACCAACTTCATGTAACGAGAAGGCCGAGACCTTTTTGTCAGACTTGAATTTGGCCACTGTCATTTTATTGTGACTATTTATTAGTTATATAGCACCAGCGATGTACCTGGCACTGTACAATCAATAGTTATGGACAGGTCTACCCCTAAGGGGCTTACAATCTGAGAGACAAGGTGAACATCGGGAGAGACATGCCTTCATGACCTTGATATAGACTACTGCAATGTGCTGTATGTGGGACTGTCTTTGATTATTCTTAGGAAGCTGCATTTGGTGCAGAATGTGGTGGCCCAACCTTCTGTTGGGGGTGGGTCACCAGAAACTCATTACACCAGTGGTTCGGAGTTTGCACTGGCTGTCAACAGCTTTTCAGGCACAATTTAAGGTACTGTTTTTGACCTATAATTTGGCATTGCCCAATTATAGGTCTAAATGAATATTTTGTATGTTTTTAATAAGGATGATAGGGACTATTGTCCTGAAGACAGGATAAACAATGATGAATGGGGGGTAATGGAGATTACCTCACCACAAGTGGAGGCAAAACTCAAAGTACTTAACGTATTCAAGCCAGAAGGACCAGATAATCTGCACCCAAGAATATTGAAGGAACTAGCACATGAAATTTCAGCCTCATTAGCTAGTAGGGGTGGGAATAAGGGTAAATCCGGAATCTGATAATGCCGGTACTGGGCGTACCGGCATTATCGGATTCAACCCGGTAAATCCGGTCCGGTTACCGGATTCCGGGTACCGGATTTTTTTTGCAGCCATTTAAATGAATGGCTGTAATGTAAGCATTGAGGAAAGCCCCACCAAAAAGTAAAAAAAAAAAAAAACCTCCCCGAGTCCAGGCTACGCGGGTGGAAGGGGGGACAGCCCCCACCCACCCTGCCCAGCCTGGATTTTT
>QEPC01003596.1:628583-658891 GCA_003113815.1 Sphenodon punctatus
GGGGGGTGTCCCCCCTTCCACCCGCGCAGCCTGGGAGGGAGAGGGGGGAGGAATTAATTGTATTTCATTGATTTCAATGGGGACACAGTGCCCCATTGAAATCAATGAAATAAAACCGGTACCGGTATACCGGATTTAATCCGGTTCGTAAATCCGGTATCCGGTATTTACCCCGGGGTCCCACTCCTATTAGCTAGGATATGTATTAAATTGATTATTTTAGGAGTGGTACCTAGTGATTGGATAATAGCAAATGTTGTATCTATCTTTAAGAAAGGGAGTAGAAATGACCCAGATAACTACAGACCTGTTAACCTAACTTCAGTTGTATGTAAGATGTTGGAACAGATACAGAAAGAGAATAATTAATGATATGCTAGCAAAGGGAAAACATGATGAAATGTAGCATGGGTTCACAAAGGGTAGATCATGCCAGACCAATCTGATTTCCTTTTTTGAAAAAAATAACTGGCCTTTTGGACAGAGGGAATGCAGTGGATTTAGTGTATTTGAATTTTCGTAAGGCATTTGATAATGTGTCACATGGAAAATTACTGCTTAAGCTTGAAAATATGGGAATCAACAAGAAGGTAGTTAGGTGGGTTCGAAGATGGTTAACTGGAAGAAAACAAAGGGTTGTGTTGAGAGGTGGACTTTCTAGGTGGGGGGGGGAGGTTGCTAGTGGAGTTCCTCAGGGATCTCTTTTGGGACCCATCTTGTTTAATATATTTATAACTGACCTTGGTGAGGGAAGTAAGACTGTACTAATAAAGTTTGCTGATGATACCAAGTTCGGAGAAATTGCCAATGCAGAGGAGGATTGGAAAACTATACAGGATGATCTGGATGGCTTAATGGATTGGAGTGTTAGGAATGGGATGAAATTTAATAGTGCAAAGTGCAAGGTTATGCATTTGGGATTTAATAATAAGAATTTTAGCTACCAGCTAGGAACTCATCAGTTGGAAACAACAGAGGAGGAAAGGGACTTGGGAGTTATAATTGATCATAAAATGACCGAGTAGTCAATGTGATGCAGTTGTAAAAAAGGCAAATGCTATCCTGGGATGTATTAAGTGTGGAATTGCCAGCAGGGATAGGGAGGTATTGTTGCCTCAGTATAGGGTTCTTGTAAGACTACATCTGCAGTACTGCGTTCAGTTGTGGTCACCAATGTTTAAGAATGATGAATGTAAACTGGAACAAGTGCAACGTAGAGCTAACAGGATGATTAGAGGGATGGAGGACTTACACTATGAAATGAGGCTGAAGGAGCTTGGCTTATTTAGCATATCAAAAAGAAGGCTGAGGGAAGATATGATTACATTATATAAATGTATCAGGGAAGTTAATGCAATAGAAGGGGAAGATCTGTTCAAATTAAAACGGGGCATGGGTACAAGAACTAATGGATACAAGCTGGTTATCAATCAGTTTAGGCTAGAAATTAGAAGAACCCCCCACAGCACCAGTATGAGTTCTTCCAAAGCTAATCACATTCCCCTGCCCTCTTGAGTGGAGAGAGAATACAACATACTCAGCTGAACTAGCTCATTAGAAACATAACAGTCAGTAAAGAGAATTTCTCTCTGTTTATTTGGAATATAAAAGGTGGGGTCGGTGTCTGAGAGCTACCTTGTCCTTATGGAAAACACAGAGCTCCGGAGATATGGAAAGAGCTTCAAGCTCCGAGATCCTTCTGGCTGAAGTGACGGGCACTATGAAGGCTACCTTAATTGTGAGGAATCACATAGACACTGACATGAGTGGCTTGAAAGGGGCCTCAGTAAGGGCTCAGAGGACCACGTTAAAGTTCCACCTAGGAATCTGTGCAACACAGGGGGCGAAAGTATTTGGGCCACCCGTAGAAACTGCCTCATGTGGACGGGCAGGAGAAGCCATTGGAAGAGTCCGTGCCCAAGACACTACCCAGAGCCAAAGCCTGCCAAGCCAACATATCAGTCTTTAGGCCGTGATCTAAACCCTCCTGTAGGCCTTCTAGAATGTCGAGACGTACAGGGGGAAGATGTAAAGCAGTCACCAGGGCCAAGGCAGTAGAAACGCATCTATGGTCAGTGACCCTGGGTCCCACCTCCAAGAGAAACTCCTTGGTTTTGTGGTTTGCGTAGGACACAAACAAGTCCAGTCTCAGGTGGTCAAATGTCTGACATATCCAGAAAAAGACTGTTGGGTGAAGCTCCCATTCCCCAGAGTCTAGATTCCTGCAGCTGAGCCAGTTCATTTCAGAATTGTCTATGCCCTTTATGTAAATCTCCCTGATTGACAAGATTCTGGGCTTCACGCAGTGAAGGAGAGCACAGGCGTCCCTTTGAAGTGTGACCAAGCGTGAGCCTCCCTAATGATTTATGTAGGCTATCGCTCTGGCTTTGTCTGTTTGAATCAGAATGTGCTTCCTGATGTCTGCCTCAAAAGTTATGAGAGTCAATCGTATTGCTCAGAGCTCAAGGTTTATGTTGAGCTTTGCCTCTTTCTGGGACCACTTGACCTGTGTTGTCCTTGGACACATTCAGGCGCTCCAGCCCCGGAGGTTTGCGTTTGTGGTGATGATGATGCAGGGAGGGTTGGTCATGGGGACCCTCTGCTCAAAGAGGCTTTTTTTTTGCCCACCATTGTAGGGTCCTTGTAAGTGCACAAGGAAGAGAGAAATATCTATTGTTTCCTGTGATAATGTCTATCTGAAATGGATGAAGCAATTTCTCCCAAGGTCTCGGATGCAGACGTGCCCACTGCAGCGAGCGGATGTATGCAACTGGCAATCCTAGCAGGCGGGTCAGTGACCGTAGCAAGAGACAGATAGGACATTCACCATATTAGCAATCCTTTCCTGTCTTTTGGTCAACACCCTCACTCTACCCCTCAGGAGGCCTATGGTGACTCCTAGGTGCTGAAGTCGGTGGGAGGGGGTAAGGTCACTTTTGAGGAAGTTTATTACAAAGTCATGGCATTACAGACAGTTGATGGTGGCTGTTAGATCTGATCTGTCTCGGGAGCTTGAAAGTACAAAGATGTCATCCAGATAGGGATGTGTGTGGGTTCTCCTCTGTCGAAGATGTGTCACCAGGGGGACTAGGACCCTGGTGAAGATACAAGGTAAAAAAAAAAAGGTTAAAAAAGGCCAAGCTGAACGGCAAGGCAGAACGTTGCCAGTGTGCTTCATTGAAACAAGTGCAGCAGGCGCCTCTGAGCTGTCCTTATGGGGATGTGAAGATACGTGTCTTTCAGGTCCACTGAACACAGGAAGTCACCCTAGGAAATCACCATCAGTATGGACTTGAGCGTTTCCATCCCGAACCTTCTGGATCTCGTAAAGAGGTTGAGATGTCCAGTATCACTCTGGTTTCTTAATTCTTCTTGGGAATCAGGAAAACAAATTTAATATACTCCCTTTCCCTGATGATCTAGTGGGACTGGCTCTATGGCCCTGAATTTGTGCAGATGTTTTATTACTTGCGGCATGAGCTGCTTTTTGGCATTGTCCTTAGAAATCTGTTCCTTGGCCTGCCAGTAAGCTCTATGAAGTATCCTCAGTTTAGAATTTCCTGTACCCATCTGTCTGATGTGGTGGACTCCCACATATGGGAGAAATGTGCCAGCCTGCCCCAAGCTGCCATGGGGGACTGAGGGAGTAGTCATGCCAAAGACTTTGGGCCTTTCAGTTTCTGTTCCCCACTACATTTAAGGGGGGGGGGGAGAGGAGGCTGGGCTTCCGAGAAGTTTGCCATAGCAGCTTGAAGTAGCAAGTGTCCCCGTGTTACTTTCTTCTAAAAGGTTGCTGAAAGGGCAGTTGGGTGCAAGAACAGTGAGAGGCATGAAAGGGTCTCCTGGAGGATGGAAAGGAAAGCCCTTTCCTTTTTCTTTGCCGCTTCTTCTAACATCTTGTTCATTGTGGCCCCAAACAACTTGTCCCTTTATATGGATTCAAGGTGAGCATGGTTTTGGATTGCACGTCAACTTTCCAGAAATGTACTCAAAAATGTTGCCTCACTGCCACATGGTTGCCATAATTCAGGAGGAAGCATACATCGTGTCTATTGAGGCATCTGTGATGTAGGCCGCTACCAATTAAACTCAGTTAGGAGTGCCAAATTTATTTATTTATTTATTTATTTTTTTAATAAACTTTTACCCCGCCCCTCCTGCCATGCAGCTCGGGCGGCTTCCAACGTTTTAAAATACAATAAAAACAATTTAAATTAATCATAAATATTATAAAAATAATTTAAACAGGGCTAGCAAACCAATCTAAAAACCAGAAATAGGTGGGGGAACTAAAAACCCCACACCCTACTCACCCTCCCTCCCAAAGGCCTGGACGAACAGCCAGGTTTTACAGTTTCGCCGGAACGTTAACAGGCTAGGGGCCAGGCGAGCTTCCTCCGGAAGGGAGTTCCACAGCCGCGGTCCCACTACCGAGAATGCCCTCTCCATCGTGGCCCCCCGCTTAACACGGGGGACCTCCAGGAAGGCACCTCCAGCGGACCGCAGGAGTCGCTCTGGGGCGCGGAGGGCGAGGCGGTCCCTAAGGTATGAGGCAAATGTGTCTTACAAGAGATCCCAGGACTCCTAGAGTCCTCCAGCCAGGACATAATTGTCCTGCTGAAAAGTGTGACAGCTGTGGACATTCTCATGTTATCGGTTGTGGCTTCCAAGTTCCTCCTCAGGGACGTTTCAATGGCCCTGTCTGCTTGGTCCCTGGGAAATAGGGCCCCACTAGGATGAGCTGTTGAGTCTCTGGTCAGAGCTGCCACCGCAGGATCTACCTTAGGGGTAAAGAATAGAGAGTCCTTTTCGATGGGGAAGGGGTATAGGTTAGTGGGAGTTCTGTGCCCCTTCAAAAAGAGAGATGGATGAGCCCATGTGATTTGATTTCTGCCTCATGTTTCAGGAAATGACAGGCATGCCTCCTGCTTCTTTTGTTTCAGGAGGAATTTCTGTTTGCATTGGGCACCTCCTCCTGGATCTCCTCCTGTGTGGGGAATTGAAGGTTAAGCACGTCCATCACTTTTGTTATAATTCATGATAACAGAGCAGGAAGAATACTCCTGATACTCCTAGTCCGAGGAGTGGTGTTCCTCTGAGATTTCCCCCTCACTCAAGGAAGGAGTCATAGTCGATATCCAAGGATATACTGTTTATTTTATTTATTTATTTAACTAGTTTTATAGCCTGCCCCCTCCTGCTCGAGCTCCTGTTGTAGGAGACCTTGCACTTTTGTGGGGGAAGAGACAGGAAGGGAGAGTGTTGCTCCAAGGGAGGAGTTGGAAGAGAAGGAGCAGGGGCTAAGGAGAAGAGGAGGGAAGAGAGGTGTACCCTTGCACCAAATTTGGAGTCCTTGCATTGCTTAACATGTGAAGCCCCTGCATTCTAATTCCCTCAGAAACTCCGGGTCAGAGGAGGGATCCCCTTCCTCGTCCCCCACTGATGGCTCCCCTGATAAGGAGTCAATGTCAAACGAGTTCTGATCTAGGAGTGCCAATTCCCTAGGGGATGGGTGCTTCCCCTTGTTTGCCTGCCTGGCTTGAGAAGCCTTTGAAACGGTAAGGGGTATCCTGTTCCTCATCTAGCGAATCAGACTATCCTTGGTGTTGGCTGCCCTCATCTTCCCACTGGAGAATGGGGGTGGTCGAGAGCCCCTCATTTGGGTCTCTCCCTAGGAGATGGCCCCCTAAGGTCTGATAAAGTGTCCACTATCCAATTAAGGAGGTGCCGAGGCATCGTAATGTCCTTGTAGCCTTGGGCTGACTGTTGGGTAGGGCTGGTGGGAAGGGTTAGGTGGTTGGCAGTCATGTTCTACTTGCCATGTTTCCTCCCCTTGACAGGGACTAGGCTCCCTATTGTCCTCTGGGATTGTGTTTCGCTGCTGCCCCTCCCCTTCTTCTGGACAGTCCCTTCTGGGCTGCTACAGGGACGGGGAGGCCTCTGGATCCTTGGTGGCGGAAGCCATGTATTTCTCTTCCTGGGAACTGGGATGCACTCAGTAGACACTGAAAAATTATTTTTATTTAGACTTATCTGCCTCCCTTCCCACAAAGGCTCAGGGCGGCTCACAATCAGACAAAAAAACCAAACAACAACTTCCCACTCTCCCCTCCAAAACTCCCCCCATCCCCCCCAATCCTACTCACAAACCCATCCAACCCCTATCCCCGCCCACCAAATGCCTTTACAAATAAAAACATTTTGCACTGCCTCCAGAAGATGCTTAGGCTTGTGCTCAAATGAACCTCCTGGGGATGGGAGTTCCACAGAACCGTGACAGCAAACAAGAATGCCCTTCAGTGCACACCCATTCTATGCACAAGGGTAACAGATAGAACCTGCAAGAGGGCGCTCCCAGCCAGGCATAGGGGCCACAGCAGGACATGGAAGGACAGGCGGTCTTTCAGATATATGAGACCCAGACTGTTTAGGGCTTTAAAGGTCAAAACCAGCACCTTGAATTGTGCTCGGAAAGCTATAGGGAGCCACTGCAGCCTTTGGAGCACCGGCATAATGTGCTTCCAGCGACTTGTCCCTGAGAAGAGTTGAGCCACCGCATTCTGCACCAGCTTCAGCTTCCTAACAGTCATCATAACAGTCATCTGATCCGAATCAGAAAGAAAAGGCCGCCGCCTCATCACCAGATGGAGTTGGTAAAAAGCGCTCCTGGCCACCGCCGCAACCTGATAATCCAGGTGTAGCAAAGGGTCCAGAAGCACTTCAAGGCTGCAAACCTGATTGACCAGAGGGGGCCGGACCCCGTCAATAACAGGTGTTCCAATTCCCTCCAAGTCATAAGACCAATCAACCATCATCACCTCTGTCTTGTCTGGATTCAGCCTCAATTGGCTCATCCTCATTCAGTCCCTGACAACAACCAGACATGGGGTAAGAACTGAGGCTGCAGAACCATGGTCAGAACAAAAAGAGAGGTAGAGGTGGGTGTCGTCAGCATACTGATGACACCTCATCCCAAACCTTCGAATGACCTCGCCCAGCGGCCTCAGATACACGTTGAACAAGAGGGGAGACAGAATAGAACCCTGCTGGACACCACAGGAGAGGCCATGAGGAGACAAGAAGAAACCACCCACCACCACCCTCTGGGACCTCTCCGACAGGAAAATGCGGAACCACTCAAGAGCAGTCATACAGTCGCATCAACAACTCCTCATGATCAACGAATACTGAAAGAGCTACCAAGATCATAGAATCAAATTTGGAAGGTACCTCAAAGGTCATCTAGTCCAACTCCCTGCTCAATGCAGAAAATCCACAGCTACAGCATCCCCAACAGATGGCTATCCAGCCTCTGTTTGAAAACCTCCAGCGAAGGAGAGCCCACCACCTCCCTAGGCAATTTTTTCCATTTACCAACAGTTCTTACTGTTAGGAAGTTCTTCCTAACGTTTAACCAAAATCTGATTTCTTGTAATTTGAGTCCATTATTTCTAGTCTTGCCTTCCAGGAATAAGAGAAATCAAGTTATTTTATCCTCTCTGTGACAGCCCTGCAGGTAGTGGAAGACTGCTATCCTCTCCCCTTTGTCTTCTCTTCTCTAGGCTAAACATACTCAGCTCCTTCATCCTTTCCTCATAAGACTTGGTTTCCAGACCCCTGGCCATCTTTGTTGCCTTCCTCTGAACCCGTTCCAATTTGTCTATGTCCTCAAAGTGCGGTGTCCAGAATTGGACACAGTACTCTAGATGAGGTCTGCCCAGCACAGAATAGAGTGGGACACTTCTCGGACTTGGAAATGATGCTTCTGTTAATGCAGCCTAAAAAGACATTAACCTTTTTTGCAGCTGCATCACACTGCTGATTCATGTTCAGTTTGTGATCAACTACAATCCCAAGATCCTATTCACATGCATTGCTGTCAAGCAGATATCCCCCATCCTGCATTGTACATTTGATTTTTCATACCTAAATGCAGAACTTTCATTTTGAAATTTATTTCTGCCTTCTATGGTGTTAGCTATCCTTCCCAGTTTTGTGTCATCTGCAAATTTATTCAGCATTCCTTCTACTCCCTCATCCAAGTCATCCCTCATCCAAAGTTTTTCCCTTTTTGAAATGGGGACAACATTTGCCCGTCTCCTGGCACCTCTCTCATTCTCCAAGACTTCTCAAAGATGATAGACAGAGGTTCTGAGAGTACATCATCAAGTTCCTTCAGTACCCTAGGATGTAATCTTCATCCAGCCCCAAAGACTTGAACTCGTTTAGAGGACCTAGGTAATTCTCTGACAAACTCTATCTATCCTGAACTACAATCCTTTCCCTTCATCATTCATGCTACTTTTGCCAGGTTGGACACGATTTCCCTTTTGGGAGAAGATGGAGGCAAAACAGGAGTTGAGTAGCTTAACCTTTTCTTTGTCACCTGTTAACATTTCAACATCTTCACCAAGCAGTGGACCTACTTTCCTTCTTCTTCCTCTTACTTTTAACATACCTGAAAACCCCCTTTTTGCTGTTCTTAGCATCCGTCATTAGCCTCAACTCATTCTGTGTTTTTCCCTTCCTGGCATTGTCCCTACAAGTCTGGGCTACTTGTATGTATACGTCCTTCATGACTTGTCCCATCTTCTATTCCTTATACTTGTCCTTCTTAATTCTCAGCTCATCAAAAAGCTCTTTGTGCAGCCACATTTGTTTCCTTAGATTTCTCCTATTTTTCTTTCTCATTGGAATTGTTTGTGCCTTCAGTATCTTATTTTTCAGACACTCCCACCTATCTTGGAACCCTTTTTCCTTTAGTTTATCTAGCCATGGGATACTGCCTAGCATTTTTCTGCGCTCCCTGACGCACACCCAAAACTAATATGATGGCTCCCATGCCTACCATGTGAGACAAAATGGTGGCACCTGCACGCCCAAAAGATGGCGGCACCCATGTCTGCCATGTGCTCAGCTCCAAGATGGGGGGTCCTTGGCAAGACAGGCTCCCCCAAAAATGGCAGTGCTCCTATCCAGTGCATGTGGCGATCTAGGGTGAGTATATCAAGGCACAAATAATAGAGCCCATGCCTGCCCTGCGGGGGAGGGAGGTTGGTCACTGCCCATAAATATGCAAGCTGCTATCACAAGCTCCTGGACTGGGGAGGACTCCCTTCAACTCTGGTGGTACTCTGCAGATTCGCAGGCTGGGTCGGGGCTGGTGCCACTGGACAGGGAGCTCCCTGCAGCTGCCAGGCGATAGATCTGTCTCATTCCCCCCTCAAAGTCCTCTCACGGTGCTGGTGAGTGCAAGGAATGCTGCCTGGATCCACAGGGGGAAAGGTGCATCTGGTTGTGCTTCTTGCAAGCCCAGAATCCAAGCAATTGTCTCAGTAAATTCCTCTCCCAGATCCCCGTTGGGGAGGGGAGGGAAGCTGCAGAAAGGCTTAGGCTGAATCACTTCTTTCCTGGTTTCCTGAGGGAGAGGACTGAGTTCCAAGGCAAGAAGTTCCTTCGAGGAAATGGTCTGCTTCCTGTTTGTTCAAAGGCAGAACTCAAACTGGAGCATGGGTGGGGGGTCATTTCCTCACCTGGCCCACCTACAAGTTTCACATTGAAGTCTGCCTTCCGACTGGACAAAGGGAACACACCTATACTAGGAGTGCCGAGCAGGAAGTCACAGAGAGAATAAGGAAGCAAGACATCAAACAATACTGACCTCTGCACTTGCTTTGTAAGATCTTAATTCCCTTAGGTAATGCAGAAGAAATACCTGGGACTTACCTATTCTGGTAACTGTAGTAAGCAGCATCACGGGGAATAGTACACAGCTGCTTACCATAGCAGCACAAGGTTTGTGGAGAAAATTCATACTGCAAAATAAAAGAAAAAGTTTAAGTGAATTTAAATGCATTATTGTAACATACTAGAGTACATTTACAAGGCTGCTAACCCTTATTTCTCAACATTAGTTGGGCCCTCCAACATCTTTCAAATTTTAGATTTTTTTAAAAAAGGAATGTGATTTGGATTCCTTTAGTCTTTTGGTTTCTAACTGATAGGGCACACCAACCAGAGTCACATCTTCATATTGTTTCTGCAACCTAAAACTGAAATTCTCTGGATACTATTGCATCTCTAACCAATGTATATCCACCCATTCAAGAGGTTGTGAACCCCTTAGCTGATAATATATTAGCAAAATTCCACTGATTAATGAAACCACACAGATTTATTACATCAGTCAGGATCTGGCTCTGCATAAAAGAAGCTGCAAGAGATTTGTAGACTAGGAATATCAGTCATTTTTATTCCTGTGACTGTTGAGCCAACCACCACATCTGTGCAACATGTCGGTTGCTATTCTCCATTCCTCCACACCTACATTAGATGTCTGATTTGCTTCCATGTACCTCTCTTCCCTCCTCTTCTCCTTACCTCCTGAATTCCTTCTCTCCCTTGGAGCAACACTTCTCCTTCCTATCAATCCCCACCTCCACCTCTCCATATCTCAGCCCCCAATCCAATTCCTCACTCCTGTTACTGCCCCATGTCCCCAAACCATATCCCCATCCCATTTCCCACGCCTATCATGGCTGCCCTTCTCTTGTGCTCTCTGGAATTGCCAGTCTTCCTTCAAGAAAGTACCATTCATCTCTTCCTCTCGTGCTACCTCTAGCTCCTTCCCCTTACAAAAACCTGGATTCCACCCTGCAACACTACTATTCCTGCTGCCCAATCCACTGGCAGCCTTTCCTTCACCCACTTACCCTTCTCTGAAGGCCGCAGTCACCCCACCTTGCAAGTTCCACCCCCTTAGCATTCCTCCTCCTCACTCTTTCCTTTCCTTTGAGGCCCATTGCATTCGCTTCTACTCTCTCTCTCTCTACTCTCACTCCACATCCGTGTTGCTGTTATCTACAAGCCCCCAGGTTCTCTCTTTACTTTCTGACTTTGACACCTGGCTTACCTTCTTCCTTTCCGAAGAGAACAGTCCCCACCCTCATTCTTGGGAATTTCAATATCCATGTGGACAACCCCTCTGACCCTGCTGCTTCCCACTTCCTCTCTCTGACCTCTTCTTTTGACCTTCATCTCTGGACTCACTGCCCAACGCATAGCGACAACCACTCCCTTGACACAGACTTCTCAAAAAACTGTTCTCTCTCACCTTTCCTTGGATGCTTTTCCTGTCTCTGACCACTACCTTACTTCATTCCATGTCTCACACTTACCTCCTCCCTCTTTCCCAACCTCTTGCTCTTTCTGTGAAGTTCAATCCATCAACTGTCTAGCCTTTGCTTCTTCCCTCCCCACTTCTCCCATCTGCTTCCTCTTCCATTTGCCCAGACTCCACTGTCTCTGCCTTCAACTCATCCCTCCATCCTTGATTCCCTTGCTCCCCTCTCGTGACATCCTACCTATCACATCAACCTCCATCCTTGCCTCACCCCATCATTCGCCACCTCCAATCATGTTCTCATGCCACTAAGTTCCTCTGGCAGAAGTCTTGTGAGCTTGCTGACATCCTTCACTTTAAGTTTGCCTGTGCTGCATTTAGCGATGCCCGTTTCCTTGCCAAAGAATGCTATTACACCACATTGATTGAATCTTACTCCCGCAACCCCTGCCGTTTTTTTTCTACCTTCACTTACCTTCTGAAACCTCCCATCCTCCTCCCCCTTCCTCCCTCTATGAAAAGGACCTTCTCTCCTTTTTCAACAAGATAGATAAAGTCTGCTTTGACATTGCTTATCAACACTCTCACTCCCCGATTTCCTTCCCTGCTCCTGCCTCTCTTCTATCCTCCTCTTTAGCTTCCCTTGATGAGTTCTTCCTCCTCTCTTCTTCCAACCCTTCCACCTGCCCCCTTGGCATCATTCCCTCTCATCTCCTAACAACGACTGCCCCACTGCTGCACTCTCTCAGTGGCACATCATCAATCTCTCAATTTTTGCTGGGTCCTTTCCAATAGCCTTCAAACACACCACTGTCCCCCCTTTCCTTAAGAAGGCCTCACTTGACCCCCTCCAACTATCGTTCCATCTTGCTCCTGATCTTTGCTTCCAAACTCCTAGAGTGAGCTGTCTACATGCACTGTCTTGATTTCCTCTCTTCTAATTCCTCACTTGACGCCTCCCCTTCAATCAGCCCTCTGCCCTCCCCACTCAACTAAGACTGCACTCAGTAAAATCACTAATGACCTTATCTAAGGGCCAAATCTGAGGGCCTCTAATTCCATATTTGTCTTGCTCAATCTCTCTGCCACAGCTGACCATGGCCTCCTCCTGGATTCACTTCACTCCCTTGGTTTCCAGGAATTAGCTCTCAACTGGTTATCTTCGTATCTCTCTAAGTACTCCTTCAATGTTTTTCTTGCTGGTACCTCCTTTGCTTTGCTCCCCCTCTTTGTGGGAGATCCCCAAGGATCTGTTCTTGGTCCTCTTCTCTTTTCTCTTTACACAGTTTCTCTGGACAAACTCACTGAATCTCATGGCTTCCAGTATCACCTGTATGCTGACGACAATCAACTCTCTCTGCCTTCGCACTTTCTCCTTTCATCTAGTCGCATATCGCAGACTGTCTCTGACATCTCTGCTTGGATGTCCTACACTGGCTCCCCTCTGCCTGAACATATTCAGCACAAGCTCTTTGTCTTCACCTTCAAAACTCTTCCTGGAATTGCTCCCCGCTGCCGGCCCCTCACCACCGCACTGGTTTCCTGCCACATTACTGCCTGGTAAACTTTGCTCCTCTTCTGCCCTCCACCCTTGCCTGCTCACAACTCCCTTGCTGCTCAAAACACTTTGCCCCTTCATTTTGTTAAGCATATGCACCTGCAACTTTGCCGCTTCATGAATGTATCCTTGTCTCTCCCTATATTCACCTCTCCCTTGTCTGTCTTCAATTGTAAGCCCCTTGGGGTAGGGACCTGTGTGTAACTACTGATTGTGCAGCACCAGATACACAGCTGGCGATAGATAGATTAGATAAGATAGATAAGATAGTTTATTAAGCGTGACCGAAGTCATTGCATACTATTAATAAACAAACAAAGCAATACAATGCAATCAAAACAATATACAACTGGTTCTTCAAAAGAAGAACAACAAGGTATTAGGATTTAATATACAACTGGTTCTTCAAAGAACAAGGTATTAGGATTTAAGTCACTAATTTACAATGTTATTATTTAAACCAGCAAGAAGGAAAACCTTGATTTAAAATAATTTATTTTTTCAGTTATTTCTCTAAACGTTTCATTGGTTGGTACCCAAAATGCAGCCAATGATGATGTGCCATATTTATAACATCTGACTTCAGGAGGCTAGATATTTTCCCCTGATTGTGTATATACACCAAGAAACTTTTAGTCCATTATTTAAAGTTTATTTAATATCTGTCAATACTACTCAGGATTGGAAATGGAGATCATCAGTGAAAAAAACTACTCTTTTGACATTAAAAAAAATAGAAAAGTCTAAAGGTAATTTTTTCCTGCTTCATTTTTCTTAATTTTTTATTCTTCATTTTTATTAATTAATTAAACCATTTTTTAATTATAAAACTATACCTTGCGTCCACAACAGTATCCAAGTGACTGCATAACCGGATCAATCTCTTGTTCAAAGACCTCTGCAAGTTTAGTGCAAAACTTGTAGACTCTTGAAGTCTTGCGGTTGTAAAGCCAGGCATTATTAAACATTAGCCAAACGTCATCCACATACTGCCAAGGCTCTTGATACTGTCCTGTATCCAGTTTACGCTTAATGGTGGAAAGGTCCATGGGATTCTTCACAATATCAAAATAATCCTTTGAAATATAAGAAATATCTCCCATTATTTTTAAGCTTGTCATTCTGGTTCAAACTATTTTGAATATGCTCAAAATGAGACACGTTCATCCCTGTGTAAAGTGCCACATGATCCATCCATTCAAAAAGCTCAGGCTGACCCATGGTATGGCAAAATTAAAATGATCCAACAATGCAAATCTTATCACACTTCCTTAAGCAACTATAAATCTGAAGAGTTTTAAACCTCTTAAGGTTCCAAATGATGCCATCTAAAGTGCTTGAGGGCAGGTACAATGCTATCCCCTATGAACGGAGATTCTGTTCTTGTAATCTTCAGGTGGAGGACCTACCACGTTATTTATTTTCCTCTCCACATCTTGCCGAAATTCATTCCAAATATCTTAACCCTCTCATAAAAGAGAAAACATACTGGGACATGCATTTGAAATTATATTATCTGCTAGCCAATTCCAGTATCGAAATGACAGTTAAAGTAGCAAATTTGGACCATGCTCTGGCTACTATGGGGGTGTAGGCTGCTAGGGCAATCAGTTGATCTATCATTATGAAGCCCTAGGAGTGGATACTGCCAGCTGTGGGGTAATATTTATAACTTCGGCAGTCGGCATGCCTTAAGACAGGATCTGTTAACCTCAGAGTCAATAAGGGTCCCTGTAGATAATTATTTTTGGCCACAATAAATTTTTGTAGGTGCTTTATACCCTATTGTGGGACAATTCCAAGAGTCAAGAGATTCCTGCATGCTAGCTCCATTAAAGAGCTAGGGCTAATTAGAGATTGTGTATCTGTTCGAGCAATAATCTTTCAGGGGTCAAGAGTCACTTAAACTCCGTTAAAGAGCTAGGGTTAACTTGATATTTTGTACTTTATTTTGTACTGGTTGAAGTTTCCACTCAAGGCTACAATTTATGCTATATCCTACTAAGGGCTGTGGGAAAGTACTGCCCCTCTAAATCTTTCCAGGGAGATGGCTTTTGAGATGAGTGATCCAGCCACTCTGCTCATGGCCAACTCCCCCCTGCTGGGAGCAAGGAAGTGAAGCTGTTAACCAGCTGGAAGAAATTTATGAAGGAAAACACCAGGGCAAAAGGCAATTCCTCCAGCTCAGAAAATGGCCTGAGAGGGTGGTCTAGCTCTATTGCAAAGCTATTTGAAAGAACAAAAAGCTTTGGAAAAGTATTCCCAAATTAGAAAAGAACCTAGCTAAACAGATCTGGGACAAAGTCTGACAAAAACTGTAGACACACAGGAAATTCAGCAACCTCCAATCTGTCTTGAACTTCCAATCCTGTTGAAGAACTTGAAAGTTTGTCCAGATTAGGGGAAAAAGTTAATAAACCATCCTGGTAAGGATCACAAATCAAACCTGGGTGACTCCAACGTCTGTCTTTAAGGGGAACTAAGGCACAGAAGGTGCTTGGTGCCGGCTCTGCTTGGTCTTTATCCATTTTAAAAAAGCAAAACAAACCTGTACTACTTTCTGGATCCCATGGAAACTCAGACATTTCTGGAAATTTCAGAATTCCAGCAGCATGTCGCTCAATTTTCGATCTGTTCTTGGAACATTTCGGGTTGGCATGCTCATAAAGATCTAGAATATTTCACCTCCTTTATTAGACAACATCAGGTTCTCCTATTCCAGGAGACCTGGGCAGTGGACTTTATAGAGTTTGAGGGGTATAGGGTGGTTTCTCTTCCTGCAGCCTTTCATGCCGCTAGGGGTAGAGCAAGGATTAGCCTGTTTGGTGGTGGATAACGATTACTGGAATATAGAAGCGACATTTATGCATCCCCACTTTATGTTGGGACTTTTGATAAAATATGGGGTAAATAGATACCTCTTATTAGGGGTATATGTACCCCCGGCTAATGCAGGACTACTTAGAAGTCAGATATGGGCAAAGTTAGAACATGGGATAAGGGAGTTGCTGGTTAAATATTCTAATACGCCATGCTTGATCATGGGTGACTTCAATGCCAGGATAGGGTCTGGAGATAGTATCTTAGCCTCGTATATGGAGGAGTGGCCAGAAAACATACATATAGTAAGCAGGCAGCCAAGGGTATCGAAAGATCTTAAATTTAACCCCTCAGGTAATGAGGCTTGTCCAACTTGTAGCAGGCTTAAACCTTTCCATCTTGAATGGTACCGGATATGCGGACCCAGGGGGTGAATTTACCTTTGTTGGTGGGCAGGGCAGTAGTGTAGTGGATTATGCCCTGGTCTCCTCAGAGGTTTTTGACTCGTTGGCTACCTTTGAGGTGGCTCCTGTGCCGCTATTGGATCATTTTCCATTGGTTGTGAGCCTGGCTATAATAAAAGACTGGAGATCTAAGGAGGAGCCCCCACCAACGGTGGGTGTTAATCCTCTCTTTAAATATCAAAGATGGGCGGAAAGTTTGACCTCGACCTGGAGGGGTATTTTGGACCTTGGTGTGTTTGTGGAAGCTAGGGACCAGATAATATCAGGGGTAGATGATGTTGCGGTGGTGGAGGTGTATGATAGCTTAGCATATCAACTCCAGCATCAAATTTTGGAGATGCTTGAGAAGAGCCACTCTAGGCCCTCACGGCCACTGGGACAAAAGTGGTTTGATGCCGAATGTAAAAGAGCTAGGCGGCAACTCCACAAGATGTATAAGGACTATAGATTAGGGAATGAGGTCATCTCTTTGGATCAGTATATCCAGGAGAGGAAAGGTTACAGGGTCCTTATCAGAGGAAAAAAGAGAGACTATGGGGATAGGATGTGGCAGGACCGCCTCATAGCAAGTAGTTCCAATGATGCCAAGGCATTCTGGCAAATTGTGAATGGTCCCACATCCCCTGCTAGATTAGCTCAGTCTATACCGATTGCTCTGGCATGCTGGGTTGACTTTATTGAGGCATCTCAGATTGACCACCTAGAGGGGGTAAATTTCGACCTATCCCTCCCTGGGAATGCTCAGCAGATTGGCTCGAAATGGCCACAGGTCGCAGAGGAGGAGGTAGACTTATTACTTGATACCTTTTGTAATGGTAAAGCACCAGGACCTGATTTAATCTCAGTTGAGATTATCAAGAGAAATAGAGAATGGTGGCTTCCAGTGCTGGCCAAGCTCTTTACCAAAATAAACAACATAGGAAGCTTACCCCAGAGATGGACACGAGCTGTAGTGATCCCCATATATAAAAAGGGGCGGAGGTTGGACCCAGCAAATTACAGACAAATCAGCCTGCTTAGCGTCGTTAGCAAGATTTATTCTAAATTTTTGCTTGCAAGGCTAATGGTATGGATGGAGAGTAATCAAATCATCCACCCTGAGCAGGCAGGGTTCCATAAAGGGTACGCGACATTAGACCATTGTTTGGTTCTCCACCATGTGGTAGAGAAATATAGAACCCTGAAGGGGAAGCTTTATGCCGCCTCCCTGGACTTGAGGGCAGCTTTTGATACCATCAATCGGTCGCGCCTTTGGGCAAAGCTAGTCAACCTTGGAATTGAGCCTAGACTGCATATGCTCATCCAAGCTTTGTATACAGATACATCTGCTACAGTCAAGTTTGATCGTGAAGGCCACTTAACCCCAGATATTCCAGTTAAACAAGGGGTAAAACAGGGATGCGTTCTTGCCCCCATGTTGTTTAATTTATTCGTAAACGACTTTGTCCCAGTCACAAAACAAATTCTTGTCCCTTTTTGGACGCATCTACCAATCCGTGGTGGCAGATTGTAACTGTTCATCTTGCACGGCTGGGTTTTTCGGCAGATTATTTAGGGGCCAAATCTTTTGCGGCAGCAAGAAAGGAGATTATTTCCCATTCCAGGGATGTAGATAGACAGAATGATATGATGTTGGTAGCGCATGTGCGCCACTTGGTGAGTTATGATTTGTGGGCTTCGCAACCGGGCACAGGGGCAAGGTACTTGAGATCAACGTCAACCTTCAGGGAAAAGTATTTATTCCTTTCTGCCAGGGTAAATGCCCTCCCCACTAAGGTGCTGGAAGGAAGGGCAGCTAAAATTCCGTATGGAGATCGTCTTTGTCCATTTGACAACCTAGCAGTGGAATCTATGTACCATATTATATTTGAATGCCACCTGTATGACTGTATACGAGCAGAGACACTTCAGACCTTTATAGGTAAATACCATGGGGCATCGAGTTTCTTTTTAACACAAATGGCCCTTATGGACTCGGATGCCGAGGTATCAGCTGGCATCATGAGATTCTTGATGCTAGCAATAGGGCTAAGGAAGAAGTTCCTTGAATCTAAGTTACTGTTAGAGGTGGAGAGAAAATTTGCTCTGTATGGCAAACTAAGATCATGTATTTAGAATGAAAAGGGAAGGAAGACATAGACTCATTATTCATCTCATCTTGTTTAGACAGAGTAGGACTACGAGTTGGAAGAGCAAGGGACTTATAAACTTTCCCCTTAATCCATGGTTTTTGGGCATGAGACGAATTAAGATCAGGCCTAACAAATTGAAAGGAGACCCTTGCAGGGCTAGTTATGTTTACTAGCCTCGGGTTTGTTAGGTCAAATTTAAAGCTAGGCTCTTTGCTCCCATTGGGCTTAAATCATGCCTAGCTTGCTTGTGGTTCCTGCTTTGTACTTTTTTTCTACTTTTTTTGTACTCTTTCTATACATGTAATTGTGTGTTTAGGGATTGTGAGTTGTTAATCCAGGTCTGGAGAAGTGTAAGGTCATTAAATATGAGTCCGCACATTGAATTTAGGCATAAGTCTGTTAAGTGCAGTGAACTATACTCCCATTTTTAAAATGGCAGGGGTCAAGTGCTGCTGCCATAAGCCCCAGGAAGGGCAAGGCGAAATTTGAATCTGAATATGTGTCTACCCAGATGAATTGACTATGACTTTCCACCAGGACAGGTGGTTATGGCCTTTTTAAGCTATCGTTAGGATGGCAGGAAACTTAAGGACAAATAGGGCAGGGGTGGTGGGTGGAAAATTACTTTAATGATTATTAATGGGTATTGTTGGACTGATTAGTCCCATTTTAGAGGGCGAACTATTTGTTCTCATGGTTCGATTAGGAAGTTTTATTATCTTTTTTTTAAGTTTTATGTATATATTGGGGATTTTTTTTCTCTTTGTTCTTCTATTTCTCTTATGTATTGTATGGCAATGACCTACGGTCACGTCTTTTAATACATTGAATTGAAAATTGAATTGACATTTCTGGAGTCATACAATGTAGAGGCAAACATGAGGATAGTAGGTCAAATGTGTGCCAAGACCCTCAAATGTAGGCAAACAAATACCAGGTGTAGCGAGAAGACCTTTGTACATCGGCTGAGCCAGATAGTGGACACTTACATATCTTAATTCGGCCTGCATATACTGTAGAATTCATTTTGATTGACAGATATGTAAAAACATATGTGTAATGTAAAAGTTGAGAATTAGAAACTCATTTCATGCAATGGATGTATCTTACGTAAGCCTCTCTGGCAACTTCCCTGTACTGTATAAGTTGTTGTCTAGAAAGTTAGAGATGTTGTGGGAAGCTCCCTTATCAGGGCTCAGAGAAAGACTAATTGGAAGCTAAGAATGCTCAGGCAGGCAGATGCACTAGTTAGAAGTGGTCACACATGCACAGTGATTGCATAATAAGTTTTATGAAGTTGGAATCTATAAAACACAGCAGCTGAGGAACCATCTTGGAACTTCGTTGCTGGCTACTTTGCAGACATGTGGAGGGGTGCAGCAGAACCTGGGGCCCGCTTGGGGATCATCCCGCAACCGGTGTAGGAGTTCCCCAGCATGCATATAGGGATGTGAGAGAAGTCTCTTTTACTTTCTGTATTCATGGGGGTTATAGTTTTTATCTTTATGCTTTATTATATTTAATAAACTGATTTTTGGCACCCATTGTTGGAGCTATCACTGATACTGATCTAAACAAAAAATACTTGCGAGACACGAGGTACTCAATTGAAAATATACACGCACACACTTGCGTTGGTAACTCACTGGTATCCCTAGGAGCTGAGGATCCACAGGCTGTCTGAATGGTAGAGACTCCGGGTCCTGCCGGTACAGTGCTTCTAGCGTAGGCATCAGAGCCTGGCGCAACTCCTCTGGTTTAAAGACTGTTTAAAAAAAGAAATTGACCTGTGTTTAACACGAGCAAGGAATAGAAATTCTTTCAAAACAGTTCAGAAAACAAATTTATCCTTGCCCAACTTCTAACAACCAGCTTTCCCACTACTAACATGATTTTTCCATACTTCTCTGCAGGCTGGCAGCAGAACACCACCGAAGACAATTGCCAAATTAGCCTTTCAGGAAATCTTATCAGAGTGTGCACGCTTCTATAGCTACAGAACACTAACGAAACATAATTTCCTGAACAAAGGCAACCAAATCATATTCCATGAAGCAAAAAATTCTATGCAGTAAAGGAGACAATTTGCTTGGGAGTAAATTCTGGGCAAATTCAAAATAAGCTAATGAAAGGTAAAATAGTGAAGTTGACTATTCAGATAAAAATCAGGTGAGATCATTTTTTCTGCCTGTAATGTACAAAACAGTTATAGTAGATTAGGATGCAACTAATTTTGGAACACTGATACTTTCTCGATTTAGAAGTTTTGTTGGTGTACAGTTTCAGCCAGCTGGAAGTAGATGATTTGGGTGACTTTTAATTCCTCATGCTGATGAATGATAGGACATGAGAGCAGATTTTCTGAGCATTTTTTTTTGGGGGGAGATATTATTTGCATACCAAATGACTATCATTACAGCTAATTTGGATAAGCAGACTTGACAAAAAGGAGGGAGGACTACTTCAAAGGAATGTTAAATCCTTTCAAAACTGTTCTGTATATCACCTAATGATTAAAAGGAAAACTGAGTAGACTTACTTGGGAATTTTCCGTCTGAATGTCTTCCGGAAACAGCATTCCTCTTTGGATTTTCCCTGCTCTGGCCAGCAGGAGGCAGAGTAAAACAAAAGCTGGCCCCAGCTATGTCACTTCCACCAAGGATTCATAGAGTACTTCTAAAGCTATAAAGCCATAAAAAACCCCTCTGGAGACAACAAAAAGCTACCACAAATGATTAATTGAATGCATCAACGCTTTATTAACCAAAATGGATCGAAGTAACAGAAACCAACAACAGAAACTAAAATGCTGCAAATATTGGTAGTTGGTATACTGACAATACCAAAGGTGTTACAGCTCTTGGGGCAGGAATAGAATGCTGTCCAGGGAGACACTCAGAAGGAAAATTCCTAGGTAAGTCTACCCAATTTTCCTTTCTCTCCATGTCTCCCTGGACAGCATTCCTCTTTGGGATGTACCTGAGCAGTACCCATTCCAGGGTCAGGACAGTCTCAGTGACAGACAAGGTCCCAAGGTCTACCCATGCTTAGGGAAGAACTGCCTGCAAGACTTGCCAGCTGAAAGCCACCTCAGGAATGGAGGGAGGACCATGTGGCTGCCCTGCAAATTTCCTCAAGTCCCTAGCTTGGAAATCCCATGATGTCAACGCACTCTGAATTCAAGATCTACTCCTGGAACCTCCCACTGATGGGTATCTGCGGTCAGGAACCTCCCGCTGTTTGGGGTTCTGCCATCGTGTCTGAAGCTGGCAGGGAATCAGGCCTTTCCTCAGTGTGGAACTTGCTCCCAATGTTCATCTCAGTTCCTCCGTCCATACCTTTAAAAAGCACCAGGAAAACGTATTTGTTTTCTAGGTGCTTTTAGGATCCACAGGTGGTACCCTCATACATTGCCATCCCATTTTTAAAAAATGTCATGATTGTTCTAAATTGTTTTATTTGTTTTATAGTATTTATATGGTTTTATCTTTGTGAAGCGCTCTGAATGCCATTTAAAGCGGGGGGCGCTATAAAAATAAAATCCACTACCTGCCTAGGGAGCATGTTATGCCTCAAGCCCATGTCGAGGCCAGCCTGGAGGAAACAGAAGACCTGTGATACCGATGCCTGTCTGGGATCTATGTCCTGATTTACTGCTCAGTCGACGAAACTCCTGCAGGTGGAAGCGTAGATGTGCTTGGTGGAGGGCTTTCACAAAGTTAAGAGTGTACTGGTTACATTTTCATGGTAAATTTGCTACATTCAACATCCAGACAGACAGGTGGAGGATGCCTGAGCCCGAATTGTAGTAAACTATGGGGACCTGAGTGAGTACTGTCCCACACTGGAGTGGAGAGGAGGCCTTCCTGAATGTCAACCAGATTGGAGAACCATGGGCAACCTGGCCGCAGGAGTGCAACGAGTTCTAGCCTGACCCTCTCTGACTGCACCTTTTTTAATATCCAAGACAGCAGTAGGAATGAGGAGAAATGCGTACAGGAGGTCCTGTGGTCAGTCAGAGAGAGCATCAGCGGCCACAACCAGAGGGTCCCATGTTCTGGAGAAAAAGTCCAGCTTGCAGCTTGCTCTGGATGCAAACAAATCCAAAATTAGGGTGCCTCACTGGGTTCGTATCAGGTCAAAACCCACTAGGTGGAGTGATCATTCCCCAGGGTCCAAATCCCTGTGCCTCAGCCAGTCAGTCAACCTGTAAATTCAGCTCTCCTTTGATGTGCATAGCCGCTAAACAAATAAATAATAAATAAATAATAATAATAATAATATGGTAGAGGAATGTGACCCCCCCTCTGTATGGAGGAGGAATGTGACTCCCCCTCTCATTTGTTTATATACGCCACCACCGACACATTATTGGAGTGGATCATAACATGATACTCCAATACCCAAGTGTGCATAGCCACGAGAGCAAAGTGAACTGCCCTCAGCTACAGCAGGTTGATGCAAAGGGGTCTCCATGCAGGACCAGACCCCTTGGACATGCTGAGTTGCTGCAATAGCCCTACAGCACTGGAGGTAGGCATCAATGGTGATGGCTTTGTAAGAGGAATGCTCTCCTTGAGGTGCTCCAGAATTAACCACTAACACAGCTCTATAATGAGGGAGTGTGATCAACAGCTTGTGTTTGGGCAGGATGGAGTGCTGGGACAGTCTCAGGAATGCCTGTAGGGGACGGAGGTGCTTCCTGGACCACTGGGCATGGTCTATGTAGGATACCATGGAACCAAGTAGGACCACCTGCAGTGCTCTTTTGGTGGAGATGACAGACTGCACCTGTCAGCAGAACTTTGCCCACCTGTCTCTTGGGACAAAAATCCTTTGCGGTGTAGTATCGATGAGAACAACAAGATGCTCTAAGTGCTGAGTCGGGTGCAGGTAGGTCTTCTTGAAGTTCAGCAGGAAGCCATGTTGCTGTAGGCACCACATGGGCCTTCAGGAATATGGGGACCTGTATAAAAATGTCATCTAGGTATGGATAAATGTGGGTGTCACTCTGTCTGAGGGCTGCCACTAGAACTACAAGGACCTTGGTAATGGTGCAAAGAGTGGTAGAGAGACCAACAGGTAAGGTACAGTACTGCCAGTGCTTGCCTGCATAACAGAAGTATAGAACTGGTGCTGCCTTCATCTGACTGGGATGTGATGGTAAGCATCCTTGAGGTCAATGGATGCCAAAAAGTCTCCAAGGAGGATGGATGCCATGATGGACCTCAGGGTTTCCATCTTGAACTTCTGAGATCTCATGAAACAGTTCAGATATTTCACATTGAGTATATCCTTTGCATCCCCATTCTTCTTTGGCACCCAGAAGAGGAGTGAGTAGAGCCCTATGCCCTGTTCATGGTGGGAGACTGGCTCTATCACTCAAGAGGAGTAAAGCTGGGCTATAGCTTCACGCATGAGGTGCCTCTTGGAATAGTAGAGGTGATAAACCTGTCTTTCTGGGTGCTTTGCAACCCCAAGGAGTACCTGCGGTGGATGTTCTCCAACACTCACATGTCTGTTGTGATCTTCTTCCAGGCTTGTGCAAAGTAGGGTGGTAAAAACCAAATTTGAAGCCGATGGAGTAAGGAAACCTCAAGTTGTAATGATTTTAAAATGAATTGGTTCATGACGTTTTCACCAAGTCTGACCATTTTTTTACGGGCCGATGTCTCTCTCATTTTAGGGAGTTGTGACTCAGAAATTCACATACATGTAGTCAGAGCAGTCCATCACTCGCTTTGGACAGTGTTTAGAGAAGTCTAAAAAGACTCATTAAACTTTAAAAAATCAGTTCTTGCCATGTGCAGTTGAGCTAGGGGATTAATGTAAATTAAGTTATGCAAATATAAAACTGTGCATATATAAAGCCCAGCAGGCTGTGAATATATCAATGCATATATGAACGGGAGATAAACGGAATTGGGGGAGGAAGAGCTGGGTGACTGAGAAGTGAGTGGGACTGCAGGGAAATCAATGTGGCAAAGGAGCAGTTCTTACAGCCAACACAGAAAACAGCCAGGAAAAGAGACTCAGGGAAGCAGCAGCATTTGTTTAAGCCAACAATAGGGAGCTTAAATGAACACAAACGCTTTTGTGAGTCCCCTTCCCTGGCTGGTTCCTGTGTTGGCTCTAAGCACGGCTCCTGGGGAGGAGGGGGGGGGGTACAGGAGTTATTATGGCTGGCAGAAGGTACGGACTTGGAAGCAGGGTGTGTTAGGGCGGGCTCCTCTCATTGCAGTAGCATGGGTGAGATGATAAATGTGTGAGAGTTTGGGGGAAAAGATCAAACCATGATCTAGATCCCCACACAAGCAAGGCAGAGATGAATAGACAGACAGACAGTGTGTGTTCCCCCTTCCCTGATATATATAGATATATGTTTCGTAGTCAAAAAGCCAAGAAGAGTTAAGGCTCTTGCAAATTCAATCATGCACTAAAAAGCATGGAAATTGCAAATTAAGGCTCCTGCCTTAACGTCCGTGCCATGTTACCAGTAAAGACATCGTAGTTTCACATTGTGCTCACTTACAACTTAGGCTCCATGCACCCACACTTTGCCTTCGTCTTTCAGTCCCAATCCTCTTCCTCTGCAGGTCTGGGGCAACACTGAAGCTGGGGACAGAAGGGCGTGAACTGGCCCCTCACCCCCTCAGTTTCCTCTTTAAGAAAGAGAGAACTTAAGGAGTCCTAGCTCCTGCCCCTTCTCCCTGTCTAATCTACTTGGTTCTAACCCTTTAACAGAGAACTCAGGACTCCTGGTTTCCAGCCTCTCCACTCCACTCTAATCCAGAAGGTGGCACTCCCTTCACAAGCAACTCAATAGTCTGGTTTCCTAGCTTTTTCTCCTCTCCTGCCTCAGACATATCAGGTCGCTAACATTTAAAAAACACATTAAAATCCACAACAATAAAACTACTATTAAAACAACCCATACCCACCCACCCCACCTCCCTCGGTAAAGGCCCAGCGGAACACCCAGGTCTTACACGGTCTGCGGAAAGAGGGGAGGTCGGTGGTCAAGTGGATCTCCAACGGGAGGGTGTTCCACAGCCAAGGCACAGCCACAGAGAACATGGTAGACACCCAGGAAACCCCCAGGAGGGTGCCCCTGGCAGACCACAGGGGCCGATCCATGACCCGGATGGTGAGGTGGTCCTGCAGGTAGGTGGGGCCTAAGCTGTTTAGGACTTTGAAGGTCAACACCAACACCTTGAATTGGGCCCGGAAGACTATTGGCAGCCAGTGCAGAGAGCAAAGAACTGGTGTAATGTGCTCGCGTCAGCCCGTCCCAGTCAGGAGACAGGCTACCAAATTCTGCACCAGCTGCAGTCTCCAAACCAGCCCCAAGGGTAGCCCCACGTAGAGCGCGTTACAGATGTAACTGGCAATATGCCCCCTTTGCCGCAGCCACCACCTGGACATCCAGGCGGAGCTGCAGGTCCAGGAGCACGCCCACCCGATTTTATGGGATCGCTTTCAGTTGGTGATGCCCGCTGAGGTGGTGGGGGTGCTAGGGGCTGTTTGAGCCACCTCTTGTGAACTAGATCTGTGCCCATTGTGGCTGGTTAAGAGCTGCCGGGAGACATTGAGGCCGCTGCTGGCCGGGGTGGTCAACGTCTCCCTGAGGAAGGGCAGAGTGCCGAGCTGTCTCAAGGAGACGGTGGTGCGACCTCGGCTCAAGAAACCATTGCTTGATGCTGACTCCCCTGCCAGTTATCAGCCTGTCTCTAACCTTCCCTTTTTAGGGAATGTTACTGAATGGGTAGTGGCTCAGCAGCTCCAGGGGCATCTTGACCATGTCGGTTATCTTGATCCTTCACAGTCTGGCTTCCGTCCAGGGTATGGCACTGAGACAGCCCTCGTGGCCTTGGTAGATGATCTTCACCGAGAAAAGAACCTGGGCCGATCGACCCTATTGGTCCTTTTAGATCTGTCGGCAGCATTTGATACTGTTGACCATGAGATGTTGTTGATGCACTGAAGCTGCGGACGGGGCCCACTGTGGGCGAGCATGCCCTGAGAACCCGGATGCTTCTGGGGTTAGTACACAGATGGGGCGGTGTTATGCCCCCTGGAGGCAGCACAGTGAAAGACACGCTGCAGACAGAGCCCGACGGCAGAACAGCTGGGTTGTCAGGAATGCTGCGGCATTCGGCCCGCATTTGCGTGCAATGGGGGCGGAGTCATGTGGATAAAGATGGCGGCCTGAAGTAGCAGCATCGCCGGAGATCAGCTTGCTGTGAGACCGGCCCTCCCTTGGATTTGGAAGTGTCTAGAGAGAGTGAGAGTTTTGGAGTAACATTGAGAATGTGTGTGTGTAGGTGCGCGCGTGTGGGTGCGAGTGAGCGGCGTGTGCGAGCGAGTGGGTCAGTGAGCGTACGGAGGTGTTGGGTGAACGAGGGTTGGGTGTGGGTTGTTGTATATCGTGATTGTCCTGCACTATCTCCCCTTCCTTATTGGGACCCTTCCCTTCCCCCTGAACCTCCCCCGGTGTGAGTATCTGCCCTTCCCCTGTTTTCACTTGGTTCTAACCCTACTTCCCTCACCCTTCAGCACCATCTTCCTCCTTCCCCTCTTACGGTGTTAGAGTTTGGTTGGGTGCAGTGTGAGAGAGAGGTGGAGGTGACAGCGTGGGGGTCTTACACAGGGCCTTGGCGTCTCCCCCCCCATGATGATCTTGCCTCATCCCCATCAGGGGATATAGGGCTCTATAAGATCCTGAGGGGTTGTTTCTCCCCATATACACGTAAGACCCCCAGTGCGAAATGTAGCGTGCTAGTGTTGTTAGGTAGTGAAGGCCGTTCCTGGGTCCATTATTCCCTCTATACCCCTCCTATCCCTAACACCCAGGCCCAACTGTCTCGGTGCTTACCTGGTATTTGGCAGTTGTGGGGGACTGGATGAGGGCTAACTGACTGCGACTGAATCCTGACAAGACGGAGGTGATGCTAGTGGGTAGGTCAGTGGAGTTGACAGCTCCATCGATTGATGGAGTTTGCCCTCCGCTGACTTCCCAGGTGTGGAACCTGGGGGTGCTCCTCGATGCGCAGCTCTGCCTGTATGTATCTCCAGGTAGAGGCTGTGGCGAGGAGTGCCTTCCGCCAGTTACATCTGGTGTGGTGGCTTTGGCTGCTGGTTTCGGTTCTGGACTTGGCCACGATCATCCATGCTTTTATTACCTCTCAATAAGACTATTACAACGCACTCTACGTGGGGCTACCTATGGTGATGGCTCAGAAGCTGCAGCTAGTGCAGAATGCAGCGGCCCAGCTCCTGGTGGGGATGGGCCGCTGGGAGCACATTACACCAGTGCTCCGATCTCTGCACTGGCTGCCAATAGTCTTCCGGGCCCGATTCAAAGTGTTGGTTTTAACCTATAAAGCCTTACACGGTCTGAGCCCTGCATATCTGGAGACGGCCTCACTCCCCAGATCCTGAATCTGCCCCTGCGGTCGTCCGGGGGCGCGTTGCTGAAGGTCCCCCGGGTTTCCCGGAGGGCCACACAGGACAGAGCATTCTCAGTGGCGTCACTGCGCCTATGGAATTCCCTCCCGGTAGGGGCAAACCTGGCCCTGGACCTTCCAGCCTTCCGTAAGAACTGCAAAACCTGACTGTTCTGTCAGGCATTTGGTGAGGGAGAGGGGTATGGTTAGGTGGGGCTGAGGAGGAGGTGTTTTTGTTTTTATTTTGTTTAGGATTAATGATGTTTTTATAGTGTTTAGAACGGTTTTATATTTTTTTTACATATTGTTGTTAGCTGCTCTGAGCCGCCTGAGGCAGTGAGAGCGGGATATACATTCTGTGGAATAAAATAAATAAATACATTCCCACTGCCTCCCCCATCTCCAACTGCAGGGAAAAGCTGGAGTAGCTGCTGATTCCGAGCCTAAGCTCCTCTTGTGGGCACTGAGCTGATTAGTGGAAAGAGGTGGCTGCTGAAATATACATAAAAACCCAGTCTTGCTAGGTTTCCTGAGGGATCCACTGACATAGGTCACTTGCAGATAGCTCCACAGGTCCCCTGCTTTGTGGTCAGCAGAAAGACTTTCACTGGGGCATCTACAAATCCTCAGCAAAGCCCTCAGCTGCCTCGCCAGGTCTGAGCACTCCCTGCAGCTGGGTGCGCTGGTGTGTGCAGGGGGGACGGATGGGGAAACAGAGGGAACATCTGCCTTTGGTCCCTCCATCTGCCCCCTGTGCCCACAGAATGCACCTGGTGGGGAGGGGTGGGGTGAGAGCAGGCTGACAGCTGCTGAAAGATGGGGACCCCACAGGATGGAATCCCCACTCAGGGTGTCACCCTCACTCAGGGTGACAGTCCCCATCTTTACTGGGTTTGCAGCGTGGATCTCCCAAGAGCAGCTCCTGGGGCAGAGGTCAGATCTGGAGAGGAGGCAGGGGGGTCTCTGCACCTGGTGGAGGGCTTTGCAGTAGAGAGGAGTGTTCAAAGCAGGTTAGAAGGGTTGACATTGGGGCCAGAGCACTACAAGTTTGCATGGGGAAGGTGTGTGTGTGTGGGGGGGGGGGGGGGGAGAGTTTAGGAGCTATCCTGTGCTTATTCCAGGAAGAAACTGTTGATCACCTCAAGCCCTTGGACTAGCTCAACTAATTTAACCTTTCTCCCTCTCTTCCCCCTTCTGCTGACTGGGAGGAGAAGCTTCATGCAGCACTGCGAGAGGAAAGCAGCGCTGGTCCTTTAAATGCCTGGAGTTTAAATGGGCTCAGTCCTGGGACCTGTACTGTTCAACATCTTTATTAATTACTTGGATGAAGGAGTAGAGAAGAGGCTGAAGAAGAGAAGGGGAGACTAAGGGGAGACATGATAGCCATCTTCAAATATCTGAAGTGCTGTTGCATAGAAGATGGAGCAGACTTGTTCTCTGTTGCTCCCAAGGGCAGGACTAGAACCAATGGACACGAATTACAAGAAAGCAGATTTCAGCTAAACATTGCAAAGAACTTCCCAACAGTAAGAGCTGTTTAACAGTGGACCAGACTACTTAGGGTGTTGGTGGGCTCTCCTTTGCTGGAGATTCTCAGAGGCTGGACAGTCATCTGTCAGGGATGCTGTGCCTGTGGATTTCCTGCACTGAGCATGGGATTGGACCAGATGACTTCCATGTTCCCTTCCAACTTTCAGATTCTATGATTCTAAGATCACCTCATCACTCCCTGCCTAGTCCCCAGCAGCAGCAGCACCCCTGTCCCAGCTCACCTCCACTGTGTTCAAGGTGGCTTCAGTGGAGGCTGGTTTCACCGGGGCATCGTGTTGAATGAAGAAGTCTTGCAACTTTAAAATACCGAGACTCCTTCACCAATGGTGCATCCCAGAGGCAGGAGCCTGCAGAGAGCTCCATGGCACCACCACTCTCCTGCCCCACTAAATTGCCTGAAAGAGCCGATGAACCCCAGCCCCAGCAGTAAATGAAGATCAGTTCCAGAAATCTTGGCTGGTGGTGGTGTTGCTGTGTTGTAGAGGGGTTGGGAAGGAAGGACGCAGGAGACTGCAACTTGTTCCATTAGACTTTATTCACATATACAAATAGCTGTGTACAGAGCAACTGCAGGGAAAGTGCTTTTAGGTCCTGTAATTTATTTCTTTTAAACGAGATTCTCTGCTCTCTTTCTCTCACAAATACACATATGCATCTGTATGCAGGCAGAGAGAGAGAGGGAGAGAGAGAGAGACAGTGCCCATAGTTAGCTAGTATTTGAACCCTTTCCAGTTTCTAGATCTGGCCCCTGGATCCAGTTCCCACTCCCAAGCACTGAAAGACTGAGTTCAGCATAACGGAGCAGAAATGAGGGCATGCACACAAAGATGACAGATCTATAATTTAAACCTACTTTGGAAATGTACCAAGTTTAATTGAGACAACAGAGACAAAGGGTGATTTCAGAAGTGACGCGTTCCAATTCACCACAGTGAATCCCACCCAGGTGTGAACGGATTCACCGCGGGCTGTGGTGACATGTGCGGCCCCAACAGAAGTGACAGGATCGTGACCACCGCCCGGGGGCAATAAGAGAGAACATGGGCCGAGGGGACACAACAGACATGCAGTGGAGAGGTGGACCGCGGTTTGAGCCCCAGAATGCACCGTGGCTGGGGTCAATTCCTTCCACCGCGGCTGCGGGTTTCCGTTCGGAAGTTACTTTTCATTCACCCCTGCCGTGGTGACCATTCACCACACTTCTGGACCTCCTCC
>QEPC01003596.1:662345-700044 GCA_003113815.1 Sphenodon punctatus
GGGGGGGGGGGGGCGGCATATAAATGTAACGAAATAAATAAATAAAATAAATATAATCATAAAGGCTGGCGGGGTTTTGGATGTTAAAAATTCACATTCTTTACATCTCAAAAAGCTTCAACATTTCTTAAACAAACAAACACCACCAAAAAAACCCTCCACAACACCTTACAGTTTAAAAAAAGTTGAAGGTAGACTAATTTGTAAACAAAACTTAGCTTTCTTTAAAAATAAAATTAAAAAATGCCTAACTATTTATCATCATCCACTATAACAAAACTTAAGACCCCAAAAGCATAGAAATTAATTACACTTCATTCTCTTTATTTATTGCAATGACTCTGCTGAGCCAGAATTTGAATAATTCAAATTCACCAACTCGCCGAGTCGCCATCTCAGCATCAACATTACAACAATGTCTTAAACCCTGTCTTTTCATGTATGTATTAGAACTGAGATTATACAACTGCTCCAAAAATTAAAGTAAGTTAAATGTATTAATTACACAAATGTACAATACAATTAGACTGAACCTGTCCTAGATAGATTGAGTTTAAGGCACTGTTGTAATGCTGATGTGGCAAATTGGTGAATTTGAATCATTAATTCAAAATCTGGCTCAGCAGTCATTGGAATAAATGAAGTGTAATTAATTTCCATGGTTTTGGGGGTTTAAGTTTTGTTATGGTGGATGTTTTTAAATAGTTTTGTTGGGTTTTGGGGGTGGGTGTAGAAAACTAAGTTTTGTTTACAAATTAGCCTACCCTTAACGTAGTTGTTTTTTCCCAATACATCATTCACCCAAGGAAAACCAACAGGGAGGAATGAATCGATGTCCAGTACATCTATCCAGAAGGAAAATTCCCAAGGCAAGGGACCCAATTTTCCTTTCTCCTCAGATCTACTGGACATCAATTCTGCACTCTGGGGATGTACCAAAGCAGTGCCCGTTCAAATTCTAGGGTGGGATAACGAGACAGGTTACAGACCAGTAACTGTTGTTCCTTGAAACGGCTCTATGCATTCTCACCATTGAGGTGGGCTGCTTAAAAGCAGCCCTCAGCACAGAATCTGGCCCCACCCCCCTCCTCTGGGCGCAAGAGCTGCCACGCGTAGGGATGAGGTTATATAAGGGGTGGGCTATTCCGTTCTCAGTTCCTTTCAACTGCTAACTGCATTAATATAATTTATTTTAAACTTAATTCCAAACAGAGGGGAAGGTGGGCAGGATGTGGGAGTGCATGGAGCCATCTTGAGGAACAACAGTTACAGGTAAGTAACCTGTCTTTCCTCCTCGAGTGGCTGTGTGCATTCCTATCATTGGGAGATTAAGCAGCAGTGTAACTAAACAGATGGTGGGTAGAGGAATTAATTTTAAATTGAATTTAGCACTGTTCTCCCAAACTTTGCATTTTTTTTCCCTCTGCCAAATCAATTAAATGAAGTTTCATAAAAGTATGGTAAGATGACCAAGTAGCCGCTTTACAAATGTTTATTACTGGACTATGTTGTAAGGCGGCCATGGAAGTAAATATTGATCTTGTGGAGAGGGCTCTAATGCCCTGAGGTGGGAAACGACCTTGTAATGTGTAACAGGAAGATATGCAATTGAAAATTATTTTGGATATTCTTTGGGAAGATAGTTTCTTTCCTTTATTTGGACCATGCACAGAAATGAATGAAGTGTCTTCTTGTCTAAATTGCCTTGTCCTACTAACGTAAAAGGATATGGCCCTCTTTACATTGTTTCCAGGGGTCAAGAGTGAAGTTTTGGGGAAAATACTGATAAGCAAATTTATTGGCTGAGGTGAAATAGAGTAACTATCTTGGGCAAGAAGGCTGACTCTGGTCTCATCACCACTTTGTCTATCTGGAAATTCAAGTACAGTTATGATGCTTGTAATGCTGCCAGTTGGCTCATTCTTCTTGCAGAGGTAAATCACCAGTAGGAAGATTGTTTTCTGCCGAAGATATTGCAAAGGACAAGAAGCCACCGATTCAAAAGGCAGTTGTGTCAGCTTTGTCAGGACCAAGTTCAAGTCCCATTGTTGTGATCTTAGAGGATAGTCGAATTCAGTCCTTTCAGGAAAGACTTGGTAATTTGAGATGAAAAGATTTACCATCTATAAAATCATATTTCAAACTGAATGCAGCATGGTGAACTTTTATTGAAGAATTAGAGAATTAGGTTCTGTTCCTTAAGATGTAAGAGATATGCTAAGATTTTTGGCAATGGACAGGACAGTGGGTCAATATCCTGTTGTGATGCCCAGGAAGAGAACCTGTGCCATTTGTGTTTATATGTTTGTAACGTAGATGTTTTCCTAGCACTTTCAATGATCCCTATAACTTTTGTGGGTACGTTTCAGGAATTTCTCTTAGATCAGCCATGTTGTCACATTCAATTATTTTAGGTTTGGGTGAGAGGTCTTCGAATGGTTCTTGGATGTCCTTTGAGACCATCTTCAGGGGAATCGAGCCGATGATAAGTCGCAGAATGGTGGAATACGAGTGCTGCCAAGATCAGACCATTGTTATTAAGATTAGATGTGCTCAGTCTTGGTAAGCCTTGAATAGGAGACTGGTGATAAGAGAAATAGGTAGGTATGCATAATGTAGAACAAAATTCCATGTGATCATAAACATGTCACCTAAGAACAGGGAGTCCATGCCTCCCCTTGTAAGAATGGCAGAGATTTTGCATTGTGTCTAGATTAGGACTGCACAACATACGGTCCAAGGGCCGCATGCACTGACATGCCTCCTCTTGCTCTGGCAATCACCTTTCCTCCAGCCCCTGCACTGGCGCGAAACCCTCCTTCCACCAGACAGCAAGCCTATTAAAGGCGCTGGCTGGATCCCTCCTTCCTCCTCCCTGGCTCCAGTTTCCTGCTGCCGCCAATGTCTCCGCCTGAGACCCTCACTGCCACTTCTGCCACCTGGATGTCCAGCCCCAGCTCTTCTCTGCCAGGTTGTGGGTTATGCAAATTAGGGGCAGGGCCACATGTGGCCCAGGGTTGGGTCCAATTAAAATTTTCTGGCCCTCAGCACAAATCAAGTTGAGCACCCCTGGTCTAGATGCAAAAAGGTCAATATCTAGCTGATCCCCTATCTCAAAAAGCTGTTTGACTACCTGATCATTCAGAGTTCACCTGTGTTGATCTGTCAGAGATCTGCTGAGAGTCTGCTAAGAGGTTTTGTACTCCTGGAACATGTACTGCAGTATCTTATATTGTTGCATATACACCAAGTCCATATTTCTTCTACTAATTTGGACAGCTAAGCTAAGGTCCTTCCTTGCTTGTTGAGGTACCACATTGATGCTATATTGTCTGTTTGAATCTGTACTATGAGACTCTGAAGGATATTCTTGAATGACTTTAGACTAGAGCTGAATTGAATTGAGATGGGGGCGAGAATCAGTGTGTTCTTGCCCCCCCCTTCTCGAGTTCTCACAAGTTACTGGGGGGGGGGGGACGGTTTGCACGCAGGGGGGGAGGCTGCACGGGGGCTGGAGGTGAGCAGTACCTGAGTACCTCCAATCCCTGCCTGGCCTCCCTGTCGGGGGGGAGAAGAAGGGAAGGTTCAGGCGGGGACAGGGGCAGGCGTGTACTTACCATTTGGGGGGATCCCAACACACACAGCCCCATGGTGCTCTGCCCCGGGCCCCTTTCTGGGTCTTCAGTTTAAAAGGGAAAAAAAACAAAAACACACAGCTGGAGCACTGCTGTGTGTGGCTTTTTAAAAGGTGCTGCCCACAGGGCCGAGGAGCTCTTCTGAGCATGTGGCTGCCATCTTTGAAAAGGGCACAGCGCTCTGAGCATGCTCCAGCTGTGTATGTGGGGGGTGGGCTAGGGGCTGTTCTTTTAAACTTAAGACCTGGGAAGGGGCCCAGCACAACGTAGCGTACCATAGGGGGGAGGGGTGGGTTCAGGGCCCCTCAAGATGGTAAGTATACCCTGCCCTACCCCCACTAGGACCTGAAACCCCTGCCCCCACCCCAACTTTTCCTTCACCACCCCTCAGGCGAGGATGCCAGGCAGGGGCCAGAGGTACTCAGAGGGCTTGGCTTTGCCCCCTGCTCACCTCCAGCTGCCTGCAACCCCTGCCCAGCCCCCTTGAATTTTCACCGGCTCTCAACAAGAAGAGGGGTTTCTCATCTCATGTCAATGGGAAACACACACACCCCTCTTCTCGTCGAGAACCAACGAGACAATCGAGCCTAGTTTCAGTCCTACTTTAGACCTAAGTGGATTGTTTTGAGTTTCAAAAAAGTGTGATATTGACCTGAAGCCTTGTGTCCCTACACTTGAAAACGTTGACAGTAAGCACCTCATCCTGTTGTGGATGCATCTGTTGTTAGTACGAGCTCTGAGAATGGCAGGTGGAAAGGCATTCCTTTTAGAACATGGTTGGGTTTCTTCCATCATGATAGAGATGTTAAAATCCTTAGTTGTATAGTTAAGGTGTTCCAAAGGCATGAGATATTTGACACTATTTTATTATCCATCTCTGTAAAATTCTGAAACAAAGTCGTGTATATGGTGTCACTATGGTTGAAGAAGTCAACAGGTCCATTACTTGAAGAAAATGCATTACTGCGACGATGGTTCTTGATGTGCTGGACTGTGATGACTAGGAATCCATCTTTTGGTGACTGTTTTAATCTGTTTTTAACATGTTGTTAGCCACCCCGAGATGCTTTTAAGCAGGTGGGGGCGGCATACAAATTTTATTATTTATAAATAAATAAATAAAAGTTCTGTGTCTTGGAGCATTTATAACCGTTTCTATGAAGGGTATTATGCGAATGGGTTCTAGATAGGATTTTTCAGCAGTTATTATGAGGTCCAGATTGGTTAACATCTGACGGACACAAATTATGTTTTGTTGAAGTGTGTCTGATCGGCCAATTGTCTAAGTAAGGGTATACATTAACTTCTTGTCTCCTGAGCACACTGCTATTACTGCTGGCATGGTCTTGGTGAACACTCAAGGTGCTGTTGAAAGACCAAAAGGGAGTACTATATATTGGAAATGGAAAGTGTCTACAATAAATCTCGGGTACTTGCCATGATTTTTTTACATATAGGTATATGAAAGTAAACGTCTTTCAAATGAGCGCTGCAAATCAATCTTTACCAGATAGAGAGTATAAGGAATTTGAAATAGTAAGCATCTTAAATTTAAATTTCTTTACAAATTTATTGAGTCTTCTAAGTTCAAATATTGGTCTTAATCCTCCATCTATTTTAGAGACAAGAAAATCGTGGGAATAGAATCCCTTTCCCCAATGCTCCACAGGAACCTCCTCAATTGCTCCTTTCTGGAGCAATAAATGAATCTCCTCAGAGTTTTGCCTTATGAGATGGGTCCCTAAAGAGGGTCGGGGTGGGGAGATCGTTATATGAAAAGGTGGTAAATTGAATGGAATATACATATTGTATTATTTCCAGAATCCTCTGATCTGTTTTTATTTGCTTCCAAGCTGTTAAGGAGAAAGCTAGGTTAGTAGATAGTTCAAAATTAGGTTTGCTGCTCTCTACCCTTTTGTTAAATTCACACCTTTTGGGGGATCCCAAAGGGTTATCGGATATTGAGATTCTATTCCTCTGCCTTAGAAGGCACTTTCTTTAGTAGTACTGAAGCTGTTAATAGCATCTAGGATAAAAGGTATACGGTGTCTGTCTATAGATGGGCAAGACGAAGATGGTAACGTATCCCTCTTTCTGGGATCATGCATAACTCTTAGTCTCCTTGCTGTACTAGTTGTGGTCTTGACTCTTCCCAGAGTCTCGTCAGTTGTTGTGGCGAACAAGCCAACACCTTCAAATGGCTTTGTTCTCTGGAGCTAGTGCTGTAGATTTCAGCCAGGCATAACTATGTCTGAGTTATGGCACAGGACAAACTCCTTGCCTCACAATCTGCAATGTCCTTAACTGAAACCTGGCCACTGTTTGTCCGTCTACAAATAATGCATGCAGCTCTTGTTTTGCCTTCTCAGGTGGCTTTTTACTAACTTTATGACCTGCTCCCACAGCACATGCTGATATCCTTGCAATTCTTATTGTTCAAGTTTCTGACATAGGCTTTTTGACCTGCCACATCCATCCTTCTTCCCTCTTTATTAAGATGAGATGTAATATGAGCAACAGAGGTGTTTCATTAGATGTAGATACTCTTTGGCACTTAGATGCTGCTTCCACTACAATGGAGTTAGATGGAGGGTGTTTAAAGAATCTCACCTTTTCATCAGGAGCCAAGGGATACATACCATTGGCGTGGATGTTCACAGCAGGATTAGATGCTGAGACACTCCAGAGCTCAAGAGCACTATTCATAATATCCTCAAAAAAAGGAATCATCTGTCCAGGATCATCCCTAGAAAGGATGTTAAATGGAAGTGCAACAGGTGCCTTTTTCCCTATTTTCACAGGGAAACTTCTACAACAGCTAACCAGAGAAATGCCTAAACTTGGCATTGCTCTGGTTAGTCATCGTAAAAGTTTTTGAAATTGTTTATAATCATTTAATCGAGGGGGATTCACACTGGTTCACCAAAAAATCTGGTGCTAGAGCAGAAAATGTTTTATAAGAGAGTGTGGTGACTCCTCTGAATTAGTATCATCCAATGAAAATTCTGAAGTTATGTTTATGGAACGGTTTGATATTCTTATCATTTCTTGCAGAAGAGACTGCACTGGTGGAACAGTTAGCCGTGGGGTGGTAGTTGCTTCTGTTGTACAATGTTTACAGAATTTGGGGTTGTCTGATGTCTTTTTAGATTATTGTGATGGTGCAGGAGAACAATGAGTTGATCTATTCCCATGGCTGCAGCAAGATGGTGCTCTTGATCTAGGGCATGGTATATATTACAGCTCCTTTTAGTACAACATCTGAAGTGGCAGAAGTAAACACTACAGGGGGAAGCAGGAGCTGAATGTTGTGTGTGACATGAATGGCGGGATGTAGCACTTACTGAAGAATATGGTCTCTTAAAAATCAGTGTTTGTATTATTCTGTGGATAGTGGCTAACAGAAATTTCTTCACCTTCTGAATCTAAATAAGAGGTACCACCAGAGAGTATGGAACCCACTGGTGTAGAAAGCTAGAGTGGACTTTCTAATATCTGAGCAGGGGGCTGCATACTTGGAGGTGATATGGTATTAACAAAAGGCAATTTTTTCAAAGTCTTCTCTGGTGCTGTCATATAAAATGAAGTACTCGGTACCGTGTAGCCTTGTATCATAGATGGATTTAATGGGTTCCAAGTGGCCCGGTGCCATCAGTACCATGGTCATATGGGAGAGATCGTTTGGTAATTACTGTGTAGTGGGTTGAGTCAGCGTGCATTGCTCTGTTGTTGGATGCTTCCATGGCCAGTCCTGCACCAACTCAGATCTCGTGTCATAAGGGATGTCCGATGTTAGTATGGGTGTCTCCTGTCTTACAGTGTTAAGTGGTGCCGTTCCTTTTTCTCATGTGGGGAATCTTTTAGTGTCCAATCTCTTTCTCTTCATTTCAAAAGCAGTACCAGCTCTCTGCCTCACTAGAGACTATGGGGAACCTGTCGCTTCCTGTCAATATGTTTAGTTTTCGCCTGTGTTTTCTCCCTGAAGCCCTGGATGTGTGGGCCAGGCTATGGAGTTTTATTCCTAGCTACTCAGTACTGGGATGAGGTGATCTATGAAGACTGGCTGCCTCGGTATCCATGTTATCTTTCCTCATTGAGTTATTGGTACCAGGACTTGGTATGAGTTCTCCTTTCTTTGCGGGTCTGTTCTGATTCTCTACGAGGAGGAACTTCTAAGGTTTTCTCCACAGCACAATGTTGCTGTACTGGCAATGCCAACGACTTAGTCATCAGAGGTAACTGAAGTCTTGCCTGACTGTCTTTTCTAGTCTTAAAAGTGAGGCTATGACATGCTGTACAACCTGAAGGAGAATGAGTCTCTCTCAAGCAAACTAAACATTTTTCATGTAAATCTGTTATAGAATAAGATGTTTTAAAGTCTTTACACTTCTTAAATCCTCCCTTCTTTGAAGCCTGTTTTACTATACTCCCGGTGATTAGTTTAGAAAGGAACAGGGGGTGGCGTGGGGTGGACGACACTAATTCTATATACATTTATTCTTTTTTCTTTTTATTTAAATTAGCTACTTTAAAAAAAAAAAAAAAGATTTCTCAAAGAACCAAGGAGAGAAGCCGAGGCACTTTAGCCGCTGGAGTCTTCCAATGCAGTTGAAGGAACTGGGGAGGATGGAATAGTCCACCCCTTATATAACCTCATCATTTTCTGTGACTACTCTCATGCCCAGGAGAGGGGCAGGGCTTGATTCCGTGCGGAGGACAACTTTTAAACAGCTCACAGAGACCAGCTGCAGAGAGTGTACCCCAATGGTGGTAACACAAGCAGGCACGCAAGAAGAAATAACAGAACTCAATTCTCCATCATTATAATTTCTGAAGCACTCCCTGAAGCACACTTCTACTACAACTGTTTCCTCTGAGTCCTGAGTGGGTATTAGTAATGTCTAGTGAAAGCGTGCAGGGAAGACTATGTGGTCTCCCAGAAAATCTCTTTATAGGGTACCCCAGCCTTGGGAAGTAAAAGTCTCCCCCCGCCAGGAGAGAACCAGAACCCTCTGCAGAGGCAACAGGCCTTTTGATGTATAAATTTCTGAAATACATGCTGGAGCCTGTTGTCACTCTGCTTTTCCCTCCACTTCCCCAGGTAATAACTCCCAGGGTGGGGCCCTGTGGGCGCCAGCCTGAAGGGCAACACTTAAAGGGTGTCGGCCATTGGCTGAGCCGGGGTGCCGGGGGCCTTCTGCCAGACAGACACCGATACCATTGTAGCCACTGCTGTTGTTGGACCTGCTGTAGGATCCATTGTTTGTTGTCATTATTATTTTGTACTTTATCATTTTGTTTTAAGAGTTTTGGGGGGCGGGGGATGAGGTGGGTGTAGTTTGAGTGTGGGGGCCATGGGGAGTGGGTTAGGGCGGACGGGGTCAACCCCCCCTGGTGAGCGGAGGGGAGGTGCTCCTTGGGGAGGGTTGGAGGAACTCCCTGTGAGGGGGAGTCCAGGGGAGGTTTTGTTGTATATTGAAAAAATGATTGTAGAGGGGTTGCCGTTATTTAATAATGTATATTGTAATTTTTTTATGTTTTATTGTGGAAGGGCCTCGCTTTCTGGTGAGAGCAGGAAGATGGGGGGGGGGGGGGGCTGGAGAAGGACCCCTTCCCTGGTGGCAGCAGGGAAGGAGTGCGGGGTGATGTAATGCTGAGTGATGGAATATACTGTAATATGAATAGGATAGTTATTTAAATATGGGTGGGGTTTTTTTTCTTTATATATTGTGGGTTCTGCGGACCATATTGTATTTTGTATTCTGTGCAATGTGCTGTTTCATTTTGTTGTGAGCCGCCTCGAGTCGCCTGTGGCAAGAGTGTGCGGGATACAAATAAAAAATGAAATGAAATGAAATCCATTTCGAGATTACAGGTTTTGACGCTTATTTCCCCTTCTAGTGGATTATAGAACCAAGGCCTAAGATTGCCAACACAGTCATCCCATGTATATAAATCCTCATGGCCTTACTTTCTCCTGAGGTTGACAGACCTGAGACAAAAGGAAAGTAACACACAATCTCTATGAAAAACGAAGTTAATTTTAGTATAAAGGCTCTACATAGCCACATTACAACAGATTCCTTTTGAAAGATACGAAAAGCTAGGTGCATAATGTGCCTAACTCCGAAATTCACCAACCTGAAGAAGTCACTACCATAAACTTCACTTTAATTTTATTTATTTTTAAAAACTGTTACCCCGCCCCTCCTGCCACAGGCAGCTTGGGACAGCTGACAATCACTAAAAACATCAAGATAAAACATCATAAAAGGAGGACAAATAACACGTCCCACCCCCCCCAATACCCAACCCCACCCCACCACTACCCATCTCCCCTGCCAAACGCCTGGTGGAACAACCAGGTCTTACAACTTCTCCAAAAGGAGGAAAGATCCAGGGACAATTGGGCCTCTACCAGAAGGGAGCTCCACAGCCGCAGTGCGGCCACCGAAAATGCCCTCCCCTGCGTGGCCCCCCCAAAACTCAGGCAACCTCGAGCAGGGCACCCCCGATGACCAGAGGGATCGATCCAGGACCCGGGGAGTGAGGCGATTGGGCAGATAGGTAGGGTCCAGGCTGTTTAGGGCTTTATAGGCCAAGACCAACACCTTGAATCGGGCCCAGAAAACCACTGGTAGCCAGTGCAGGAGAATGGAGAAGTGGGGTAATATGCTCCCGGTGGCCCAGTCCCACTAAGAGATGGGAAATAAAGTAAAGTGACACTTCTTTTGAGAGTTAAAATGGGCCCTAGGGAATGGACTTCAAAGCTAAATTTAAGTTCCAAGAAGAACTTGGAGAGAATATTAGGATTTACCCTTGTCTAGACCATCTTGTAGAAATACCAAATAGCATGGACCATAACTGTCCTAGGTGTCTGAGCGCTTTATGTTCAATTTCCAGGCCATTAGCGTCAAAGGACCTGGGTTCTCATAAAACATTGGCTCTTGTGACAGTTGATTTAGGAGTACTGATAAGTACAGTGCAGTGAAAGCACTTGAATTATACTCAGAAAGGTTTGGAAACCATGTACATCCAAGCCAAAAGGACAGAACTGTAATGATTAAGGAGGTTCTATCTTCAGTTTGTTGATAGTTCTGCTAATGAGCGGAAAAACAGGGAGCACGTACAAGAGATTCTGAGGATCTGACTTAAAAGTATCACAAGTCTCTGCCCCTTATTGTCAGAACTTTACCACAAATTTGTTCAACTTCATGTTCTGGTGAGAGACTACCAGATCCACCACTGATTACTGGTTCCCCAGACCTCTGAACTATCATTTGGAAAACTACATAACATAGAGATCATTCTCCTGAGACTATTCGGTGTCTGTTGAACCAATCTGCCCAGACAACACATTTCCCTTGGATACAGAATGTCCTGATCAATATCAAATATATTTTTGCTCATCATAGAAGCCCCCTGACTTCTTTGCGTAGAGACAGATTGCGATCCACTTGGTAGATTAAGCATGCTTTTGCAGTTGTGTTGCCTGTATATACCAAGAGCTTCTGCCCTCATACCTCAAGGTAAGGTGAATGAGTGCTAAGAGTACAGCTCTAAAGTGTAGTCAATTTATGCTGTGTTGTCTCGTATCCTTAGACCATATCCCCTGCACTGATTCTTGATTCAAATGGGCCCCATACCATATAGACTTGCATCCATTGTAACTATTATCCTGATAGGTTCTGACAGCGGTACCCATTAGAAAGCAGTACTGTGTTAGCCATCCGATTGAAGTCCTTCATACGTTGAGGTGCCTCTATACAGGATATCAAGCTCTCAATTATCTAGCATTGGAAGTGTTTTAGAACAGCTTGTAGCACTCTCAAGTGCAATCTTTCCCACTTTAGATGATGTATGTATGAACAAGCATCCCTTATAGCCTTGCTAGACATTTCAAACATGTATGCATGATGGACCATGTGTGTGTGATTAGCTGGTGAATTTTGATCTCTCTCTGCTGGGGCTGAAAGCTATGTTTAACTGGGTATCTATTATCACACCCAGGTGTTCTAGCTTCTGGACAGAATTAGTTGGCTCTTTTTGTGTTTATTATAAAGCCAGGGAATTGAGGTATGTCATTATGTTGCCTAAATCTTTGATGGTCCTTGTCCTCTAATGCAGACCTCACCAGGAGGTTGTCCAGATAAGAGTGGACATGTATCCCCTCCATTTGCAGGCTGTTGATCAGAACTACTAAACCTTTGTCAAGTCTCTGAGGAATAATGTCATCCCAAAAGGCAATGCTCTGTGTTGCCAATGGTGTTGCATAGCAGCACCTCAGTCATTGGTCATGGGCTGGTCTGACTACTATATGCAAATAGACCTCTTTTAGGACCAGTGAAGATAGTCAGTCTCTTTGAGATCTTGTCAGGCTCGCCATGGTGAATGTATCCATCTGTAACCTCTGGTAATTTACATAGTGACCCAGTCCTTGAGATCGAGAACAGTTCACCATCCCCCAACTTCTTTGGCACCACAGACAATATCAAGCACAGGCAGAAGCCTCTTTCTTGCTCTGTGATTGGTTCTATAACTCCTTATCTTGTAATATACAGGCATGTTAACTCATTTGTTATGGATTTGTTTCTCTCTCTGTTTTTTTATACAGGAGACATTAAGAAATTCTGAGGGTCTCCTCCTGAGCTCTATAGCATACCCCTGTGAAACTCTCTCGTTTACGCAATTGACTGATGTTGCAATGGCCAACATGTTGGTGAATAGTTGTAGCCTTCTTCCTACAGGTGGCTTTGTCACTGGTGCTGGATTCATCCCTGCTTGGAGCAGAGATATCCCAGGAATCTACGCTGTCTCTGCTAGCGTGTGTCCTCCTGTGTGTCCTCTGCTCTGGAGGAAGGAATCTCCTTCTGGTGGCTAATTTAACAGATATAACCCTGGCTAGCCAGCATCAGTATGCATCCATTATGAAGGCTCTGGATAAGTAGCTCCTTGATGGGAGTCCTTTCATGTGTTTAGTGGAGAGATCCAGTTCTCTTGCCTGTTTGAACCATCTAAGACCTCTGGCAGGGAATGATGTTGTGGATAGAAAGAGCACTGCTGCTGCAGCTGCATATTCCTCTGCAGGCCAGACTCAATACCTCTATCAGTTGGCCCTTTTTTATATAAATCCTTCCTTGGAGAGGAATAACAAACTTTTTGCTACTGAGGCTGCAGATGCATATATTTTGGGTGTATGAAAGAGTGCCTCCTTGTGATTTAAGAGAGTGTACAGGGCTTACTGAGTCTTGCCATGACTGAAGGACTTGCCTGGCTGTTTCCACTCTGCTCAAATGATTCTTTCCAAGGCCCTGTAAAGGACCAAGATTCAAACATCAGATCTGAAAGGAGCAGGGCATGTACCAACACCCTAGAGGCCCTGGGCACAGTGGCACCAGCCCTCTCTTTTCCTGAGGATTTTGGAATGCATTCCTTGTTTATCTATCTGCGAATTTTAGGGCTCTCTGTAAATTATTTTTGTTCCATTAACAGAAGGGAAATTCTCGGCCCTGTTCCTTCGCTCCTCTGCCTTAGGAACTCAGGGATCTGCACCTCAAGCATATTCCGAAGGCAATGCAAAACTTTTCTTTTTGGCACAGCTTTTGGCAGGTGGAGATGGAGGTCATATGGGTGGGTTTGGAGCACAATGGTTGGAATTTTTAGGGGATTTTAGTGTGTTTTGTATTTTTACTATTTTTCTCTATTTTGTGTTTTGTTTCTTTAGTATAAATCTAAATAAATAAAGCAAGCCAGCCATGGAGAAATCTGTGGAGTGTGCAAGGGACCGCAGTATCTCCCTCAGGAGTTCCTAATGGGGACTACTGCTGCCTTTTTTGCAGTTTCTTTTTGGGCTCCCTGGGGTTTTTGGGAGGCAAAGTAGCATCCGCCCGGCTTTTTTCATCTTCCCATTCCTCTACTGATGTGGAGTTCAAAGTTTCAGAGGACTCGATATGCCCTCAAACAGTCCCTTGCCCTTCTTAGGGGCTGGATGCTTCCCCTTGCCCGCAGGCTTAGGGTGGTCCTTGGACATCTGGATGATTCAAGTCCTGTCTTTTTTCACCCCTGGGTCCTTCCCACCCCTCATTCGCTGTCTCCAATGGGGCTAGGATTTTGCCCCAGGATCTCAACTTAGAGTGCCTCTGTTGGGAACATAAAAGAGACTGGAGCAGGGGCCCTCCTTCATCTGCTCGTGGTTTCCTGGATGCCATATTGCACTCTCTAGTGACACGAGTCTGCGGAGATTTCCCCAGCTGGGGTTTCTGCGCTCCTCTACTCTGCTGTGAGAGGCCCGCCTCATGCATGTGCTCACCTGCAATAGGCTTACAGTGGGTAGTTCGAGTACACAGACGCCGAGTCTTTCCCTTCCCTTCACCAGCTGGAATGAGAAGAGGAGGATTGTGCACCAAAATAAGAGTCCACTGTTCAAAATCCCCATCGGGGGATAAAATTCTATCTTTTCGGCTGAGTGTCAATAGCTCTCCCCCGAGCTGCAAAGTTACATGCCTGCTCAGGGAGAAGGAAACAAAAATGAAACCTGACGTGCTCAGAGCCCAGCAGCTCTGCTCCTACCAGGTCAGAGGCAGAAATCCAAATGGAGCTGCAAGGGAAAGATCCCCACTGAGCATGCTCCACTGGATCTTTGTCTTCTGCTGGTGAGGATCATCACGAGTGCGCAGAATTGATGTTGAGTAGATCTAAGGAGAAAAAGGCTTTCACATTAATGTGCTCCAGTTTCCTACATTTCCCAACTTGTGAAAGTAGTAGTGTGTAAACATACTGATATCCTACTTCGATTAAGAACTGAAAGAAACAGAAACGTAAAATGTAGGAAATTAAAATGGGGAGAGAATTAAACAAAAACATCAACTTAAATCCAATTCAATAAAAGCTGCAGAGAAGTATACATACTTTTTTTCCGTGGCTGAGATGGTGATGTGGACTGAGATGATGTGCCATTAGTACCACTTTCTTCTTCCTCTTTAGACTCTACTTTTATTTCAGATTTCTTTTCTTCTATTTCCATTGGTTCCTGTTTGATTTCTGACCCATCTGTTTCTTCTTTTACTTCTGAAGACCCTTGTAAATCCTCCTCCAGCTTAAGAAAGGAGGAGACAAGATAAAATTGCATCTATATCTCAAACAAGTTCTATTAGTTCAGTGTGTCTAACAAGCAGGGATGGAGAACACCATCCTGCCACCCGTGAATCCACATCAGCCCAAAGCTCAAATGGGGGGGGGGGGGGAGCGGGAAAGAGACAAAAAGGAAAATTGGGTCCTTACCTGGTGAATTTTCCTTCTATGGGACCTCCTCCTGGACAGCCAGGAAAAACTGTAGGTTAGATCCCCGCCATGGACAGTAGGAGGCAGACTTCCTAATTTTTCCCTGGAGTATGCTCAGTGGGGATCTAGCCCCTCAGCTCCAGTGTTTTCAAGCTTTATATCACACTGTTTAACCTATGCTGAACTGGGAAATTTTGTGGAACAAGAAAACAAATTTTAACAATGTCAATCTTACTTGTAACTTCCCTGGAGCCACCACCAATGGGGTGTGGATCTGGGTTCTAAGTGGGCGCTAGGCTCAGCGTCCAAGTTCCAGGCACCTCAGAGTTATCTCTCACTCCGGGTGGGACTGGCCGCCCAGGAGGATCTCCCATAGAAGGAAAATTCACCAGGTAAGGACCCAATTTTCCTTTCTCCTGGGAGATCCTCCGAGACGGGCAGTAAAAACTGTAGGGATGTTCCCAAGCGGTGTCCCAATCCTGAAATACAGGGGAGGGAGACGGAGAGAGGTGTCAAGTGGTAGGAGGTCAAGGGGACCCCTTATAGCACCACCTGTAGAACCCTTCATCCGAACGCCGCGGCGGCTGATTCGAGCAACGGGATCCTGTAGTGCCTAGTAAAAGTGTGCACTGAAAACCAGGTTGCTGCCTGACAGATTTCCCCATAGGAGGCTGAATTTCTAAAGGCCTGGGAACAAGTGGCCGTTCCCCTGAGGGAATGGGGGGGCTTATTTTTGGCCTTGTAAGCCTCCTGTGATGCAGAGGGTCATCCAACGTGCAATAACTGCTTTGGATGCCCTCATGCCTCTTCGCTGAGGGCTGTAAGCTACGAACAGGGCTGATGTCTTTCTGAAGGGGGCTGTTCTGTCTAGGTAGACCTTGAGTGCTCGCCTCACATCGAGCTTGTGCCAGACTTCGTTCCTGAGGGTGAGTTTGTTTGGGACAAAAGGAGGGGAGGACCACCTCCTGTTCCTTGTGGAAGCGGGTGTCTACTTTGGGACAAAAGGCCGGGTCTAGTCTAAGGACTGCTGAGGATTCTTTGAAAGAACAGAAGGAGAGGTCTATGGAAAGGGCACTAAGTTCAGAAACTCTTCGAGCAGAGGTGATGCCTATGAGGAAGGTGAGTTTGAGGGACAGATAAGAGAGGGAGACTTCACTGAGAGGTTCGAAGGGAATCTTGGTTAAGGCCCTCCAGACTAGATTCAGATTCCACGTGGGGAATTGGTGAGCCACTGAAGGAGAGACAACTCTCGACGCCTTCAGGAACTGGACAATATGGAGGTGTTTAGCTACCTTGCGGCCCTTGACAGCGCAGAGCACGCTGTTCAGGGCAGCTACCTGCCTTTGAAGGGTATTGGGCTGCAACTCCTTGTCTAGCCTCTCCTGGAGGACGTCTAGGTCAACCCTTATGGGGGCCTTAGTTGGTCTAACGTTCCTGTCCTCACACCACCTGGCAAAAGTAGCCCAGGTGGACTGGTATATGCATTTTGTGGCTGGCTGCCTGGATTGTAGCATAGTGACCATGACTTGCTGGGAATAGCCCAACTTCCTCAGAGCCCTCCGTTCAACCTCCACGTTGTTAGTTTCAGGGCTTCTTGGTTGTCATAATGGATGGGACTCTGAGTCAGGAGATCAGGGGTGACTGGAAGCCTCGGCGGGTGTTCTGAGCTCAGGTCCTGAATGCTTGTGAGCCACGGTCGTCGCAGCCAGTAGGGGGTGACTAGAATGGTGGTCGATCATTCTTTCTTGATCTTTGCCACTGTCTTGTCTTTTAGCGGAAAAGGTGGGAAAGCGTACGAGAGTCCTGGTGGCCAGGTCAGGTTCAGTGCATCGAATGCTGCTGCTTGGCGACTCAGGAATCGGGATACAAAGAGACTGGTCTTTGTGTTGGCTGGTGTCGCGAACAGGTCGATCTCCGCTGTCCGAATGTCTTGACTATGATGTCGAATGCTGCTGGGTGGAGTGCCCACTCTCACGGGTCCATCTTTTCCCTACTTAGCCAATCCACTTGGGTGTTTGTTTTTCCCATGATGTGAACCACCCGGATGGATGCCAGATTGTTTTCCGCCCTTTTGAGGAGGACAGTTGCTTGTTGGTGAAGGGATTCGGAGTGAGATCCTCCTTGGTGATTCACATAAGCCTTCACCGCTGTGCTGTCAGTGTATACGAGGACATGCTTCCCTTAAAAGACCGGCTAGGGCTCGGAGGGCTAAGTTGATCACACGTTGTTTCAGCCAGTTAATGTGGTGGCGTTGCTCCCAGGAGAACCAGTTGCCTTGTGCAGTCTTGCTCTGAGAGTGAGCTCCCCAGCCCCGGAGGCTCGCATCCATTGTCACTGTCATCCTGTTGGGGTCTGAGAGTGGGACGCCTGGTTGGAATCGGTCTCCCTTTGTCCACCAGAGGAGAGAGTCCTTCAGTGGCGCCGGGACTATGATCCATGGGTTTTCTCCCTGCACCAGGGAGTCCTGCCATGGATGCAGGAACTTCTGTAATGGTCTGGAGTGGAATTTGGCCCAATGCAGGATTCCCAGGCAGGAGATCATGGCGCCGAGTAGGCTGGCGAGTGTCTTGAGTCTGGCCTTGTGTGCCCTCGAGATTTGATTGATGAGCCCTCGTAGTTTCTCTTGTCGCTGTGGGGTAAGGAAGACTTTGTACCTGTAGGTGTCGAGGATCACCCCCAGGTGTTCTAGAGTTTGGGAGGGGATTAGGTGGCTCTTCTTCAGGTTGATAATGAAGCCGTAGTTTTGGAGGTACTCAATGGTTGTGTGGACATCCTTCAATGCTTGATCGTAGGATGGAGATTGTATGAGGATGTCGTCGAGGTATGGATGGATCCTGATGCCTTCCTTCCACAGATTTGCAATGAGAAGGATCAGGACCTTCGTGAATGTCCTGGGTGAGGTGGCGAGGCCGAAGGGTAGTGCTGTGTATTGCCAGTGTTGTTGGGCATATGTGAATCTGAGCCATTTCCTATGCAATCGGAGGATGGGAATGTGAAGGTACGCTTCCTTGAGGTCGAGGGAGGTCAGCCACCCGCTCTGGGTGATCGCTATGCGGATGGATTGAAGGGTTTCCATCTTGAAATTTTGTACCTTGAGCGATTGGTTGAGGATTTTGAGGTCGAGGACTGCTCGCCATTCCTCTGATTTTTTGGGACAAGGAACAGGATGGAGTAGAGTCTGGATCCGCGGTCGCTGGGTGGCACTGGTTCTCTGGCTCCGATGGCTTGGAGTCTGGTTATTTCTGTCTGCATCGTGGATTGCTTGTCCAGATTGTTTGAGACAGGTGAAACACAGTAGGAGTTTCGAGGGAAGTGGGACAACTTGTTGGCGTATCCCCTCTGGATGGTTTGGAGGACCCATGCATCTGCTGTGGAGTCCAGCCAGTTTTCCGCGAAGAGCTGAAGCCTGCCTCCTAGGGTTGCCAGTGTGAGGTTTTAGGGATACCTCACGATGGAGGACGGGGCTGTGAGGTTGGGGATACCTCACGAGGGAGGAAGGGAAAGAGGAAAAGGAGGACACAAACACGGAAACACTCGCTTTGGAACTCCGGGCCACAAGACTTGCCTGGAAAACTACCCTCAGGATCTTATAGAGCTTTAGGATCGAAACCGATACCCAGCCTAGATCATCATTGGGTATCTGGGATAGCACAAGCCTTAGTCCACTCCCTAGTCTGCACTCGCTTGAGGACCCAAGAAGGTAGGGAAGGGGGGAGTGCAGCAGGGGGTTGTGGGGCTTCCGGGAGCAGGAAGCTGGGAAGGGAAGGGGCTTTCACTCCAAGGTCCCAGGACACCAAAATGTGGGGCACCAAAGGGACATACTCACCTGCTGCACTCCAGTCACCCACACTCTCACACACCAATCACTCCACCAGTCACGCACCACGCTGCGCACTTCCACTAGATCTAAGACACTCAAAAACACGGCTTTAGGGAATCAGGGGGCCAGTCTCACAGGCAGAGCACTGTTCACCAGCACAGTGGCATCTGCCTTAAGTACTCCGGGGCGGGGGGTGCGCCCGCAGACACTCAGAGCAGCATGGCCTTGTCCTTGGGGGCGTGTCTGACTCCGTTGCCCCAGGAATCGCCACAGATCTGCTCCCAGGAAGATCTGTGGTTGCCAGGGGCGTGGCCAGCATGCTGAGCATGCCTCCCGGCTGGGCTTGTTCTCCACTTCCGGGTATCAGCACTCCTGCAGGGGGATGGCAGCCCACTCCGGGAGTCTGAACCGGGGGTGCAGAGGTATTTCCCCCACCCTGCAGGGCAACCAGGGTTCTCGGAGGGGGTCTTCTGTGCCCTCCAGGCCGAAGCCTAACAGCCAGATCCTGAGGGGGGCAGACTCCATAGTCATGTGTCCACTTTGGGGCATCCAGAGCCTCACGAGTGCTGGGCAGTGTTTCGTGGTCCCTTTTGATTGTTCCATCTGAGTTTGTATTTTTGCTGGTTTCCTCTATGTGGGTAGAAAGGTCGTCTGGTGCCACCTGCTGATGAATATCCTGCACTGAAGGGACGAAAAGGCTTTTTTGAAATCCCAAAGCTTTGTAAAGTTTGCCTTTTGGATTTATGTGCAGCGTCTGCAAGGACCCTGTCCAGGCAGACCCCGAAGAGTTTGGCCCCTTGGAAGGGACCCCCTATTAGGGTATTTTTGGCTGTGGGGTCCCCTTTCCAGGACCTGAGCCACAGACGGTGGCGGGCTGCTACGTTGGAAGTCGCTGCACAAGAAGCCCAGCAGAGGATATCAGTGGAGGAGTCTGCTAAAAAGGCATAGGCCAACTGGATCCTGGTGGAAAGGATCCTTGTCATTTTCATAGAGATCTGAGGATCCCTGGCCCGTTTGATCCAAGTCATAAGGGCTATAGAGAAATATGAGGTGAAGGTGGCCATTTTTATGATTGAGGCTACTTCCTCAAAATTCCTCCTTAGGCTACTCTCTATTCCCTTGTCAGTAGGGTCTCTAGGGTAGCATTCACCCTCTGTGGGGAAAATCGCGTTTCTAGTGAGGGATGCTGCTGCAGCATCCACTTTAGGGATGGCGAGGAGGATCTCCTTCCTCTTAGTGAGTGTGTAGAGGGATTCCTGTGTTTTATTCATCCTGCGAACCTTGTTGGGGAGCTGCCATTCCTTTTTGATAATTTTTTTCGTAAGCCTTATCTAGACTCATCCCCGTCTCTGGCTGTAGCTCATGGGATATATTCTCTCTCCTCTTTGGAGGATACTGAGTCGCGCTTGTCTTTTTTCTCCCCGAGGTGAAGAGCTTTCACGACCAGCTAGAAGATCTGGTCTCTGTATTTACCGGGGTACTGCCTGTCTGGGTCAGAGGAGGCTTCAATCCCCGGCTCCTCTATCTCACCCTCCTCGAGGGAGGAGTGACTGATCTCTTCCTCAGAGGGTTTGTGATTCCCTGAGGCATGGGACTCTGAAGCCTCCTCCTCCCCTTCACTGACTGCTCTGGGGGGGAGCCTTTTTTCCTTTGCTCTTTGCCCTGGCTGCAGCCTCTTCCTCTCCGGAGGAATGGATAGATCTCACCTCCTCAGAGGCTGACCCAAAAGAGGAGGGGGAGTCCAGGTGTCTAGAAGCCTTGTGTGGCTTTTTGGGCAGGGGGAGCTTCCCTTTGCCAGCACCCTTGGAGCGACCCTTGTAGGGGCAGGCTTTCTTGGGCTTAATAGGAGACCTTTTGCGCTTGTCGCACTTTAATTCCCATAAAATCACCTTAAGAACATCCATGTGAGGATCTGGGGCCGGGGTCATGCAGGGGGCTTACAGTTGGTGGGGGCGCCTGGTCCGGAGCAGTGCCCATGTCTGCTGCTGCCATCCTCCTAGTGCTGGCCATCTCCTGCTGGCTGCTGCTCCTTTTAGTTTCGGTTTCCCCGCAGCCGCTTTTTTGGGCAGCCGGGGGGGGAGCAAGCCGGGGCCTTGCGTGCTGCTGCGTGTTGGTGTGGAGCCAGCAGCAGGTTTCATTTCTCCCCTGGGCTCAGCCGGGGGAAGGGGAGAGAGCTGGCTCAGCCGGCGTTGCGCTCGGGCAGCAAGCCCTCTTGGAGCTGGAGGGAGGGATCCACTGAGTTGTCGGGTTCCCTGCTGGGGCAGCCGGTCTCCTTTTTGGCCATTCCGGACTCTAGTGGGGGAGGGGTTCTAGGGGACCAAAAGCTAGAACCCCTGCTGGGGAACTGCTACGCCCACTCTGCAGGGCCCCCGCGCCAGCTGGGAAGGGGGCAACTGGACTTCAATCTGCCTATCCCCTTCTAGAGAAGGGAGATGAACAGGTAGGGAATTCCTCCCTCCCTGGCACCTGAAGGCTTTTGGAGATTTTCCTGGCTGCCCATAGGTCCTTTTGTGAGGAGGCAGCTAGCCTGCATCCTAACTGTGTGGAGGCAGACAAATAATCAGGAAGTCAGCCTCCTACTGTCCGTGGCAGGGATCTAACCCTACAGTTTTTACTGGCCGTCCAGGAGGATCTCCCAGGAAAAAGTGTGAGAGGAGAGAGAGAAGGTCACCAAACTCAATTAAGCCAAAAAGAGTTAAAACAAGCAGACCAAGAGAGAGTACCGATATAATAATATGCAATACAGATCAAAGTATCTCCCTATATTATATGAAAATCAAATATCTATGAAATATCACAATCCATACATAGCAATATTTGAAGAATAATCTTATCACACAAATAAATAAAAAAATCTCTCTTCAAAGTAAGTACCATAACACATTTTGGCTAGAATCCAAGATATTGCGTCCCAGGACGATTTAGCTCAGGTAGGGGCATGGAGGGTGGCTCCCTCCCTGGGGTTAATTAAGGACCGGTTCCTTTTTGAACCCTATTTAGACATTCTAGTGAACCCCAAGCTTCGCAGAGCTTATACCCTGCTAAGATGGCAGTTGAGTAAGACCGCAGTAGTAGAGGGGAGGTATAAGAGTATCCCCCGTGACCAACGGCTATGTTCATGCTACAAAATGGAAGTAGAGACCATCACACATCTTTTATCAAGATGTCCGTATTTTGAGACTCTCAGGACCACCTGGCTATCCCCGTTATTGCCCCGTGGCCTCTCCTTTGAATCTATCAACTGTTATGCCTTTTTCTTGGGGCTCTCGCATAATGAATGAAGGTTAGCATATGCACTTTTCGTGAACTATCCCAGTGAGGCTTTTCTAACTATAGTGTTGTTACGGAGAACTCAGTGCTTAATAAAGTATCGAACTGAACTGAGCGAGGATGGGGTGCTTAGGGACTACAAGTATTAAGTTGGAGACTAGTTTTATTTCAGGGGACAAGCCCTGCCGCGGCAACCCCCGCAGAAGAGCAAGGTAGCGTTCTACGCCTTATGCTCTTCTTTGGATGCAGTTACAGACGTGGGGGGTAAAAGATGAGTAGCCATAGTGCATCTTTCCCCGAAGTGCTTATTCTTGCATTCTTATCTTGCTTTTATGGTGGTTTATGTACTTTATATTATTTCTCATCTATGTATTTTTACCTTTTGTATGTCGTTTGTTTGGGCCATGGCGAGAGCCAGTGCTGTCAATAAATGATGATGATGATGATTTACATCCCAGGTAATCAAATTTCTTACTCGGGCATTTGAGTACAGAAGGAGATTTATGGAATTTAAATCTCCCTTGGAAGGGACAGAGACTTCTTGAGTTATGGCACCGTATGTTCATCAGGATACTTGATTTTTGTAATGTTTTTTTTTTAAATTTAGTATGTATAACTTGAATTTTTATTGATGGTAGATTAAGTCTTGTTTTTTAACTGTTAGTATTTGTGTTTTTTAAAGTTTTTGTTAGTGCCGGGGGTCTTGTCAGAATGGGGGGGGATTACCTTGTTTATTTCAGGCTGTTAGCATACTTTTTGCATTGTCTTTGTTTTTTCTTACAGTTACTGTTTTCTGCTAACAGCTGTATTGTTTCCTCTATTTTTGGCAATGGCCCTTTGTCACGCCTTAATAAACAATTTGATTTTGATTTACATTTTATTTTTAGGATACCACTGCACTAGTGAATTATGCAAGAATCTCACTTACTTCCGTCTTGGGTTCCACTTGTGTTTCATTAGATTCTGGCTGAGTTTCCTCAGTTTTGACCTCTGGTTTATTTTCCGGCATTGATGCATCAGGCCCTAGTTGCTGCGAGTTGTTATCAGCACTGGTAACCGAGGCTGGTGTGGACACTCTGTTATCAATACTAGCTGCTGCTTGGGATAGCTGATATAAAAGGACATAAAATAAATCAATTGAGAACATAAAAAAACTGCCGCGCTGAGACAAGACCAAGAGTCCACCTAGAGCACTAGCCTACCTCTGATGAGGTAAGCCTGTACAAAACGCTTTATAAGTATTGTACAAGAGAGACAGCAACATAGAGCTTAAGACAAGGGACCTTGTTGAAGTATTTTCTTTAACCCAGCTATAATTTTACCCTTTACAACACACCACTATAATGAATATCACAGGTCAATTGTGTTCATTCATACAGTGAGAAACTACTTCCTACTTGCTTGTCATAAAACTGGTGCCTGCATGTTTCATCTGGTGCCTCAAATTCTTGTATACGAGAAAAAGTAAATATTCCACATTCATTTTCTTCAGATCATTCTCCACTTTTCTTTGTCTCCTTTTCTAAGCTTAGAATTCCTAATTCTCTTTAGTCACACAAGGAAACTGTTCCACACCTATGATAATCTGTTGCCTCTCTCTCTGCCGTCTCCAGTTCTTTTACATTCTTTTACAGATAGGGGAACCAAAAACGCACACATTAGTCAAGGTGTGGGCATTACATCGCCACATGTTTTCTGTCATCTTTTCTATCCCATTCCTAGCAAACCACTGTTTGCTCTTTTGATTGCTGCTATGTACTACTGAATACTAGGCTGCATCATTTTCGTCTGTGCATTAATTTGCACTTGACAAAGAATTTTATATGCCATTGTACTGCAGTCACCTAATTTTGAGAGATTCTTCCGTTAACCTATTGTAGTCAGCTGTTGACTCAACGATCTTAATTTTGTATCATCTGCAAAACTTGGCCACCTCAATGTTTATCCTTCCCAAACCATTGATAAATACACTGATTAGTACGTTCCAGCAATGCTATTTAACACATGCCACTGTGCAAAATGCTCATTTATTACTACCCTTTGTTTCCTTTTAATCAGTCATTGAGTTCATATATCACATTTCACAGACCTGCAAGCTTGTTTTTGAATTCCTTCAGAACCCATGGATGAATACCGTCTGCTCCTGAGAACTTAATTGCCTGCCGTTTAATTTATCAATTGATACAGGCTGAGGCCGGCCTTTCAGGGGCAGAGCAGGATTTCATGGCCCCCATGACAACCATGGGTCTATCCCAGGTAATATTTGGCCTGACACATGAGGCTGGACACACACTGGATTTAATGTATTGCAGCAGCCTGGAAATAGAGGTTCTGATTATTGGGGGTGTAGTTACGACACCATTGTCATGGTCAGACCATTACCTTCTGAGGGCCCAGATCCCTGCCCTCCTTTCCTCCCAATCGGGTGGTGGACTGGTTAGGTCCGTCTGCCCCCAGGCACTAAATGGACCCCAGAGGATTAGGTAGGCGGTTATTGCACAGTCGGTGCTTGACTTCCACCAAAGTTGATCAACTGTGGCATAGATCATTTCTGAAGGACTATGTCATGATGGCAGCAAAAAAAGCTTTCTTTGCTGCAGCCATAGCATCTGCAAAGTGCCACCCAGCGGAGCTCTTCCAGGTGGTGAATAGCTTGCTAAATCTTAGCTGTCTCCACCTGAAGTTAGAGTCATTAGTTGCCTGCTGTGATGAGTTTGTCACCTACTTTGCAGATAAGTCGGTTGTATTTAGCACTACTTGGGAACTGCTGGTTTTGTTGCAGTCGGAGTTTGGGGAGGCTTGGTTTTGTCCTGCTTCCTTGGATCAGTTTTAATCTGTTTCACCCATTGATGTGGGGTGCGCGCGTGGAGTGATGCGGGCAACTCGCTGCATATTCAATCCAGGCCCATCCTGACTGGTGAAAGCTAGCCAGGAGAGTTTGGGGCCATTGCTGGCTGGGTACCCAATGGCCTCAAAACTGCAGCTGTCTGGCCTCTGCTGAAAAAAATCATCTCTTAACATTGACTCCCCTGCCAGCTATCACCCAGTCTCTAATCTTCCCTTTTTAGAGAAGGCTACTGAACAGGTGGTTGCCTTGCAGCTTCAGGCACACCTCAACTCTATTAGATTTCTGGACGCACGTCCGTCAGAATTTCACCCTGGGCATGGTTGATGACCTCAATTTGGCACCTGACAAGGGAAATTGTACCCTGTTACTTTGTTAGATCTTTCAGCAGCCTTTGATGCAGTTTATCATGGAGTGTTGTTGGCATGGTTGTGTAACCTGGCAGGGGTTCACAGGACTGGTTGAGTGTTTTCACTCATTCCCGGCTGAGAGAGGATCCAGAGGGTGGTGATGGGTGGAGGCACGTCGTCCACTCAGAAGCTCTCTTGTGGGCCTTTGCAGTGTTCCATCTTGTCCTCACCCTTGTTCAATGTGTATCTGAAGCTCCTGGGTGAGGCTGTTTGGAGATTTGGAGTGAAGTGTTGTCAGTATGGAGACACCCAACTTTCCCTCCCTCCCCACCCCCCCATCTGACCTAGGTCCTGCAGCCTCAGTGTTTACCCAGTGTCTGGTTGTCATTGGGGACTGAATGCAGATGAACTGACTGAAGCGGAATCCAGACAAGACTTTAGTGATGATGGTTGGCCAGCTGGCCATGTGACCTGGGAGACATAGGGACCCCTGTTATTGATGGGGTCCAGCCTCCTTTAATTTCTAAGATTCATAGCCTTGGGGGGTGCTCTTGGAGTCACTGCTAAACCTGAATTGTCAGATTATGGCAATGGCCAGGAACCAATTACACCTGGTGAGAAGGCTGCAACCTGTGTTATCAGATTCAGATTTGGACACCTCATTCTATGCCTTCATAACCTTTTAGACTGGTCGGAAGCTGCAACTGGTGCAGAATGTGGCAGCCTGTCTTCTATCGGGGAGGGGGTACCGGTGCATCACTGAGAGCACGTTATACCTGTCCTCCAGTATCCGCACTGGCTACCAATAGCTTTCTGGGCACAATTCAAGGTGCTGGTTTTGACCTATAAAGCCCTAAACAGTATCTGAAGGACTGCCTCCTCCCTCAATGGACTTCTAGATGTTTTTATTATAAGCCACCCTGAGGCTTGATGGGAAGAGCATCACATACATTTAAACAAACAAATAAAGCTTCATCTACTGGAACATCAATTTGCAAGCGTTCCTCAGATTTGTTATCTAAAAGAAATAGCTCTGGTGTGAAAATCTCCAACACGTTCTTCAGTAAAGAGTCCCATTTGATAGAGCAAGCACAAGTCTGGTAGAAAAAAGGTTAGAGCACATTCACACAAAACCCAGATCCTAGATGAAGGGCAATCCAATTCTGCTGTGGGTTGGGTGTTGTCTCGGGGGACTTGCTAGGTAAAGAATTTGGGCAGCATTTTTGACCGCGCTCTCTCATTAACAACTCAGGTACTAGACATGGTTCAAAGATGTTTTTTTCCAGTTGTGAAATCTGCATAAGCTACTCCAGTATTTATTCTGGGCTGTTTTTGCCACAGCAACCCATGCCCTGGTGACTATGAGACTTGAATTTTTGAATTTCCTCTTCTATGGACTTCCAGTGGTGCTACTCCATCACTTGCAGCTTGTTCAGAATGTAGCAGTGCAGCCATGATCATATTATGCTTGCTCTGCACTGGCTGTCTATAGAGGCGCAGATTGAATTTAAGATTGTACAACTGTTTTTTAGGGCCCTGGCTATATTTGAGACCTGCTCCTGGAATCTCAATCTGATGGCTATCTGTGCTCAGATACCACCCACTGTTTGGGGAACCCACCATCACACCTTAAGATGGAAAGTGATCAGACCCTTTCTGTGGCAGGCCCCTCAGTGTGGAACTTCCTCCCACCTCACCTTCAAAAAGCACCCTTTTAAACTGGTCTTAACTAGACTGCAAATGGATTTGAGATTGTTTTACTATATTTTGTGAATCACCCTGAGCACGATTTAGGGAGGAGGGGAGGGGAGGAGAAGGGCTATATAAATAAGATTATTACTAACACTAGTGCAGCAAACCCTTTCAGACATCACCTGACTCACGGGAAAGCCAATATGGACTGTCCGTCTCTTGGGATCTGGCTGTTGTGTGATTATGCTCTTAAATCCCAGCATGGGGAATGTCTGCCTACTGGCTGGGGCAAGCACAGATGAAGGACCCAATTAGCAATCCACTGTGGCTGGGCCTCAGCCAGACACAAGACGAAGGCACTGGGAAATTTCAGCAAGGAATTCTGAAGAAGCTAGAAGGGGAGGCAGAGGGAAACACTACCATAGGTGGGGAGCTGCAGTTAAAGGCTTCAGGTTCTAGAAGGTGAGCTAGTGGACCCCAAACATTTTGTCTGTAACCACCCCCATTTTGAAATCTAAATATAGTCCCATGACCCCCAAGAGCAACAAAGACATGCAAAGTATCTCAAATAGTAATTGCGATCATAATCTCAACTACAGATGGAGAAATCCCATTTGGGGTTCTGACCCACAGCCAAAGACAGACTCTGAGAATGGGGGCAGACAAACACTTCAGTGCTCACCTGGATCCAGTCCCCAATGGCAACCAAGCACCAGGAAAGAACTGAGACTGCAGGAATTCGGTTGGATGAAAGTGAGGTGGAGTTGGGTGTCATCAGCATATTGATGGCATCTCACTCCAAATCTCTATACGTCAGTCTCAGATACACATTGAACAGGAAGGGAGACAAGGTGGAATCCTGCAGCATTCCACAGGGGAGGCCCAGAGAGGATGATGAGCAACCGTCCATCACCACCCTCTGAGATCCCTCGAAAAGGAAGGGAACTATTCAAGAGTGGTCCCATGAACCACTGCCGAGTCATGCAGTTGTGTCAACACTGCCTCATGATCAACTGTATCAAGACCACTGAAACATCTAGTAAGATCATCAGAGTACAATTTCCCTGTCGATCCCAAGGCATACATCGCCAACCAAGGCCACCAAGTGCTGCGCTAGTCCCATGCCCAGGATGAAAGCCAGACTCACATGGCTCCAGGAAACCAATGGCATCCAGGTGGCACTTGAAGCTGGAAGGCAACCACCCACTCAATAACCTTCTCTAAAAAAGGAAGGCTTGAGACGGGGTGGTAGCTGTCAGGGGAGCCAACATTTAGCGGTTTCTTCAGCAGGGGTCAGATAACCAGTTTTGAGGCCATTAGGCACCCACCCTGCCCTCCCGATAGAAAGCGTTGATAACCCCAGACAAAAATGGCTTCAGTGTCTCCTGGATAGACACTGGCTAGGATTTTCATTAGCTAGGATTGGAATGGATCTAGTTCACAAGTGGCTGCCTGCATCACTCCAAATACACCTTCCATATCAGTCGGTGACACTAACTGCAACTAATCCAGATAAACTGGACAAGACTGAGCTGCCTCAATCTCAAACTCCGAATCTCTACCAAGACTAGCAGTTCCCACATCATGCAGAATACAAACGACTTTGTCTGCAGAGTAGGTGGCGAATTAATTGCAGTAGGTGATAGATGGTCCTAAGTCCATGCGGCGACAATCAAAACTAATCTGTTCACCACCCAGATAAGAAAAGAAAGCACTCTTTACTGCTGTAGCTTCCAGATTTTAAGAGTCTCAGGTCCTCCGTATAATAGGGGGAATCTGCAGTGTGATGGACTAGACCCCCGGGTGCCACTGTGTCGATGACTCAACTGAACAAGCTATTCTACAAATCAATCAGGCCATCAACAGAGAGATCATCAAGTGGGTAATTCTGGAATTCCCAGTGTTCTGTAATCCAACGCTGTCCATTAGTCTCCAGGGACAGACCAACCTAAGTGTTCCATCACCCCGAGCCGGACATAGGTGGCCAGGGATCTAGCCTTTAAGAAGGTAATGATCCAACCATGACAATGTTGTGATTACAACACTCCTAATAATCTCATTCGGACTCTATTTTCTTCTTGCCCCTAATAGCCTTTGACGCTGCTGTTTAGCTAATACTGGCATACTTTTGGTCTCTTGCTGTCTTTGTTTTGTAGTATACATTTCCTCTGAGTTTGTTAAATTGTATTTAAGGACTTCAGGAATTTTACCTTTATAACTGTTACTTTTAATTTCCTTTTATCATCCTCATTCTTGCGTAGCTCGGTTACTGAATTGTTACTCTTGAAGGGTGATATGGCATTTTCCTTCTTTACAAGGATGTTGCATTTAATTATCTTATGGTCACTCAGGATAAGCAGCTCAGCTACAGTTACTTTTTTGAAGAAGGAAATAAACAATTTTTTTGCTTTGTCAAAGAGCACCCCAAGTAGTTCCTGACCTGATAATTCACCAAAAACTATACTCTGGACACCAGACCCCAAATCTCAGGTTATATATATGGGAAAAACACAAAAGGCATTATAACTGGATACAGACACCTCTGCAGTTGATAATGGTTGTAGAACACACTGTTTGCTACATGCTCTTCTGCCCATTTCTGAAGTCTGTGAGAATTTTATTTTCATGAGGTGAAAGGCTAAAGAGAAGAACCAAACATGAAACAACACTAGATATGTATACACCGCACTATGGAAACATTGTAGAGGTGTTTGGTTTTTTAAAAAACAACAACCTAGAACTGTGTCAGAGCATTTGGAGGGACACATTTTATATTTCCTTACAGGTTTTTTTGTGTTTGTTTTAATAGCTTCCATTATTTAATACAAGCTATAGTTCCCAACCGTCTAAGGACCCTGGATCTGTCATTCCATGACAGAGCATTACAAAAGGTAGGAGTTCTCCTTGAATGTTTAGGCTTTTATCTTTGGGTCAAATGAAGTAGCCAGTACTCACTGGAGTGCTAGGTGGCTGTGCCTTCACTGATGTTGGTTGTTGAGATGGTTGTGGGGTTGATGCAGATTGGGGCTGTACTGGGGTCTGAGGTTGTAGTGTAACTTGAGCTTGAGCTGCTATTTTTCCTGTTGGTGTGCTTTGTGCCTGTGTTGCATTTGGAACAGAACCAGGTGTTGGAGTAGGAGTCTGGCCTGAAGATGAGACTGGTGTTGATGGCTGAGTAGGTGCTGCTGGCTGAGGAGTAGTAATTCCTGATGGTGTCTGGTGTTGTACAGGTGCCAAACCAGGTGCAGTGGATACAGGAGGCGCTGTCTGATGCAGAGGCGGCTGTGTCACAGGAGGACATGAGAGCTGACTATTCTGTGGTCCTAGCATATTCATGGAATTAGGAATCGCAGCACTGGGAACCTGCCCCTGCTACAAGGGAAAAGTTTTTAAAATACTGCTCCAAACGTCTATAAAACATAGTTACTTGGAAACTGGGAAAGTATTAAACTCTTACCATGTATTATAAACAGGGCCCTGTATATTATGCAATCCCCTTCTCTTTCTCTTCCCCCCACCCCCGAATTCTACAACCAGACCCAAATTCTGTGAGCAGAACCTCAAGATTCTGCAGTCAGGCTAAATTATGCAAATTAAATCAAACAGACCAAATTAAATATATCAAAATTTGCAAATTTATGCAAATGTTAAATGCAAATTCATCTCCTGGCATGTCATTTCATCAATTTTGAACACCATGTGTCTTTAAAAACTTCACAAAATATTACGCAGACCTATCAGCATGGGACTCTTCTCTCCCCATGGGTGTCCACTTCTGCACTTGTGTCAGAAGCACCAGGATATATAAAAGTAACTGACAGTTACTATATTGGACAACACTATATTAGTTAGCTCTCAGTACTGGCATCCCATTGGCTAGCTCACAGTGTTCCCCACTAAGGCTGTAATTCTGTGGTGACAAAAGAAATTTCTGTAACAGTTTGGCCAAATGCAAAATTCCTCAAAAATAGCTGCAATCACAGGAATGCAGAATTCACAATTATAAATTGTATATAACTGGCAGTTTTGTATCTCAAATTCCAACTGCATAAATTCACTAATAGTTTTCACTCAGTCCTGGCCCCAATGCTAGAAACCATTCTGTTCCTTTTATTGATTGATTGATTGATTTAGAGAAGGAGGTGGATTTCAGAATTGGCAAAGCTACCCATAAAGAACCATTCAAAGTTTAAAATTGTGACATGGGTCCAACAGGATCCAGAATTCAGTGGGTGCAAAAAAGGCTTAAAGTTATTCCCAGCCTGGGCTCAGAATGCAGCTCAGAACCAATGTCACAGTGTTACATGTTTACCATTCGATAACTGAAGTATACAGACAGACTTTTTAAGATGTATTTTTATGTCTACTCTGACTTGACTGTTTAGAGTATTCAGAAGATTATGGATCCACATTTCAGTCCTGCTCACCAAGACAAATATTTATGCGTGTGTATTATTTTTTGTTTGTAAGAGCAACATTACACAGACCAGAATAGGTGGGATGGAAAGCAGCCCCTTGAAAAGTGTGCATACCTGCCTCTGCGACCATGTAACTTATTTGAATTAATAGAGATGATGTGACAATAGAGTAGGTTTAACTTCTTTTTTTTTAAGCTGCATGCACTTTACAGTTCTGTTACTAAACACCATCAATTTGAATTATTTAGTAACAATTTCTTTTTCCTTTTTTTTTTTAAACAGAAGATTAGCTGTGTTGGTTTATAGCGCTAAAACAGCAACAACAACAAAAAGAAAGTCTTGTGGCACCTTAAAGACTATCAAGAAAATCTCTTTATTTTGGCATGAGCTTTCGTCAGGAAGAGCTGACTTCCTCAGATGCATCTGTGTAAAGTAGCTCTTCCTCATCAGATCCATCTGAGGAAGTCAGCTCTTCCTGATGAAAGCGCATGCGAAAATAAAGAGATTTTCTTGTTAGTCTTTAAGGTGCCACAAGACTCTTTTTTGCTGTAAAAAATATGTAACTAAATTTTAAAAAATAATTTCAAGAGGGTCACTTTGCCAATACATTTTCCTTGTAACCTACAGCTGAACGTATAGCTCCTTACAAATGTGCACACAAGAGAAAGGGAGCAGATGCATGACTTACATGACAGAGAAGCAATGGAAGGAACACAATAATACATTACTGGTTAATTTTTCCTGCTTTTCTGCATTAAAATAAATTTCATTAGATTACACAGAAGAGCGAGGAAGCATTTAAGACAGAGATGGAGAGCTTTCAAAGGTCTGTGCTATGGTTTTGTCCCCTATCCTTGTATGGATGCCCTAATTGCACTTCCTTAACCTAAGCTCAATCTTTCAGCACTTGGGAGTAGGAACTGGATCCAGAGAACAGATCCAGAAACTGGTACGGGGCCAATTAGAAGTAGTCATGGGGCAAATTTGGCCCACAGGCCTGAGGCTCCCCAACCCTGATTTAAAATAACTAATGCAATCTATGCAACAAAATTAGATCGTGCAACTAGATATTTTTTGGATAACCCATCTTTCATAAAATAAACTCTACCTGTGAAACTCCTGTCTGGATTGCTGACTGACCCATGCCTACATTACTCACATTTATAGTGCCACTGGATGCTGGGAACGGATTCTGAGACAGGAACTGGTTTGGGGTAGGAGGCTGACCCATCATATTATTAGAATGAGCTCCCATCATGTTCTGTGGCTGAGGCATTCGAGAAGGAGACATAGCCATCTATTAAAAAGCAAATCTAAGTTTATACCATTTCTTAAAACAAACAAGATCACTGAGGAAAAACAAATTCAGTTTAACAGGCTATAAGATCTGACAAAAGACAGAAGGCCAAATTGTTACTTCAGTGAGTAAAAGAATTTTGTTTGCATGCACAAGACCAGAATTTGGCTCACAATATTTAATGATTTAATGACAATAGTTTCAAACAGAGAGGAAAACACATTTGAGTTATATCTGAAAGGCTAAATTCTGTTCTCTAACAGAGATTAGTAATCTGCTGGAAATTTCAAACACTTTTTTTATTTTGTAAAGAATTAAAACCAAGTTATCATGGCATACACAAGACATTTTTTGCATTGGATGGCTACAGTTCTTTAATCCTTTCCCTCTCAAAAATTGCTAATTTGTCACACCTCTGATTTCCATCCCACCAAATATTAGCTTTGTTGGCAGATTTATACTTGTTTAAAATTTCAAGTAAGTTAAAAAAATAATCCTGGTATGACAGTGAAGTTTAAAGACAGCACTTCATAGAAATTTAATTAACGTGAATTTGTAAACACACTAATTGCATACATCCCTTTCAAAAACAGTCTGAATTTAGCTTTTCAAAGTAACTTTTTATAATGAAAGTTGAGGATTTTGCACTAAGCAAAGGAGGAGGAGAACAAATACGAACCGCTGGAACAGAACCCATGTTGTTCATTTGTAAAGGATGGTTCATTGGAGAAGCTGCACGGGGTCCCATGGGTGACTGTGGCATTTGTACATTCCCTATGGACATGGGATTAAACTGATTCATTCCTGCAAAATGCACCCCCAAAAGAGGTCATTAGGAACGAGTTGCCAAGTGCTCATTTGTGTACAGTACAAAACACGAAGTCTGTAATAACACAGTTCAAAAGAAAGGGAGCCATGGTAAAAAAGCACAGCTAAACAACTGAGGAGGGTAATTTATATACATAGTCAATGAAAAGAATTCTACCCCAAGCTGCTAGAAGAACTATTTTTCACCGGAAGTCATTAGTCAGTACAGATACTTAGTGCAAAACTGTCACTAACAAAAGACATGCTGGACAAGGAAAAACCACTGAGGGGAAAGCCAAGTGGGATGAAATACACTGGAACCTCTTCAATGTCTATGGGTAACCAACAGAATTTATGACCTTTCAACTGGTGTAGCTACACAGGAGGTGGCCTCAGGACAAGTTTTTTTAAAAAAAGGAAAAGTTTGTATTAATATTCAAAGTCATTAACAGTACACTTCAGTACCTTTTTTTTTAAAAAAAAGAAAATATGTAACTCTCACACCATCTATTTTTATAAAATTATTCTCCTTTTTCCTTCAATTATTTTAAACTCATGATAGGAGAGGAGCAGTCTTGAGAAATGATAAGTGTGGAGAATCAGAGAGCGGGAAACAATGTTAAGCATAGTCTGTATATGCCCCCTTACTCATCTGTTATTGCCGTAAGTTAAGAGACTATTGAGCTAGGTCAATACCTGCCTGAATAAGGATGGTCTCTATCCAGCTGTTGCTATAAGTAACTTATCGAAGTACACCAAAGAGTGTTCTCTCTCTCCATTCCACCACCACCCTTAAAAAACCTCTTATGTTATTCCTGTAAGTTATTAGAACACTTATACTCAAGAATATTTACAGACATAAGTATTCACAGAACTTTCCTTTCCCCACCCACAAGGTTAGATGTGTCTTGAAACAGAGCAGAACACAACAAATCCAAAACTGTTGCAATATCTACCTTGCCCTACTAGACAACCTAACATGGACATTAAATTATTAATTAGATAAACCCTGAATTATTTTTGTGACGATGGACCGAATGTCTAAACTAGTTACTTTTAAAGAAGAAATAGCTAGCGTTGTGCTTCCCAATTGTCTGTGTGACCCCAATTTAATACCTAAGTATAATCTGTGACTCCAAACATACACACGCAAACCACATCCCGTATCTATCAGGATTGTGACCCCATTCACAAGAGGTAAAGGGAAGCTACTTCAATCCTTTAGAGCTTGACTAGATTAACTCTGAAAAACTGACTAGTTGCTGCAATAAGTGTCCCTGTGGTTACTGCAGTTAGCTGAAAGAAGTGCTAGAAATTAAAACTGATCCAGAGTTTTTATATTTAGAAGGGACCACTGAAATAATGGCTCATTATAATTTAAAACAACAGTAAGGCAAGCAAGGACACTGCTATTCTCCTTCACTTTCACAAGCAGTATAGGCAGCTTATGATATTACTACTAGACATACTTAGTTCTTGATGTAACACTTTTATTAAATTCTGGAGTCATGCAATAGCTAACAGTGATGCTGGAGGCACCCCCAAAATTAAAGAATTCAAAAAGAAAAATTAAGGAGGGGGAAGCAACCTTAAAAAAACCAACTGTCTTTAAGAAACTATGTACAGTAAAGTTAAATACCTTGAGACACCGGCATGCGGCTTATAGGCACGTTTGGCATGGACATAGGACCATCTGTAACAGAACCAAAGACCTTTTTTTAAAACACAAAGAATACAAAAGCACAACAAGAATTCCTGTAATTTTAACACTGCAGAGTTGAAAATATCTAAACGCAATAAATGAAAAATAAAAACTCTCCCTGCCCCCTACCTTTACAGCTCCTTTGCCCCAAGTCTACTCCAGAAAAACAAGTACTTACTGGGAGGTCTCACAGGTTGTGCCTGGCCCATAGTAGCAGTCACCTGTGGGATACCGGGTGGCTGAGCCCCTGGGGTCTGTAAGGCTGGTTGGTTACCCAAGATCGCTTGTTTATGTAAACGAGACCTTCGTTTCTCTTCTAGTTCCTTTTGTATCTTATAGATTTTCTCTGCTAATAAATGGTAGTATTCATCCTATAAGGGTGAAAGATGATGTTCAGAATTTATCACCACTAACAGAAAAGGAAAGTTGTAAAACTGATTCAGCTCAGAACTGTGCAATTTATAATTACAATTTTCTTCAAAGTTTTCAAGAAAACAGAAGAGGAATTCAGATTATTACAAACTAACTGCTTGCCTTCCAAATGAGCAGCTGGAAATCATTAAGCCTAGATTTTTATTTTAAAAAACCACGGTTGTAGATTGCTGTTTATTTCTGATAAAGAAAGCAATGTGAAGATGCAATTTAATCTAAGGGGATAATTTTTATCCTTACTTGCAAAGCGGTCAATTCATAAACACATTTATCCACAATAAAGAGAAGCTGCCCACTGTACAATTCTGCTGAAGAAACTGCTAAGACGTTCCCAAAATATCTGCCTGCATGACCTCATTTTGAGTCTAATATAGAATCTAATGATCACACACAAGAAAGACATGTTAAGCATAACAAGTGGATCACTACCCCATTTGCACAAAGAACAACTCCACTTGGGGTGCTGACACACACCTTGGGAACCTTAGTTCATAGAATCATAACCTTGGAAGGGACAACTAGAGTCATCTAGTCCAACCATAGATTTATCCACTTTCTGAAAACCTCCAATGATGGAGAGCCTATGATCTCCCTGGGTAACTTGTTCCATCGCCACACAGCTCTTGAAATCTACTTCCTGTAATTTGAGACCATTAATTCGAGTTCCACCCTCTGTAACGATGAAGAACTGTTAACTAGTCTAAATATACTCAGTTCCTTCAACCTTTTCTCATAAGACTAGCTTTTCAGACCTTTTATCTAGGAGCTACCCACCCTATACATTGCAGAAAAGGAACAATTCTGAAGCCAGTTTTAATCACAATACTAATTTTAATTTAACTCTGAACTGTATACAAAAAATTTCTAAGTAACATATGCTCCCAATCAGTGACTGACATATGGGAAGACTTATTTACATGTTAAAAAAAAAAAAATCAACCCAAAGATTTCCCAGCTATAGAAGGACCACCCATGGTACTTCTTCCTCTTAACTCACTCTCCTCAAAAGGGAAATCCTACTGTCCATGGGTTATGCACTCATGGGCAGTAGGCATGATTTCCACAATGACTGACAACCACTGCTCATGGGAGGGGCTATACCCTAGAAGCTTCCCAGACTTGCTCTGCGTCAAGGAGGAGTAGGAAGATCTCTAGGCCTCTTGCAATAGCGCAGAAAAAACAAGGTCTCTTTTCCCCCCCCATGTCTTTTCTTTTTGTCCCCACAGGTCCCACTGTACACAAGGTGTGTGGATCTCCTCCTCATTACTCCCTCCGCAGGGGGCATCCACTGGGGAATTCCTTTAGATGCAGCCATCTTTCTCTTCTCCACACCCACTAACCCAAAACAAAGGAGAAAGAGAGAGGATCTCCCACACACCAGTAAAGCCTTACTGGGACAGAGAAAAATGAATTCACATTAGTTACTCCAGTCCAGGAGAACATCATCCATCACAAATGCTAATTCTGCCTGCAGAGCGGAGAACCAGATTCAACCAATATTTTCCTTGGAAGCAAAAAACATCTAAGTAGTTTTTACCCTTGTAAAAAGATGGAGACAAAGTAGTTCCAAGGATATCTTTTATTGAACCAACTTCTGTTGGTGAGATTATGTAAGCTTTCAAGCCACCCAGGGCCCTTCCTCAGGTATATAGTGTAGCAAAAAGGGCATAAGTCTCATCTTTCAGGCCCTATTAATATTATTATTCAGCCCTGCCATTCTAGACACTGAAATTTTAAAGTGGTCCTACAACGGCTTGAATTACCAGTCTCAAAACTGTGCTGTGTGTTATTTTAGGCGGTAGGATGGTACATGCAAAATTTGAAGTTGATCTAGTAAGCCAATATAAAGTTAATGATTTAAAGTTAATTGATTCATGTCATTTTGCCCGAGTCTGACCATTTTTCACAGGCGACTGGCAAATTCACATGGATATAGCTAGAGCAGTATATCAGTCTCATGTGATGGAGTGACAGTGTTAAGTGAAGTAAAACAAGAGTTATTAAACTCGAAAAAATACATCCTTTATTCGTTTGTATGAGCAGGAACCAGTGGAAGTCAGCGGGCCTGCAGGGAGATGGACAGAGGTGTTGGGGAAGCCAGGTGTCGGGGGACTGAGCAGGGCTGGAAGGGAGATGAAAGGGGGGGGGGGG